>JAINUT010002541.1:0-390167 GCA_020205555.1 Panax stipuleanatus
AATACCCGGTGGTTAAAATACAGTAATACGCGGTGTTGCACAATAGCACACGGTATTGCACAGTATTTTGAATTATTGATTCTTACGTAGGAAGGCACTTACTCAATTATTGTTACAGTAATTACTGTTCAATATTTTATATTATTGATTCAATAATTGCATAATATTTTATTGGTTCAATATTTGCTACGTTGATATTTTATATCAATAAGTGCTACTTTGCTATTTTATATTATTGATTCAATAATTGTCATTGCACATTATTTTAAATTATCAAATTAATAATTCATATTATTTGAATAATATTATTAGATAGCATTATTGACAATGTCTAAGGAAGTTATGTCTAGGAAAGGGGTTGATTAATTACGCGCTAGTAAGGAGGAATCCTTATCGGAAGGCCCCCTCTTTCTTGAGAACGACCTGGTTGTTAATATTGTAGTTCTGTAATATTATTTGTGAATAATTAATTTTTGATATATATGAGAAGAAAATATTTATTCAATGTGGTTTTAAACGGAGAAATTTTTAATATGTGACATTTGTTGAAAGTTAGTATTCTATCTTGACCGATAAAATAATTCATTCAAATATATTATTATAATGTTACATTATAGTAGTATGATGTGATTATATAATAGTATGATTTTTATAATTTGAATGGTAACATTATTATAGTAAATTCATGGTATAAAAGGTAAACGAGGTGGAAGAGTACAAATTGAATTTGAACTCTTATGATGCAAACAATGATGTCATCGGAGCGATGAGGTAAGCAAGGATGTCATCGAAGCGATGAGGTAAGCAATGATGTCATAGGATCGATGATGGAAGCGATGATGTCATAAATTATGGCGAAAAGACTATTTTACCCTTACTCTGCCGAGTTTATAAATAGAAGCTTATTTCTTCATTATTTCTCACCAATTCACTAAAGCTATAGAGAGAGAAAATATAGAGAGAATAAGAGAGAAAGAAGAAGAGTATTCTGCTATTACACTAGTGCAGTCTCCAAATTTTTAAGGTAAGGGTATTATTTCTTTCGTATTCATGAAGAGAGTTATTTTTCTTTCAATAGTCATAAGGGTTGTTATTCTATTCTTTATTATTCTGTTGGAATAACCTGTCTACGCAGACTACCGCATGCATGGTGAAATTCTCTTGTTATTCCATTCTTTATTATTATGTGGGAATAACCTGTCTACGCGGACTACCGCATGCCTGGTGAATAACCCTTCGTATTCAGTTGTTATTAAAATGTGAAAATAATCTGTCTGAGCGGACTACCGCTAGACGGGTAAAAATCCAATTACAATTTCGTATATTGTTTCATTTCAGATTCCTAACTCTAAACTTACTACGGTAAGTATTGCTTCTGGAATTCCTGAAATGATCAGAAATTTCTTGAGTTTTGCGCTTCATCTAATATTATTTCACTGGAATATTGGTCTGAACTTTCTTGTAAAATTTGTATCTTTTCATATCGAGTTACTATTCATGAGGTACTATTTACGGTAAAAAAATATTTTTTTTCTTAATCATCTTTGATTGGATCCAGGTTTTGATCTTCAGTCTTGAACTCTGGATAAATTCTCTAATATTTGTTCTTTATCTCACTGAATTCGTTATTCGTATTGTTTTCATCATCCTTAGTTTTAAATGGTGATATAACTGAATATCTTTGGTATGTAGTGCAAAGATGAATGATTACTAGATGAATATCTTTGGCCTGTAGTGCAAAGATGAATGATTACCTGATAAATATCTTTGGCCCGTAGTGCAAAGATGGACAGGTGTTGAGATAAACATAACCAACTGGTGATACAAATGAATATCTTTGTCCGTAGTGCAAAAGATAAATATTTGATTCGATATGAATATTGATTGATGTTACAGGGATAAAACATTGATGATGGACTTTTAAATTATAGAAGATAGTAGACATCATTCTCTACTTAACTCTTCTAATAAATTGTCATTTTCGCTGCAGTTGTTGATCTAAAACTGGTTGTCCATAATATTTTATCTGATTTGTTGAAGACTAACAATAATTTATTCTTCATTATCTTAGTCATAATATTCTTTACTGGGCTAGTTGAGCTTACCCTTTTCTTCCATTGTTCTCTTCAGAAAATGAGAATATCGCGGGTACTAGTCGGGGAATGGAGTGATGGTCCGAGTTAGAGCTGTAGAAGTCCTCACTATTTATTTTAAATAGTGTGATAATAAATGTAATGAGGACTTAGTTTGAATGTTAATATTTTCTATATGTCTGTATTGACACTCACAGTTGTGTGGTCGTATTTTGCACGACCGTTTGATATGAAAGATTGTATTTGGATTTTGTACCATGGATTTGACGACTCAGAATAAGTTGAGTATTGAACCTATTTTGGGGCGTCACACCTTACCTTAATAAAAATTTGGAGACTGCACTAGTGTAATAGCAGAATACTCTTCTTCTTTCTCTCTTATTCTCTCTATACTTTCTCTCTCGATAGCTTTAGTGAATTGGTGAGAAATAATGAAGAAATGAGCTTCTATTTATAGGCTCGACAGAGTAAGGGTAAAATAATCTTTTTACCATAATTTATAACATCATCGCTTACATCATCGATCCTATGACATCATTGCTTACCTCATCGTTCTGATGACATCATTGCTTACCTCATCGTTTCGATGACATCATTGCTTACATCATAAGAATTCAAATTCAATTTGTTCTCTTCCACCTCATTTTACTTTTATACCATGAATTTACTATAATAATATTATCATTCAAATTATAAAAAACATACTACTATATAATCACATCATACTACTATAATATAATATTATAATAATTTATTTGAAGGAATTATTTTATCAAAAAAGATAAAATACTAACTTTCAACAAATGTCTCGTGCTAAAAATTTCTCCGTTTAAATTCACATTGAATAAATATTTCCTTATCATATATATCAACAATTAATTATTCACAAATAATATTACAGAACTACAATATTGACAACCAGGTCGTTCCCAGGAAAGAGGGGGCTTTCCGATATGGATTTCTCCTCATTAGCGCGCAATTATATAACCTAACCTCTTTCCTCGACAGAACTTTTTAGACATTGTTAATAATGCTATCTAATAATATTATTCAAATAATATAAATTATTGATTTAATAATGTGAAATACTATGCAGCAGTTATTGTGACAATTATTGAATCAATAATATAAAATATCAATGTAGCAATTATTGGATCAATAATATAAAATATTGAACTGTAATTACTGTAACAATTATTGAATGAGTGACTTTTTACGTAAGAATCAATAATTAGAATTATTATGCAATACCGTGTGCTACTGTGCAACACCGCGTATTACTGTATTTTGACCACCGGGTATTTCAACAGTTTTAATGGTAAAAGTTTTACCGTTATTTTTGTAAAAAAGTTATTTCTGTCGCTTTCTATATCCGACATTCATTCCGTTGTGGGGTCCACCAATGACTGCGCTGTCATACGAATACTCTCCGACAAAAAGAATATTCGTCGACCAAACGAATATTCCCCGACACAACGAATATTTTATAACCACTTGCTTACTTTGTAAACTTTGCACATCTCCTCCATAACTTATCACATTTATCAAATCAACACCTTACTATTTTAAAATAATATATAAAGAAAATTAAATCTTTAGTCATAAAATTTGGGGTCTTACATAAATGATACTTTTTCACAGTTCAAAATCAAATAATCTCATTTCACAGTTCAAAAATAAATACTTGATCTGAAATTTAAATAGAAGAACATAACATTTTAATTTAAATGGAAGTCTTAAATAAAATATAACGAATTTTAAAACTATACATTTAGGCATCCGAGTAATTTTTAAGGCATACATAAAAGTAACGATAATCTTAAAAACACTAAATAGTTCGGAAAGTCATTTACCTCGATATTGCGAAACATAAAATTAGAAGCGAACAAATCCTAAATATAAAATTAGAATAAATAAAGATTAGGATAATGTATCCTAACTCAAATATATTTTAATTCAAATCTTAGACACATTTATAGTAAATTTTGACTCAATACATAATTAATTTTATTATAAAAATCATGAGGTCTTTCTGTATATTATAACTTAAAAGATGAAATTTAAATTAAATAAAGAAAATAGTTATGTTCTTAGTTTAACAATAATCATGATATATATATATATATATATATATATATATATATATATCCAGTAAATATGATTATTAATATAAAATATAAAAAAAATGAATACAAACCCACTGCCTGAGATGACAATGGTCTGCCTGAGATGACAATGGTCTAAACTAACGTAATATAATCTAAATACATACATACATACATATATACATACATACACACACAAACACACACACACACACACACACACACACACACACACACACACACACACACATATATATATATATATATATATATATATTCGGTCCGGATCTTAAACTTACCTTTTATTCAACATACTTTTCTTACCCCCCCTTTAGCGACGGACCGGGCGACGGTTTGGTCCGACGCTATATATAGCGATGGACCGTGCGGTGATTTGGTCCGTCGCTATATATATAACCATCTTCTATATGTTGTCCGTCGCAAAAAGCTAGAAGATATAACCGTCGCTAAATTAATATGTTTTATTTTGTTTTGTAAGATTTAATATTTTGTTGCAATAAAGTCAAAAATTTGGTGATCAAGCAATATGTCAAATACAGCAAGAGAAATGAAAGTTGATCTAGAAGATATATTTGAGAAGTTGATTGTCACTAGAAAATTAAAAAATTCATGGAAAATAATTAATATCTTTATGAGTTATGACTATAAATAGGGTGGATAATTAGCTATTTTGAGGGAGTTATTAGTTTAGGTTAGAAGTAGGAGTATAATTAAATTATTTTTTCATTTTGCGTTCGTTGTTGGATAATCGTTAATAAAGAGAGTTTTTTAATTTATTTTTAATCTTCTTCTCTTATTTATTTTAGTTAGTCTATTTATTTTCATGTCTAGTTAATTTCTTTAATCTAGGATGAAGATGAAGTTAAATAATTATTCATGATAATATTTTTCATCTCTTCTATTCTTTGTGCTTTTATATTTAATTGATTTCGCTTTCATATTTCGTTATTGAAATACATTCGTTTTGTAGTTCTTTTGCGATTTTAGATTAATTAAGACGTTTTGATAGATTATTGTTAAGATATAAATTTTTCATAATTCATGCTTGCTCGAAATTTTTTGATAAGTTATAGTTAATCCTTAAATTTTCATAGTTTATGATTGCCCACGTTAATTATAAAATTATTAAATTAAATGGAAGGGAAATCAACACCATAATTAAGTTATAAAAATAGAATAGATTGGATAATTTATTATGTTTATTGTTTAATAAATTTGGATTTCTAGATTGCTTCCTTATTATTAATGTAAGACCCCAACTTTTATAAATAAAGATTTAATTTTCTTTATATGTTATTTTGAAATAGTAAGGTGTTGATTTAATATAATGCTTTAGTTATGGGTGAAATGTGCAAGTGTTACAAAATAGCAAGTGGCCATAAAATATTCATTGTGTCGGGAAATATTCGTTTGATCGGGGAATATTCTTTTTATCGGGGAATATTCGTACGACGGCGCAATCATTTATGGGCCCCATAACGGAAAATTATCGAATGAAGAAAATCACAAGAATAAGTTTTCTAAAAATAACAGCGTGGTTGTTACCGTTAAAACTGTTGAAATACCCGGTGGTTAAAATACAGTAATACGCGGTGTTGCACAGTAGTACACGGTATTGCTCAGTAATTCTAATCATTGATTCTTATTTAAGAAGTCACTACTCAATAATTGTTACAGTAATTACTGTTCAATATTTTATATCATTGATTAAATAATTGCTACATTGATAATTGCATAATATTTTATTGATTCAATAATTGTCATTGCATAGTATTTCAAATTATCAAATCAATAAGTCATACTATTTGAATAATATTATTAGATAGCATTATTGGTAATGTCTAAGAAAGTTCTGTCTAGGAGGGGTTATTTAATTGCGTGCCAGTAAGGAAAAATTCTTATCGGAAGGTCCCCTCTTTCCTGGGAACGACCTGGTTGTCAATTTTATAGTTCTGTAATATTATTTATGAATAATTAATTATTGATTTATATGATAATGAAATATTTATTTTTGTGGATATAAGAAGGAATTAGTGCTGAGGTGTTTTATCAGTATTTGTGGTAAATTTGGTTTATTATATGGACCCCGCACTTACACATTTTTTAAAATCGTCGGTAGAAAGTTGTCTCAGTTTAATTTGGCCTTAATTGGATTTTCAAAGATTTACAGAGTTTTATTTACGTATTGGGAAAGTTCTCTGTGATGAGTGGTTTTGAAAATTAAAGTATGATGTGATCATATAGAGGTCCGTGTATGTTTAAAAAAAATGGGTTATGCCATATATATGTAAATTACAGTGATCACACCATGGAATTTTGTCAAGAATTGGGTTCTTGAAAATACAGAGTATTGAATATGGGTGAATAACCCATATGGGTTAAATTAATGATTTAATCATATGTTTATATTTAAATTGATACAGGAATATGATTGTATATGTTAAACAAAGAGAATGGAATTGAAATGAACATATTCGGTGTAGTAACGAATCCGTAATGTTAGATTTTATATTTTTCATAAAAACTTGATAATTTATGAAGAATAGTGAAATTGATTGTTGTAATTGATGTAATTACATGATTTAAATTGGTAGAAACATGTTAGTAATAATTTATGATGTTCCTATGAAGTTTATACTTTATGGGTAACATTACAAATCAGTGTAATGGTGTAAATTGGGAGAAAATGGCCGAGTTCTGTGTTCGTTCGTGAACTTCAGAATATGGAAAAACGCAGCCGCGTGACCGCGCCGGGTGCAAGACTAAACGGCGCGCGACCGTGCCTGTCTTAATTTTTTAAATTTTTTTGTTAAGTGTTTAATTTTGAGAAATGAGTTTTGAATCTAATAAACATGAAGACATGTTGTATATATGATAAGATGTTAATATGAGTTTAATAATTTATGTTATGTGATTAATTAATAAATTAATTATGTGACTTAAACTATTATTTGTAAAGTTTAAATAATGTAATATAAACATGAAGACATTATTTTAAGTCTAATAACCATGAAGACATGTTATGTATGTAATAGGTTATTAATATAAGTTAATAGCTTAAGTTATGTGATTAATTAACAAGTTAACTAATCCACGTAAACTATTATTTGAAAAACCTAATAATGAGTTCGAAGAACACAGTTGTGAATCGATATACATATCGAACCTGTGATTAATTGATATTGTGAATGTATTGATAGGTAAGAGTAATTAAAGAAGTGAGATATAATTGTAGCTTGTGCACGAGGCAAGTTTCCTAACTCAAATCTTTACATTTGAGCAAGTTATAGATTTAAATTCTATATCGAGCAAAGTATTTATCCTTGATTATTCAAGTGCAGAATTTCATATGAGATGCCATGATTCTTTTAAAAGTATCATCTCAGTTATACAATACTTATTCGATTGTATATCCTTGAGAAGTTAATATTCAAATTGAATATCATTTATTGTTGAATTCTTTAAGACTAGCGAACTTATATGATTCGACTAGTCCATAGTTGATGAGCGTTCTAAATTCCAAAACTACTATTGAGTTATCCAAACCAAACTTTATTTGGTGCGGACTCTGATGTCAAACTGAGATGAACAACCCTTTTCAAAGGGGAATTGATGATGCTTATGTGTTAAGGTAGTGTGCACAGTATCTGTACGAAGGGCTGATCTCTCTAAGTATGAGAAGTAAAGTCTATAGTCTTATGACTGTTAAAAGTTTAAAGGTTAATATACTTGACAACCTAAGACTTAGTTCAAGGTCTTATGACCCTCAGATGTAGTTTGATTCTCGATTATTATTCTTGATTCAAAAGTTGAGCTTTCTGTTATTCAGATTTCTTTGATTTCACTCGCATGTTATTACTGTCATATTTTTATACTTGCGGGCATTCGTGCTCACTCTTGCATAATAACATTGCAGCTAAGAATGAGCGAAGTGATGACCCTTCTAGTAGAAAGGGCAAAGGAAAAGCTAACAAGTGTTGAAGGCTTGTGTTGTCATTAACAATGTTAAAGTTCAAGACTTATGTGTGATAATTTAAGACTTATTTATTTACGTTTCCGCAACAGAGATTTAAGGTTAAGTATGACCTGGGATTTATTATGTATTATTATTTCAGATGATGTAAGATGATGGATTATTTAATGAATTTCTATTATTATGGGTAGATAGTCTTATGGTATTTGAACAGTGAACACCAAATACTGTGGAAATTAAGATGATGAATATCTTTGGCCCGTAGTGCAAAGATGGACAGGTGTTGAGATGAACATGACCAACTGATGATACAAATGAATATCTTTGGCCCGTAGTGCAAAGATGGATATTTGATTCGAGATGTATATTGATTGATGTTACAGGGATAAAATATTGATGATGAACTTTTAAATCAAAGAAGATAGTAGACATCATTCTCTACTTAACTCTTCTAATGAATTGTTATTTTCGCTGCGAATATTGATCTAAAACTTGTTATCCATAATATTTTATCTGATTTATTGAAGGCTAACAATAATTTGTTTTTCATTATCTTAGTCATAATATTCTTTACTGGGCTAGTTGAGGTCACCCTTTTCTTCCATTGTTCTCTTCAGAAAATGAGAATATCGCGGGTACTAGTTGGGAAATGGAGTGATGGTCCGAGTTAGAGCTGTATAAGTCCTCACTATTTTTTTAAAAAATAGTGTGATAATAAATGTAATGAGGACTTAGTTTGAATGTTAATATTTTCTACATGTCTGTATTGACACTCACAGTTGTGTGGTCGTATTTTGCACGACCGTTTGATATGAAAGATTGTATTTGGATTCTGTACCATGTATTTGGCGACTCAGAATGGGTTGAGTATTGAACCTATTTTGGGGGCGTCACAGTTGGAATCAGAGCTTAGGGATATGATCTCTGGCGGAGATCTGGGAATAGAACTAAGAGGGGAGAGACGAGTAAAACCTTCGCTAGTTTGTCCTACCTAAGCTTAATTATTATTTAATTGGTCGGTTGGAACATAGGGTTAATATATGATATGTTAATTTATTTGATTAACCCTTGTTTTATGGCAGTATTTGAGAATGGCAGTTGAAAATCTTAACAATGGAGTGAATGAGACCGTTGAGACACCTTTAATCACCAACCAACAGAACGTGCAATAGGAAGGCAACAATTCTCCTGTAAACAACCCTACCGAAGAAATGATAAATGACTGGATGTTTAGAAGCTTTTTGCAGTTCATGCAAAACCAGACGAGGGAGACTCGTGTTCATAATACAAGTGGAAATAACAACTCGCGGCTTATCACTGCCAAGCAGTTTAAAGAGTTGGGACCACCAGAGTTTCAGGGAAAGCCAGATCCAATCAAGGCAGAAAATTGAATTAAGCAAATTACCAAGATATTTGATGTCTTGGGATGCACGGAGGAACAGAAGGTTCCATTTGCCACCTTTATGTTCCGTGGAGAGGCATATTACTGGTGGAAATCTGTGAAGCGTACCCAGCTTGCCGTACTTAAGATGTCTTGGGGGGGGGGGGTTCTAGAAACTGTTCAATGACAAGTACTTTCCAGAAAGTATTCATCACATTAAAGAGGTAGAGTTTATCAGACTGGAATAGAACAACATGACTGTGTCCCAGTACGAGGCTAAGTTCGCGGAGTTATTCTGTTTGCACCTCATTTGATGGAGAATGAGGAACGTATGACCGTAGATGTTTCTGAGAGGTTTGAAACCCGAGATTTGTCAATACCTCATTTCTCATAAATTTTCTCTATATTCGGATGTAGTGAACAAGGCCCAGTTATTAGAATGAGATAATGATTATGTTCAACCAAGGGACGACAACCAAGGTCGTACAGGTGGCAGCAGTCATCGGAACAATGACAACCAGCAGGGAGGAAAGTATCATGCCAGAAGCGGTAACCACTCCGGTGGTAATCGTGGCCATGAAAATAGAAGAAGTGAGTCGGGGGAAGATTTCCATAAGAGAAGGTATAACAATGAGAACGTGAAAACATTGACAGCAGCACCAATATCAACTGTTTCTAGGGGAGGAGAACTACCGCCGGTCGTATGCTATAAATGCGGGCAAGAGGGACACATCAGTCCCAACTGCACACAACAATCCAAGGTGTGTTATAACTGTGGAAAGGAAGGGCACATAGCTCGAGTGTGTCCTGTAGCAAAACCAAGTCCAGCATGGATGGTGACTCCAAAGGCTATCCCTTATAAGTCAAAGTTAGTGGTTCCTGGAAGAGCTTTTGTCGTGACTGCCCAACAAGCAAGGAACCCGAACGAGGTTATTACGGGTAAGCTGATAATACACTCTTGCGAAGTTTACACTTTATTAGATACTGGTACTACCCATTCTTTTATTTTACCTGCTTGTGCTCAACGTTTGAACTTGACATCTGAGAAATTAGACTTTGACTTATCTGTTGAAACTCCGTTGGGAGAAACCTTCGTTACATCTACAGTTTACAAATCTTGCTCGATTCAAATTGGTACCCTCAGCCTACCTGTTGATCTTATATCGTTGAAAATACTTGCATTTGATGTGATTTTAGGAATAGACTGGTTAACCACTTATCATGCCAAAATTAATTATTTTCGTAAGGTGGTTAGTTTTCATATTCCTAACCAACCTATTGTGAGAATTCAAACAACCAAACCACTAAAATCAATCAATGTTATTTCAAGTTATAAAGCTATATGTTTATTGAAAAACGGATGTCAAGTTTTCTTAGCCCATGTCACTGATCTAAACCAGAATACGTCAGATTTGAATGATATTTCTGTTGTTAATGAGTTTCCTGATGTATTTCTCGAAGAACTTCCCGGTCTATCCCCGGAACGTGAAGTTGAATTCTTTATTGACCTTGAACCTGGTACAAAACCCATTTCTAAAACTCCATATCGAATGGCTCCTATAGAACTTCAGGAGTTAAAGGTCCAACTACAGGAGTTGTTAGACATCGGTTTTATACGTCTTAGTACATCTCCTTAGGGTGCTCCTGTTTTATTCGTAAAGAAGAAAGACGGGAGTATGTGACTTTGTATTGACTATCGGGAGTTGAACCATGTCACAATCAAGAATAGGTATCCGTTACCTCGTATTGATGACCTGTTCAACCATTTGCAAGGTGCACAATTCTTTTCAAAGATCGATCTTCGTTCTGGATATCATCAGCTGAAGATTAAAACTGAGGATATTTCGAAGACTGCTTTCAGAACTCGATACGGGCATTATGAATTCTTAGTCATGTCTTTTGGATTGACTAATGCTCCTGCTGCTTTTATAGATATGATGAACCGTGTATTCAAGGAATATTTAGATCAGTTCGTGGTTGTCTTTATTGATGACATCCTCATCTATTTCAAAAGCCGTGAATATCATGAGCACCACTTGAAGCTGGTACTTCAAAGGCTTCGTGAAAACAAGCTATATGCCAAGCTGAAGAAATGTGAGTTCTGGCTTGAGAAGGTAGCATTCCTTGGGCACGTGGTATCAAAATGTGGAGTATTTGTTAACCCGGCGAAGATTGAAGCAATACAAAGTTGGGAGCAACCGAAGTTGGTGACCGAAGTACGTAGCTTTTTGGGCTTAGTTGGTTATTATCGGAGATTCGTGAAAGGATTTTCTTGAATCGCTACTCTATTAACTCACCTGACCCGGAAAGATACAAAATTTGTATGGAACGAGGAATGCGAGAAGAGCTTTCAAGAGCTCAAGAGGAGACTCATTTCGGCACCTGTTCTGACGATACCATCTGGTTCGGATGGATTTGTCATTTACAGCGATGCTTCGGGTAAAGGGTTAGGATGTGTTCTCATGCAACATGAGAAAGTCATAGCCTATGCCTCGCGATAACTCAAGGAATATGAAAGGAATTATCCTACTCATGATCTAGAGTTGGCAGTAGTCATTTTCGCGTTGAAGATCTGGAGACACTACCTGAAGGGGTGAAAGTGGAGATCTATACGGATCATAAGAGCCTCAAGAATTTCTTCACCCAGAAGGAACTTAACATGCGACAACGACGTTGGCTTGAGCTGTTGAAAGATTACGACCATACCATCCAATACCATCCTGGTAAAGCAAACGTGGTAGCTGACGCGTTGAGTAGAAGATCATATGCGGGAATGAATGCGATACTTTCAAAGCCTATTTTGTGTGATTTACAAAAGATGGAGATAGAGTTCAAGACTCCGGGGACCAATGCGATGATGTCAAGTATACGCGTAGAACCAGCTTTGATCGATAAAATTAAAGATGCTCAAGCTACAGACCCGGAGCTGATGAATATGAGGAAGAAGGTGCAAGAAGGTACTATTCCAGAAGCAAGAATCGATGAAAAAGGAATACTTCGAGTCAACTCCAGACTTTGTGTTCCTAACGATTCTGATTTAAAGTATAGAATCATGATGGAGGCACACAACACACCGTTTGCAATCCATCCTGGGAGTACCAAAATGTATCGTGATCTTCGACATACATTTTGGTGGAGCAATATGAAGAGAGATATCGTGGAGTTTATCTCGAGGTGTTTAACGTGTCAACGTGTCAAGGCGGAGCATCAAGTGCCAAAGGGTCCATTGCAACCACTTGAGATTCCAAAGTGGAAGTGGGAACACATTACCATGGATTTCGTTACGGGTCTTCCCAAGGTTTCTCAAGGCATAGATGCGATTTGGGTTATTGTTGATAGATTAACCAAGTCTGCTCATTTCTTGCCGATACGAGAGACTTATTCCCTTGAACGTCTTGCTCGTATGTACGTGAATGAGATTGTGAGATTGCATGGCATGCCAGTATCTATAGTTTCGAATCGTGACCCAAGATTCACTTCACGATTTTGGGTCTGCTTGCAGAAAGCTCTGGGCACGGATTTACGATTCAGTTGGGCATATCAACCACAAACGGGCGGGCAATCGAAAAGGACTATCCAAACTCTTGAAGATCTATTGAGACTCTATGTTCTAGACTTCAAAGGGAGTTGGGATAAGTACCTACCATTGGCTGAAATTCTCCTACAACAACAGTTATCAGGCAAGTATAGGCATGGCTCCATTCGAGGCGTTGTATGGACGAAAATATCGTTCTCCAGTATGCTGGGACGAGGTGGGTGAAGCAACATTGTTGGGACCGGAGTTAGTACGTATGACTACAGAAAAGATTCAAATGATCCGGCAATGTATACAAACTGCACAAGATCGACAAAAGAGTTATGCTGATCTTCATCGAAGGGACGTGGAGTTTAATGTCGGAGATCATGTATTATTACGTGATGCTCTATGAAAAGGAGTTACGAGATTCGGAAAGAGAGGAAAGCTCAACCCACGATTCATTGGTCCATTTGAAATCCTTGACCGAGTAGGAAATGTGGCCTATAGACTCGCTTTACCTCCAAGCATGTCTCGTGTTCAAAACTTTTTTCATATATCTGTGCTTCGTAAATATGTGAAAGATCCAAATCACATTATTGAGTTAGAACCAGATGAGATAGCCGAAGATTTAACATACGAGGAGGTACCTGTTAAGATCTTGGATAGGAAGGAACATGTCCTACGCTCAAAGGTTATACCTCAAGTTAAAGTTTTATGGAGGAACCATGATATCGAGGAAATGACCTAGGAGTTAGAATCGAAAATGAAAACGAGGTATCCTCACCTTTTCGACATATCAGAAACGTACGTCAATTTCGAGGACGAAATTTAATAAGGAGGGGAGGTTGTAAGACCCCAAATTTTATGAATAAGATTTAATTTTCTTTATATATTATTTTGAAATAGTAAGGTGTTGATTTGATAAATGTGATAAGTTATGGGTGAAATGTGCAAAGTTTACAAAGTAAGCAAGTGGTTATAAAATATTCGTTGTGTCGGGGAGTATTCGTTTGGTCGAGGAATATTCGTTTTATCGAAAAATATTCGTACGACGGTGCAGTCATTGGTGGACCCCACAACGGAATGAATGTCGGATATAGAAAGCGACAGAAGTAACCTTTTTATAAAAATAACGGCAAAACTGTTACCGTTAGTACTGTTGAAATATCCGGTGGTTAAAATAAAGTAATACGTGGTGTTGCACAGTAGCACACGGTATTGCACAGTATTTCAAATTATTGATTCTTACGTAGAAAGAAACTTACTCAATTATTGTTACAGTAATTACTGTTCAATATTTTATATTATTGATTAAATAAATGCATAATATTTTATTATTTCAATATTTGCTACGTTGATATTTTATATCAATAAATGCTACTTTGCTATTTTATATTATTGATTCAATAATTATCATTGCACATTATTTCTAATTATCAAATCAATAATTCATATTATTTGAATAATATTATTAGATAGTATTATTGGCAATGTCTAAGAAAGTTCTGTCTAGGAAAGGGGTTGATTAATTGCGCGCCAGTAAGGAGAAATTCTTATCGGAAGGCCCCCTCTTTCTTGGGAACGACCTGGTTGTCAATATTGTAGTTCTGTAATATTATTTGTGAATAATTAATTTTTGATATATATGATAAGGAAATATTTATTCAATGTGGATTTAAACGGAGGAATTTTTAACATGTGACATTTGTTGAAAGTTACTATTTTATCTTGTCCGATAAAATAATTCATTCAAATATATTATTATAATATTACATTATAGTAGTATGATGTGATTACATAATAGCATGATTTTTATAATTTGAATGGTAACATTATTATAGTAAATTAATGGTATAAAAGTTAAACGAGGTGGAAGAGTGCAAATTGAATTTGAACTCTTATGATGCAAACAATGATGTCATCGGAGCGATGAGGTAAGCAAGGATGTCATTGGAGCGATGAGGTAAGCAATGATGTCATAGAATCGATGATGCAAGCGATGATGTCATAAATTATGACGAAAAAACTATTTTACCCTTACTCTGCCGAGCCTATAAATAGAAGCTCATTTCTTCATTATTTTTCACCAATTCACTAAAGCTATAGAGAGAGAAAGTATAGAGAGAATAAGAAAGAAAGAAGAAGAGTATTCTGCTATTACACTAGCGCAGTCTCCAAATTTTTAAGGTAAGGGGTGCTATTTCTTTCATATTCATGAAGAGAGTTATTTTTTTTAATACTCGTAAGGGTTGTTATTTCATTCTTTATTATTCTGTTGGAATAACCTATCTACGCGGACTACCGCATGCATGGTGAAATCCTGTTGTTATTCTATTCTTTATTATTCTGTGGGAATATCCTGTCTACGCGGACTACCGCATACCTGGTGAATAACCCTTCGTATTCGGTTGTTATTAAATTGTGGAAATAATCTGTCTGAGAGGACTACCGCCAGACGGGTGAAAATCCAATTGCAGTTTCGTATATTGTTTCATTTCAGATTTCTAACTCTAAACTTACTACGGTAAGTATTGCTTCTATAATTCCTGATATGATCAGATATTACTTGAGTTTTGCGCTTCATCTCATATTATTTCACTGAAATATTGGTCTGAACTTTCTTGTGAAATTTTTATCTTTTCATGTCGAGTTACTATTCATGAGTTATTATTCAAGGGGTACTATTCACGGTAAAAGATTTTTTTTCTTCCAAATCATCTTTGATTGGATCCAGGTTTTGATCTTCATTCTTGAACTCTGGATAAATTCTCTAATATTTGTCCTTTATCTCACTGGATCCGTTATTCGTATTATTTTTCATCATCCTCAATTTTAAATGGTGATATAACTGAATATCTTTGGCCTGTAGTGCAAAGATAAATAATTATGTGATGAATATCTTTGGCCTGTAGTGCAAAGATGAATGATTACTTGATGAATATCTTTGGCCCGTAGTGCAAAGATGGACAGGTGTTGAGATGAACATGACCAACTGATGATACAAATGAATATCTTTGGCCCGTAGTGCAAAGATGGATATTTGATTCGAGATGTATATTGATTGATGTTACAGGGATAAAATATTAATGATGGACTTTTAAATCAAAGAAGATAGTAGACATCATTCTCTACTTAACTCTTCTAATGAATTGTTATTTTCGCTGCGAATATTGATCTAAAACTTGTTGTCCATAATATTTTATCTAATTTATTAAAGGCTAACGATAATTTGTTTTTCATTATCTTAGTCATAATATTCTTTACTGGGCTAGTTGAGCCCACCCTTTTCTTCCATTGTTCTCTTCAGAAAATGAGAATATCGCGGGTACTAGTCGGGGAATGGAGTGATGGTCCAAGTTAGAGCTGTAGAAGTCCTCTCTATTTTTTTAAAATAGTGTGATAATAAATGTAATGAGGACTTAGTTTGAATGTTAATATTTTCTACATGTCTGTATTGACACTCACAGTTGTGTGGTCGTATTTTGCACGACCGTTTGATATGAAAGATTGTATTTGGATTCTATACCATGTATTTGGCGACTCAGAATGGGTTGAGTATTGAACCTATTTTGGGGGCATCACAATGATGATCCATTGACTTACGAACATGCTATGAATAGTAAAGACTCAGAGAAATGGCTAGAAGCTATGAAATCTGAGATGAAATCCATGTATAAAAACCAAGTATGGGCTTTGGTTTTACCACCTAAGGGCATTAAGCGGGTGTAAATGGGTCTTTAAGATAAGGACTAGAGTGGATGACAAGGTAGATACATATAAGGCCTGACTGATTGCAAAAGGTTTCAAATAAAGACAAGGTGTTGACTATGATGAAACCTTCAAACTAGTAGCTATACTCAAGTCCATTCGGATTTTGCTTGCGATTGCAGCTTATTATGATTACGAAATCTGGCAGATGGACGTGAAAACAGCCTTCCTCAATGGAAAACTTTAGGATGATGTATATATGATACATCCAGAGGATTTTGTTTCAACAGTTGGAATAAATCAAGTCTATACACTACAACAATCGATTTATGGATTAAAGAAGGCTTCTCGAAGGTGGAATATCTATTTTGATGAAATAATCAAAGAGTTTTATTTTATCTAAAATGAGGATGAATCTTGTGTGTACAAGAAGGTTAGTGGTAGCGCTGTTTCATTCCTAGTATTATATGTTGATAATATATTACTGATAGGGAATGATGTTCCAATGCTACAATCGATCAAATTTGGTTATCTAAACACTTCTCAATGAAGGACTTGGGTGAAGCATCCAATAATTTGGGGATAAAAATCTATAGAGATAGATCTAAAATGATGTTTGACTTGTCCCAAGGAACGTACATTGAATTAATTCTAAAGAATTTTAGCATGAAAGATTGCAAGAGAGGTCTTATGCCGATGAGCCATGTAATACATCTCTCAATGAAACAGGCCCGAAAGACACTTGAGGAGAGAGACTGTATGAGTAAGATTTTTTATGCTTCAGCAATAGGATTTATTATGTATGGTATGATATGTACTAGACTGGATGTCGCTCATGTACTTAGTGTAACAAGTAGATATAAGTCAAATCCAGGAGAAGAACACTTGAAGGCAGTTAAAAACATCATAAAGTACTTAAGAATAACTAAGGATGTATTTCTTGTCTACGGTGGTTCTGAATTGAAACTAGAAGGCTATGTAGACTCAGTTTTTTAATAGACCAAGATGACAGTAAATTCGTTTTGGGGTATATATTTATCTTAAACAGTGGCGTAGTGAGTTGAAAAAATTCCAGGTAGCAAACAGTTGTTAATTCAGTGACAGAGACAACGTACATGGCTGCAAGTGATGCTGCAAAGGAAGCTGTTTGGATGAAGAAGTTCATAACTGAACTTGGAGTGGTTCCTAGCATTAGAGGAGTCATACCTTTATTCTGTGATAACACTGGAGCTGTTGAGCAGGCCAAGGTACCTATATCTCATCAGAAATCCAAACACGTATTGCGGCAGTTTAATTTTATTAGAGAAATCATTGAAGAAGAGACATCACCCTAGAGCGTGTGGACTCTTAAGACAACATTGCAGATCCATTTACTAAAGTTTTAACCCAACAACAACTTGATCTTCACTTAGAGAAGATGAGTATTAGATCCCATGGCGATTGGCTTTTGTGACGCCCCTAAATCTGGGTAACTTCAAAACATGGATATGGTGCAACACGGTACTACAACATACACATATATCTAATGATATAAGCTTAATGACACGAATGTAATTCTATATTATTACATCATATCCATTCAAATCCCAGATTCAGAAACCATTACATCTTTATAATGTCATAATATTACATAATACATAGTAATATCATGCTCTTACACAATCTTCTATTTCTTCCTCGTGTTCCTTCCTTTATCCTTATTCAATTCTCCAGTACGTGAGACCTTAGCTAAAATCATATAGTTTAAGCAAGGTATGAGCATTAAATTACCCAGCAAGTTTAACATTTCAATAACAACAAAATCAAGAATCATATGATTTCTCTTCAATAACTGAACAAATAGTTATAAAGCACTATGACTAACAAAATAACATTTTTCTTTCCTTTAACAAATTTTCAGATAACATATTAGTCATTTAAAATTTTGAGTTGGTCAAACGACCATGAACATTCTTTTCTTTCTTTACTTGAGAAGGACAACCCGACACTAAGACCGTAAGTCTGATATTGCTTACGAGCACTTTTAGGTGATCAACCTATAGTACTCTATGTTGATCAACACTCATCCTTTAAACATATTTACGTTTAAATTTTGACACCTTTCGTGTCAGTTGAAAATTAGACTCAAAACATTTATTTATTCTTTCTCAGGCTTACCTTTGAATCCTTACCAAAGCAATTGGTTTAGGATAGCATCAATAATATTTTGAAAGACTTATTAATAAATCAGTCAAACATTTTAACATTCGTCTAGCCAAAATCAATTGGCATTGACACTTTCTTAAACAATTCATGTCACACCATGGCCTGAACACTTGTAAAAATACTAAAATATTTGTATAAGTTTGGAATACACATATTCATGTAGGAATTATGTATATTTAATCTTAAAAACATCTTACAACCTTTAGTTGAGCAAAATCAATGAAGTTATAACACTTGCCTCACATAAAGTATAGACAAGAGTTTGGAAAACTTGCATAAAACAAAAGTTATACTCTAAATAGAAACTTGCATAACATAAAGTTAATATAAGAGTTAGAAACATGTCACAAGTAAAACTTGTACAAGATTAGAAACTTGCCTTTAGTGTTCTTTATAATCTTGACAATATTCGTCCTTTAAATGTCCTAAACATTTACATTAACCATAACACACCTATTTGGCGCATAATGACACTAAATTTGGTTCACGTTAAATTTACTTGTTACTTTTTATGTCCGTGTCATTAGACTCCGAGAACTTCTCAAGTTTATTATTACTTGTTATAGTGTTTTGGTGTTCAATCACCATACGCCTATCATAGCCTTAGTGAACGCCCAAGCCATATACCTTTTCATATGTCTAGCACGATCCTTTACATAACACTCTTCGATTAAGTATTTTACATAACTCTTCTTTCTAACATTCTTAATCCGATTCATATAATTTAGAGCATTCATTACTTTCATTACCGTTCTTTACAGATTTATGACGTTTATACGGTATACATTATTATAATTCATTATCGTCAAAGACATACTGTGACGCCCCCAAAATAGGTTCACACAACCCATTCAAAGTCGCCAAATATACACTACAAAATCCAAATATAAATCTTCATATTTTAACTATTACTTTGTCGTGCACAATACGACCACACAAAAACTGTGAGTTTCAATACAAATAACAATACTTATACTCCTTATCAATGATATGTTACATAAAGGTACAGTCAATAATTGTTTTAGGAATTTAAATCTTTGAAAAATGCTCAAGAAAACCTTCGTACAAAGGAGGCCATGCTTCTAAGTTATAAAAGATATCGTAGGACTTGAGAATTAACCTTGGTTGACCCAATAGACCCCAAAGAAGAACAAGAAGATTACTATCCTGTTCATTCCAATGGTGGATATTCTTTTGCCATATAATTATCTCCATTGTCTCAAACTGAGGATTATATTCTAACCATACTCCAAGATTATATAGGTAGTGCTCATAGATATAATCAGCAAGTGGATGCGCACAACCATGTCTTATGATAACACAAAATCGTATGTTGTTAGACATCTTGTATGATATTGACAACACACCCTTCCAAAGTCGGGTTCACCTCACCCTATTTAGGTCACCAAAATCAACTGTTAAATGACGTATAAAATACCACACACGCATTTAAAGTTCTCAATACAATTATATATTATCATACTGTTTTATAATGTATTGAGAAACTTTAATGGTCACCGACCATCACTCTATTCCCTTATTTTTCCCGCTCGACCCAGCTACACTCTTATTACCTGAAAGTAATTGTGAAGCAAAAGGGTGAGCACAAATAGCCCAGTAAAGAATATTATGACTAAAGATAATTAAATTATCAATAGTCTTCATCAGTAATGATTCAGATATTTAGAAACTTAGTCCTCAACAAGAAAAAATCTGATAGAATACAATAGATAACAAGTTTTAGATCAACAACCGCAGCGGAACAAGCAATCTATTAGAAGAGTCAAGTAGAACATAATGTCTACTATCTTCTCCATGTTAAAAGTCCACCAACAATATTTCATCACTGTAACATCAATCAACAGTTCCTGCCCACAATCATGTAAATAGTTCATGATCATAATTATATTGATAAATTCCTCTTCGCACCCAGGACGAAGATAATTTTCATCACCTGTCTTTACCTATAACACCAAAGATTATGGTTATATTAATTCACAATTCATGTTCATAATCATATAACTCAACAGTTTCTCCTTGCCACAAAGGCTTAATATAACTTTCACTCAATGTCCTTGCCACAAAGACTAAAGACATTTAATAATCATATCATCTTCACACTCTACACCAAAAACCTTCAAACGTAGCATTAATTGTCATGATCATACCAATCAATTGTCTATCTTTGCACTACGGGCCAAATATATTCAACTATAATATCAATGGTCATGATCATGCCAAACAACAGTCCATCTTTTCACTACTGGGCCAAAGACATACAACTGTAAAACCAATAGTCATGCCAATCAACAGTCCTTCTTTGTACTACGGGCCAAAGACATACAAATGTAAAATTAATTGTCATGATTATACCAATCAACATCTCATCTTTGTCACAAAGGCCAAAGATATTCATCAATCAACAGTTCATCTTTGCACTATGGGCCAAAGATAACTTTAACCACAATTTAAGTCTGAGGATTATGACAATGATATAAGGAATGAATCAAGTGAGATCAAGAACAAATATTAGAGATTTATTATTCAATTTATCCAAAGTTCAAGAATATTCAAATTATCAACATGAAGATCAAAACATGGATCCAGTTTCAAGAATAATATTCATAAATCAAAGATAATTTGGACAGAAAATAAACTAATTTTTGTTATGAATAGTACCCCGTAAATAGTATTCTGTGAATAGTACCCGAATGAATAGTACTCTGGGATGAATAGTACCCTGGATAAATAGTACTCTTGTATGAATAAAAGATAATTTGGACAGAAAAAAAAAACTAATTTTGTCGTGAATAGTACTTCGTCATGAATAGTACTCCGACATGAATAAAAGGAAATTTGGACAGAAAAAGAAACTAATTTTGTCATGAATAGTATCCCTTGAATAGTACCCCGACATGAAACAATTAAAATTTCAATAAGAAAGTTCAGACCAATATTCCAGTGAAATGATATTTCATACGAGTATGAAAGAATATACGAAATAGTAAATGGATTTTCACCCGTCATGCGGTAATCCGCGTAGACAGATTATTTTCACAATTTAATAAAAATGAATACGAAGGGTTATTCACCATGCATGCAGTAGTTCGCGTAGACATGTTATTCCTACATATTAATAAGGAATAGAATGAAAACGAAAGGTTATTCACCAGGTATGCGGTAGTCCGCGTAGACAGGTTATTACCACAGATTAATAAAGAATGAATACGAAGGGTTATTCACCATGCATGCGGTACTCCGCGTAGACAGGTTATTCCCACATCTTAATAAAGAATAGAATAATAATCCTTACGAGTATTGAAAGAAAATAGCATCCTTTATGAATACGAAAGAAATAATATCCCTTACCTCAGTAGAAGATTGGATACTGCAATAGTGTAGTAGCAGAATACTCTTTTTCTTTCTCTTTCTATAGTTTCTCTCACTATAGCTTGTGATTATAACTTTGCTCCTCAAAAATGGTAAGAAATGAATGAACTTAACTTGCTATTTATAGGAAAATATAGTTTCACTAATTGCACTTTAGAGACTCGGCTTATTATACTTTAGCACCTTCATCTTTATCTCTATTCTTAATTTAGTCCCTCAAGTATTATCAATCTTGCACCACATCCCCTAATAGTACATGCATGTGAACCAATAGTTCCTTGCATGTGAACTAGTAGCAATTAATTGCTCATTTATCTGATTAATTGCCCGTTTGGTCAATTTAACGTCCGAAAATCAATTATTATCGAAATAAATATCGATTTTCACTAACATTAATATTCCCAACACAATGAAAATATTTATATCAACATTTCATCATTAATATTATAACTCCCAATATTGTAGAGGAAGAAAAAAAAAACATGCCTAACTCCCTACCTAATCTTTCTTTCTTTCTCTTACGTGAAGCAACCAACTTTGAAAATAAAATCAATTTGCAACAAAATTAATAAATGTGGCCCCTCCCATAATTGCCACCCACCACACCAATCAAACTTTGAAAAAGAATTCAAATACAATTTAATCATCTTCACCCCAATTAATTCATATGTAACAATATATATATATATATATATATATATATAATAGTATTACTATATAAAAATATTATAAAATTATACTATTATTATCACCTTATATTATTATAATATAGTATTATAATAATATATTTGAATAAATATTTTATCAGGAAAAATAATTGTGATTCCTCAGAAAATATGTCAAACTTTCAACAAATATCTCATTCTAAATTCCTGCATTTATAAAATTGAACTAATTATCATATTTTTATTCATCAATTATTATTCACAATTAATATTACAGAATCACAATATTGACAACTAGGTCGTTCCTAGGAAAGAGGGGGCTTTCTGATAAGAATTTCTCCTTATTGGCGCTCAATTATATAACCTAACCCCTTTACTCGACAGAACTTTCTAGACATTGTCAATAATGTTATCTAATAATATCACTTCAATAATACGAGTTACTGTGTTGTGGCAATTATTGATTTGATAATATAAAATACTATGCAATTATCACTGTAGTAATTATCAAATGAAATATTGAGTGACTTCTTACATAAGCATCAATAATCAGAGATACTGTGCAATACCGTGTGCTACTGTGCAACAATGCGTATTACTGTACTTTTATCACCAAGTATTTCAACAGTTTAACGGTAAAAGTTTATTTTTATAAAAATGTTACTTCTCGCTTTCTATATCCGACAGTTATTCTGTTGTGGGGACCACAAATTATTGGTTATTTCAGCGCCGTCGTCGTACTTTATCGAATATAATATTCCTCGACAGAAGGAATATTCTCCGACAAAATGAATATTCTCCAATAAAATGAATATTTTATGACAACTTGCTTACTTTGTAAAATTTGCACATATCACCCATAACTTTAACCTTTTATCAATTTAACCATTTACTGAATAGAATAGTAATTATAAGAAAATTTTAATACTTTTATTTCATAAAATTCGGGGTCTTACACATACAAACTATGTATGCTAAGAACGTTCGTCCGACGCGAATACTAAACATTTATTTCGTTTAAGTTATTTACACTTACATTTCTCAATCCTTTAATCCACGTTAAACCATTAACTTAAGGTTTAAATAACTTCTCAAAGTGTTACATTATGTGAAATTTAAGTTCATTATGATTCTCTAATCTTTCCTTAATTTTTGAACTCACAAAAGCTCCTTTTGTGCTTTGTTCTGGCTCGGCGTTGCGACGCCTAGATCTAGGTTTAAATTCGGCGTTGCAGCACCTAAATACAGTAGCTTTTCCCCCAACTGGAGCTGCGACGCTCATTTTTATGCATTGACCAGTGCTGCGACTCCAGGCTTAATTCCTTGAAAAATTTTCTATGTCTTTTACATGATCAAAATGCTAACTTTGCTAACTCGTAACTTCTTCGTTCCAACTCAGAATGAATCTGTTCCCTAGATAAATTCTTGATTTCATTACATACTACAATTTTCACTAGACATAATATTTTTCTGAATCCATTAACAAGCCTTTTGATTGGCTTAAAACTCATTCGTAGTTCATTTTACGTTTTTAACGCTTATCGTTTGTTCGTTCGTAGCTTACTCATTCGATACCCGAATGAGTTTGTTCTCGAGCCTATGGCTCACATTTTTCATGTTCTCTACCGATCTTATGAAACCATAATTATTCGAGTTCAATATTTAACATTACAAATTCGTCCGAAAATCATAAAAAACTATAATTTCAACGGTTACCGTCTTTTACTAAAATTTTTGCCATAACTTCGTTATAACATATTTTTACTCCGTTCCAATTGGAACATTTCCACAACTTAATCATGTCTAATATCTCCTAACCAAACATATAGCAACTAACTGATATACAATGGTTTTAAACTTGTCCATCAACAACAAGCTCTAAGTTTTTCATGCATTCTTCATTTAGTTCATTTATTACGATTACGATTCTCTTGACATGCACTTATTAACATTTTAAGTCCACTAATTCTTCCTTATTTCATCGGAACATACTATGATTCCAATGAATCATTCAACAACCGCCAATTATACACTTCTTAACAAATCTACAACTTGAAGAATATGAAGATTAAGGGTTCTAGTTCATTACCTCTTAAGTTCTTGGTTGATTGATGAATTTACTAGCACTTCCTTCTCCTTGATTCCAATTTGCTCTCATTTCTCTCTCAATATATGCTTTGCTCTTGAATGTGCTAGTGAAAATAAACTAACAATTTCAAGAGTAATGTCTTAGCTTTTATAGAAAAGCAAAACTTAGGGCTAAAGGATCTTTTAGATAACTTTAATTTCCTTATGAATTGGTCACTTAACTTAGGGTCTTGTATGGTCAACACCCTTAGGTTTACATAACTTGCAAACCATCATCTCCTTAACCATCACCATTTTAACCTTGGTTGAGTTAAAATGATGATACTTGACTTTGGTGGCAAATTCATTAATAGCACCTCCTCATTTGCTAGATATTTGGCAAACCAAGCTTCTCTAAGAAGCTTTGGCTGGCTACTTGAGTTGGTGGGGCCCTTCATGGGTTGACCCAACCTACTTTACCTCACCCATGACCCATGGTTCGACCTATCTTTGTTGGATCTTGGTTTGAGCTTGGTTCGATTTCAATTTGGGCCATTCTTTGGGCTTGAATTAACTTTCGTTTGGGCCTTGATTTAATTTATCATTGGGCCTCCTAAAACTTCCTATTGGGCTTCTCAAAGTCAAAGCCCAATGGATTAATAATCAACCTTGACGTTTGTTGACTTTGGCTTTTTGTATTCATACCGTATAATTTTCGTATTATGCGCGTATTATACATCGTATTATTTTTGTATTCTACTCATATCGTATTATACTCGTATTATTCTTCGTACTATACTAGTATAATAATTCGTATTATACTCGTATTCCATTTCTTTAACATTCTAAAATTCAATACACAGTCTAAAAACTGCATTTTTCATTCTCAAATTTTATTTGACATTCCGTCTTTCCTTATCATTCTAAATTTTACCCTATTTTCAAAAAATCAAAAATATATAAAAGCGTTTTTGGGTGAATAGTGTTTTTACATCTTTTTCTCGAAAATTTTCCCCCCTTACAATCTCGGATTCGTAAACCCTAACATTTAAACACATTCTAGGTCATCGAATTAAACTTTAAACACATAATACAAATAATATTCATAAAATATTATCTTATTCAATAATATTCTACAAAGCTTAAATTAAGCTAAGTAAAATTTATCGGTCGTTACATTCTTCCCCCTTATAAGGATTCTATCCCCAGAATCACAATACAAATTACCCACAAAAATAGGGTTAATTATTCTTTATCTTTATCTTTGAGTTTTCACATTGCTTGAAAAGCATTATGTTTTCCTCATACTACCTTTTCTGAAGGTATAACTTTACTTCTCAATTCTTACTCTTTCTTATCAACTATTTAAATTTGATACCAACTTAAATAGGTTCACAATTTATTACACAATTGTAATCTTACTACTGCGATTGTAATACCGGCATGGGCTCTAATCTTAGAAGGTAAGGCTGTTTCATAAGCCATCCTTATTTACTCTTTAACATTCTTAACTTCACTTTTAATCTCTTATTTCCATTTCTTTTACAATTCATGACGCAGGCCCTGAGTATAACTTCTAGGGTCTGAATTATTTTTTCACACTAATTATTGGTTTAAGGATGATATATCATTCAACCTCAACTTGTGACTTTCATGGGTTCCACCATAACTCGTGTTTTATTAAAACTATTCATGTAGTTTCTTCTTTTACCTCAGACACTACTGGTACCCTACTTCTTCACTTCAATTATAATATTACCATTTTATCGAGTTTAAAATTAACTCCTTTCCATTTGGAAAAATTTTCTTCCTTAATCTTCAACCTCTTCTCTTAGAATCGTGTCTCTGTTACCCGGTCCAATATACTTGAACGAGTTTCCATTAATGCTACTCTTCATCTGATTTCTTTGCAAGCCTTACCTCTAACCCCAATTTCTTTATCTTTGTTATTAACTCATTTTGAGTCGTTAAAATTTATAATTCTTCCCGAACTTAATAACCTTAAGGTATCGGTCACTACCCTTACCTTTGTCTCATAATTATCTTCCTTTACGTGCAAATATATTTTATACCTTGACAGTCCGCATATATCTCACATTCTCACCATATAACAAATGTCTCCAAAATCTTCAAGGTAAACATAAATGTTACTAATTCTTTATCATGAATAAGGTATTTCATCTCATAATACTATAATGCACACACATTAACCTTACTATACTATACCATCACACATCCAAATCTTTTATGTGATAGATCACCGTTTACAATAACATTTCCAATATCATCAGACAATGATAATACCGGAATCTCACTTAATCTCTTCATTAATTCTCCAAAAAAATTCTTCATCTTTCTTTGACCATATTATTATATAGCCCTTCTCTGAAATCTTTCATTAACAGTGTAACTATCTTAGAAAAATCTTGAGTAAATCCTCGATAGTAACCTGCTAACCTTAAAACTACATACTTCTGTCGATTTACTCGACTGCTCTTAGAATCTTTATCCTTTCCTTCCCAAATTCTATGGATATACCGTCTCTTCCAAATTATATGACCCAAAATTAATCCTTCTGCCAATTAACATTCACTCTCAATGCATTTACATACAACTTCATTCTTCTAAGTGTTCCCAATAATATTCTTAAATGTTCAACATGATTTTTCTGCGTTTTGAAACAGACCAAAATATCATTTACTAACAACATTACAACTTATTCAACTATTGCTTAAATACTCGATTAATTCAAACAATATCATAAAAATCTTATAATAATAAAAAATAAATCATGAATAACATTTCCAACATTTCCTCATTTTTTTTACAAACAACCGGCAATACCCAATTCTCAATTCTATCTCTAAATATAATTTTTACCTTCCATCTGATCAAATAACATTGATCATGACAATCTATACTTACTTTTAATCGTTACTTTGTTCAACTATCTATAGCCGATACAAAGTCTCAACGCTCCATTTCTTCTCCTTTACAAATAACACTGATGTTTCTCGTGAAACATTCTCGACTGAATATCTTTCTTATCTCATAATTCTCTTATTTGAATAATCAATTCCTTCATTTACATTATCTTATATATTATCCTCAAAACTGGTGCCTTTTTGGCACAATCTCTCCCACATCTTCTTCTCTTTATCTATCAAAAAACTTAACAATTTGTCCGGAACTAAATCCACTATTTTCTCTTTCTATAGGTGTTTTACCCGTCTCTATTCTTACTCGTTGATTATCCATAACATAAGTTAAATAACCAATACTTTCACATATTTACCTTAACTCCTTACATCTTAATAGAAATTAAATCTATTAATATCTTACATCTTTCAATCTTAACACATCAATTCCTACGATCAATTTAATAGAAATTTCTTCTTTATTCTTTTTCTCTTTAACATATAGGTTTACTTCACCTCTTCATTTTGTTATTCCAGCCTTCCTCAAAATTCCTTTCAAAATATCAATATTCTATTGTAGAGCCAAGGTTTTTTACCCCTGCTCAAATCTTCTTATTTATCCTCTCCTCCTTCACCACTTTATGTGGAACAAAACTTAGCCAATTCATTGAACTTGGCGGCGAACTGGGGATCTAACATATCCCTCTAAT
Organism: Panax stipuleanatus; assembly: GCA_020205555.1. NCBI lineage: Eukaryota > Viridiplantae > Streptophyta > Magnoliopsida > Apiales > Araliaceae > Panax > Panax stipuleanatus. Next base: position 28,754 of record JAINUT010002541.1, read on the forward strand.
CCTCTTTCAAAACCTGCATTCCCATGCAATCACTTTTACTACAATTTCTTACTTAATCTATCATTTCAAGATGTCTTCTCTCTTGCTCAATTCCTAATTAAACCTTTTTCAACTAAATGGTCTCCTTAAACTTAGGAAATCCCACACTACTAAAATCCTTTAAACTGTTTACTTGCGCATATAGAGGATTTACGTTCTCTCCGATGGATTTTTTTTATTAATTGCCTCTATTAGGAGGTCTCTAATTTACTGCTTTGGGTTCTCTTAACCCTTATACTCATTTATTATTATGAATTTTTCTTCTTATGTTCTTTTCATTACAGAACTTGTTCACGACATTTCTTCCTTAATGAAATATTTTATTATTATTTCATTTCTTATTTCAAAGCATTCTTATTTTTAATGCTAACATATACTCATTGTAAAGCACATATAATGAATACTTTATATTAATATGCTTCTTGCAATTCATACTTCTTACATCATTATAGTTTCTGATATTTAAAATTTTATAGCACTTACTGCTATTTACACTCTTATAACACTTATTGCTATTTACGACCTACTTTCCTTTATTGCTCACAAAAGATAAGAGTTACATAACTATTTCCCAACTTATATTAAAGTTGGGACTTACAAAAGATATCCCACTATTTATACAAAAACTAGGGATTCACATCATTACACAGATATATATATATATATATATCACTATACATATACATATACATCGTTTATAATACTATGATAGAGTTCTCTAACCAACATTAACGCATTCTTCCTCGATAACGGCAATCAAGCAGCACCGAATACAAACATAACCATTTGTCCTAACCCTTCCGGGTAAGACCATACCCTATCTTAAACTTTCTCCTTCAAAGTTGTACGAGCATAGTTCATCCTACCGTTCTACTTCATTTTACTTACTCCACGTGTCCCCGCATCGGACAACTCTTAATTAGATGATTATATGATCCACACTTGAAGCACACTCTTTTCCTCGGGTTGGAACAGTGAGGAGAAATATGCCCCTCCTGCCCACAATTATAACATACTTTTGTTCCTTTCATACATACACCTACGTGGTACTTCTTATAGTTCTTACATACTTTAATCCATTTCTTAGATTCTCTCTTCTTACTACCACCTTTATCAATCCATTTCCCTTTTCTCTTCTTATCCAGAGCTTCACATAATATACTATGTTCAACTTCTACTCGATCAACTTGCGCCTTTAATTCATCACGCTCTTTCACCATTCCTATTAACATTGCTACTAACTGACAGATTAAAATTCTCTCATTCTTCGCCCTTTCCTCCAAGAGGAACAACTCTTTGTTAAGAGCATGTACTTCCACCGATGCTTGATCATCTATAGTCATTGATGTACCTTTATTTTCTTCTTTCGTCTTTGCTTTTGGCTCTATCTTAGCCTTCTTCAAATCCGTTCCGTTTTCACTCAATTTCATCTAGTGAAATCTTTAATATCACCATCCAGATCCGTCATAGGTTTCCCCCACTAAGATTTCTTCACAAGATACAGCCTTAACTACTGCATTGTCAACTACTTCAATTGGCTTTTCCAATTTTTCTTCAAAATCTTCTTCTATAATTATCTTCCCAACATTCTGAGTTAACTCCTCAGCCAATAAATCCAGTGCATCCTCTAACATTTCAGTATCCCTATGGATATCTCAAATCTCATCGTCGTTCGACATCCTACAATCAAATTTACATCTTGTTTAGCATATAACATAATTTATATTCATTATCACAAGAAAATAATTTATTTTATGTTATTTTTACTTCTTTAGACTCCTTCCCAGATGAATTTCCATAATTCACCTATTACAACCTCTTCCTGAGTTTAACTACATTCTAACTTTTCTATCTCTTCCAAAATTATGGCCTCAAGTATTATTACTTAAGGTTTCTAACCTATCAGCTCTGATACCAACTTGTGATGCCCCTAAATCTGGGTACCTTCAAACCCTGGATATGGTGTTACACGGTACTACAACATCCACATATATATAATGATATAAACTTAATGACACGAATGTAATTCTATATTATTACATTATAAACGTTCAAATCCCAAATTCTAAAACCATTACGCCTTTATAATGTCATAATATTACATAATACATAGTTTTATTACGCTCTTACACAATATTTTATTTCTTCCTCGTGTTCCATCCTTTATCCTTATTAGATTCTCCAATACGTGCAACCTTAGTTGAAATTATATGGTTTAAGCAAGGTATGAGCATTAAATTCCCCAACAAGTTTAACATTTCAATAACAATAAAATCAAGAATCATATGATTTCTCTTCAATAACTGAACAAATAGTTATGAAGCACTATGAATAACAAAATAACACTTTTATTTCCTTTAACACATTTTCAGATAACATATTAGTCATTTAAAATTCTGAGTTGGTTAAACGACCATGAACATTCTTTTCTTTCTTTACATGAGAAGGACAACCCGACACTGTGACTATAAGTCCGATATTACTTACGAGCACTTCTAGGTGATCAACCTATAGTACTTTATGTTGATCAACACTCATCCATTAAACGTATTTACGTTTAAATTTTGACACCTTTCATGTCAGTTGAAAATTCGACTCAAAACATTTGTTTATTCTTCCTCTAGCTTGTGACAAACGAGATTTTTATAATTTAATTTGAATATTTATTGAATTAAATAAATATTTTTCGATAATTTATTTATTGAGTTAAATAATTATTTGATAGAATTATGGTAGATTAATTTAATTATATGTGTTATATTGGTTAAATTAATGTGTAGTAATTTTGAGTTCAAAGCAAGTATTTAATTGAGCTTATTTGATTAAATGAATTATTTAATAAGCATGATGTTATTATAATTAATTTAATAATTAATTAGAGATTTAATGATTTGTCATAATTAATAAATGAAAATTTTAATTATGTGATTATGTGATTTAATGTGGATTTATTCTATTTTATTTAATTGATTTAATTAAGATTATTTGATTAATAAAGGTGTGACATCATTAAACTATATAATAAGAAGTTAATTAAAATAACGGGAAAAAAGTTATTAAGCGGCCAGCCAAACGAGGCCTTAGAAGGAGTTGGGCAGTTAACCCATAATGGGATTAACTAACCACTACGACATCGGTTACATCATATAACATATATACGTATATTATAACTATACTACTTCATATATCACATTCATCAGTTAAGGAAGTTCAGAGAAAAACTTAGAGAGATAAGAGATTTGAGAGAATTGAAAGAAATTGAAGTATTAAAAGGAGTTACATCATCTTCACAGAGATTTCAAGGGTAATCTTTTCATCTCAATTCTTATTTCATGTTCTTATATTTTCTCCATGAAAACTCTTTGAAGTTCTCTGTGAAGAACTATTTTGATGACTAACTTAAGATATGATCATATATGTATCATTATATGTTAATAACATGTTTTATATCATGCATACATGAATTACAGTGACCAACATCATGTAATTACGTTTTAATTAGGTTTTTTTTGAAGTTACAGAGTATAAAAGTTGTATATATGACCTTATGGCCCTTACGAATCATTGTACACCATGAATTATTTGTTTAACTTAATTTTGACAGTAGATTATGATAATACATGTTAAAACAAAGAAAACAAATTTTGAACGGACGGATTCGGAGTTATAACGAATTCGTGAAGTCAAATTTCATCTTTTTCTTCAAAACTTTCAAGAATACCATGAACAGTGAAATTACAAGATTTGATTCAAGTAATTTCATGATTTAAGATGTTAAAAACATGTTAGTAACATTGTATGATGTTTCTATGAAGTTCATACTTCATAGAAATCATGGTACTATTTTAATTTGCATTTAATTGGAGTAATTGGGCTACGATCTGTCAAACATCGTGAACCAGAGTCTCACCAGTGGGGAGCCCTGCCCAATCCGGTCTTGGTAGGCCAAAACCCCCTCCCCAGCAGGGGTGTATGCTGTCCGGAGTGAAAATAGTGTAAGGCGAGACTTTTTGACCTCCTGTAGTAAAATAAGCATAACTTCTTCATACAAACTCCGATTAAAGCGATTCAGGATGATTCGGAAAGATAACGAGTAGACCTACAATTTTCATTCTTTAAGTTTTTCGATTTGAAGCTGTTAGCAGGATTTAAAATGTCCATCTTTGTGACTGATGTGTATTCGGAAGCAATCGAACGGCGTCGGACATGCCCATACGCAAGTGTAGTGCTCTCGACGATAAAAGATGTTGTTACAAGTTATAAAACATGAATATTATGAAATATAATGATGTTTAACATTAATCAATGATGTTTTAGAAAAACTGCATGAGCATGTTAAGCGTACGCAAGAGGGACGAGTCGGGCGTGCGACAAATGAACGTCGAAATGTCGTGCCAATTGTAATACTATGCTATAACATACTTGAGGACTTGATGAACATTTAATGCTATTCTATAACATTTTATTAACATATATTATATGTTTTGAAGTTCATATTAATAAAATAAGTGTGAACTTGAATATTTTTATTGTAAAACTTGATTATGATTGTTTGAAAGATTATACCTATATGATATGCATATTGTGAATTTATACTCATGTTATGTGGTTGGTTAATAAGTTAACACTAGGAACCAAGTTGTAAGTTGAACTTAAATGAAAGGTTCAACAGTTGAACATAGAAGTTATGAAACTAATCAACATCGTATGCATAATGTAATGTATAGGACGTTGAGGAATTGAATTGTAACTATATTTGTAGCTTGCGCGCGAGGCAAGTATTCTATCCCTAACTTATTATTGTTAAACTGGTTTCTTTAAATTCTTAATTCTTCGATTAAGCGAGTCCTAGACTTATATTCTATATCGAGCAAGTTCTTGTTCTAAATTGTTCAAGTTCAAGATTTCATATTAAATGTTAAAATTCTTTTAAAGCATGATTCCAGTTATACAATACATATTCGATTGTATACCTCTTGAGTTTTATTACTTGAATTAAATATCATTTATTGTTAACCTTGTAAGACTAGCGACCTTATTGATTCGACTAGTCCATAGTTGATGAGCGTTCTAAATTCCAGAACTATTATTGAGTTTATCCAATCCAAACTTCCTTTGGTGCGGACTCTGATGTCAAACTGAGATGAACAACCCTACTATAGGGGATTTATGATGCTTTAGCGTTACGATATTGTGCACAGTATGGTACTAAGGGTTGATCCTCCTAAGTACGAGAAGTAGAGTCCATAGTCTTATGACTGTTAAAGGTTTCAAGTATAATCACTTGACAACCTAGGACATAGTTTAAGGTCTTATGACTCTCAGAAGTTCTTTTGATTCTTGTTATTCATTCTTAAGTCAAAAGTCGAGTTTTTTTTATTTCAGAAGTCTTTGATTTACTCACATGTTATTATATTGTTGTTATATTATTATACTTGCGGGCAATCGTGCTCACTCTTGCGTAATAATAACATTGCAGTTAAGAACGAAAGGTCCGAAGAGCCTTCTACTAGCAAAGGCAAGGGCAAGGTCAACAAGTGATGAATGCTTGTTGTTTATTTAATATGTTTATGTTTAAGACTTATGTTAAAGTTGTGTAAGACTTACTATTTGTTTACGTTTCCGCATTTGAGACTTAAGGTTAGTATGACCTGGGATTGATGTATTTAAATTCAGATGTTGTAACCCCATAAGGGGAGGATTTATTTCTATCTATTTAATGGCTTTCATTTATTATGGATAGATAGACACATGATATTTGTACAGTGAACACTAAATCTCGTGGAAATTGAAGTACCCTGATTTGGGGGTGTCATAGGTTGGTATCAGAGCTGTAGGTTATGAACCTTAGGTGGGGGAAAACCTTAGGGTAGTAGCTTTCGAGAACATAGTAATGATAACTCCTATCGAGTTTTAAGAAAGATAATAACTTAACTTATGTGCTATGTGCTTATACTTATATACTTGCGAGAGTATCGATTAGCATCACGTAATAACTAAGACTTAAAATTTGATTTTTCAGGATGTCGGATGGTGGAGAACCCAGTCAGCCTAGGGACGTGGTACCCCGAGAGGCTAGAGAGGAGGAGCCCCGAGACATTCACATAGTCTGTGAGCAGTTAGTTCGACGAGAGCCATCTCCTTTGATCACAGTCGTTGGTCAGGAGCATGAGCCAGTGTTTGACTCAGAGGAGGACTCTGAGGAGATTGAGATCCCGGCTGAGGCAGCCGAGAAAGAGGATGAAGTCCTTAAAGAGTTCCCACTGAACTCTATCAGTGCTGAGATGTATGACGAACTGTATGACCGTAACGTTGAGTTACAGGATACTGTTCGAGAGTTGAAGGAGTAGACAGTTATGCAATAATCCACCATCGAGTAGAAGGATGTTGAAGTTGAGACTCTTTACACACGTCTTGGAGATGTAGAGTGGGAGTTGATCCACGAAAGGGCCAAGTTGAAGAAAAGTCAGAGGAGATAGAGAAATTGAAGAATGAATTGAAAGAGAAATCAGCAAGGCTTGTCATAGTGGAGGATGCTTGGGTGAGCGATTCACGACGTGCAGTTCTTGCAGAGGATAATGAGCGCGCAAAGAGAGCAAAGATCAAGGAGACAGATGATACGTTTCATAAGGCAATTGATGAGGCCCAGGATCGGGTGATGTACTATCCAGTCCAGTTCGAAGGTCTGCCCTGGTATATGCTAGATCGCAGGACGATGTTTTGCATTATGGAGGAAGAAAGCAGTAAAGCTGTTCGACGCCTTAGTAGGCAGTGATAGGAACAGTTTGATTATGTGCAAACCTATCTGGTAATAAATAATGTAAATTCCGATGTGCTTATAAACAAAGGAATATTTTGATGATTTAAATCTTGTAGATTCTTTATCTCAGGATAGTTAATGTAAATAGCAGTGATGCAATCGTATTAGGTTAAAACTTTTGATTAAATTAAATATCAGAGTTATTTGAGATGATTATGTGTTAAGTGATTATGTTAAGGTATTTAAGTTAAGTCTTAAATATTTAGAGAATTGAATAATGATTTAATAAGCATATGTCTTAACAGAAATATGACGCCAAGAAGACAACCAAACCGTTAACCGGCCCAAGAAGGGTAGATGAACAACAACGATGCTAATGCTAACGCTAACCTTATGCAGCAGTTGGTGAACTTACTGGCTGGAGCGATTAACAATCAACCACAAGCTCCACCAAATACGACATTTAAGGACTTCAAGGCGGTGGGACCGCCAGAGTTTAAAGGCTCCATGAATTCGATAGAAGCTCAGACTTGGGTTATGGAGATGGAGAAAGTTTTTGACAATGCTAGAGTCAGTGAGGACCATAAAATTGCCTATGCAACTTTCATGCTGAAATCAGAAGCCAGTTATTGGTGGCAAGCAAATAAGGTTCGTGGAGGAGAAGGTGTGATCACCTGGGAGAGGTTCAAGGAGATGTTCTTTGAGATGTATTTCCCTACAAGCTCGCAGAACCAAATAGAGGTAAAATTTCTGGAGCTCAAGCAGGGGAATATGTCGGTACTATGGCGAAATTCAAAGAGTTGGCTAGGTTTGCCACATACCAAGTACATACTGACGAGAGGAAGGCAAGAAGGTTTGAACAGGGCCTGAAACCCTGGCTGTATAGCAAAGTGTCAATATTTTAATTGAACACTTTTGCTGGAGTATTGAAGAAGGCCATCCTCGCTGAAGGTGGAAGCGATGTGGTGACCAAGTACAACCAGGATCAGAAGAAGAAGAAGAATGAAAGCGAAGGAAACATCAAGGCTAGTGGCAGCAACACGGGAGGAAATAACAATCAGAAGAGGAGGTGGACCGACAACTCGTCAACTGGAAATTAGCAAGGAGGTCAGAAGAAGAGAATTAAAGCATGTCCAACCTGCGGGAAAGCTCACCTGGGGGTCTGTATGAAGGGAAAATGGGTGTGCTATAATTATGGTCAGGAAGGCCACATAGCACCTAACTGTTCTAACCCAAAGAAGGGCGCCTGCTTCCTATGTTGGTCGCAGGACCATTTGGCTAGGGATTGTCCCAAGAAAGGATCTGGAGGGGAAGGAACAGGGGAAACAGAGGAAACAGCGGTGGCAATGCTCTAACTATCACGGGACCAACCGCAACCGACCGACCGACCGCTAGGACATTCAACTTGACAGTGTAGGATGATGTACAGTCTCGCGATGTGGTGTCAGGTATCATTTCGATCAATAAAGTTAATGCTTATGTATTATTTAATTCGGGTGCAACTTTTTCATTTATATCCGATGACTTTGCTAAGAACTTAGGATTGCATAAGGACGAGTTAGAATACCCCATGAATATAGAAATTGTGAATAGAGAAGTGATCCCTGTTAAGTACGTACACAAGAACTGTAGAGTGGATATTAAGGGTAACATTATGAACGTAGATCTTATTCCGATTAGACTTGGGGAATTCAATGTTATTCTGAGAATGGATTGGTTATTCAATTATGGGGCTGTAATTGATTGCCAAAAGAAATGTATTTACCTTAGACTCCGTCAAAGGTTGTGTTTTATGGCAGCAAGTCACCTAGACAAGCGAGTTGTCTGACGATGATGTAGGCTAGGAAGTTTTTAAGACAAGGCTGTGAAGGATATGTATCCTACATAGTTGATAGTCATAAAGAGAACCCAAAATTAGAAGATATACCAATCGTGAGGGATTTGGTAGACGTATTTTTGGATGATCTACCAGGACTTCCGCCAGACAGAGAGGTTGAGTTTGTGATCGATTTGGCTCCAGGAACGGCTCCAATATTGAAGGCACTGTACCGAATAGCTCCGATAGAGATGAAAGAACTGATGGTACAACTACAAGAATTACTGGACAAGAAGTAAATACAACCGAGCATATCGCCGTGGGGAGCGTCGGTGTTATTTATGAAGAAGAAGGACGGGACGATGCGGCTCTGCATTGACTATAGAGAGTTAAACAAGGTCACCATTAAGAATAAATATCCATTACCAAGGATCGAAGACTTGTTTGATCAATTGAAGGGAGCGAGATACTTTTCAAAGATAGACTTAAGGAGTGGTTATCATTAGCTGAAGGTGAGTCCAGAGGATGTTCTGAAGACAGCGTTTAGGACTCGATATGGTCACTACAAATTTTTGGTGATGTCATTTGGTCTAACAAATGCTCCTGCAGCATTTATGAGCCTAATAAACGGAGTGTTCAAGCCATTTTTGGACAAATTCGTGGTGGTGTTTATCGACAATATTTTGGTGTATTCGAAGACCAAGGAGGAACATGTAGAGCATTTGAAAGTAACATTAGAGGCATTGAGAAGAGAAAAGTTGTACGAAATTTTTGAAATGTGAATTTTGGATTGAAAGGGTGCAATTTCTTGGACTTGTGATTGATAAGGACGGAATTTCGGTAGATCCCTCCAAAGTCGAAGCTGTGATGAACTGGGATCAGCCGAAAAACACCGTCGAAAGTGAGAAGTTTTCTTGGATTGGCAGGCTATTACAGAAGATTCATTCAAGACTTTTCCAAGATCGCAACTCCGCTGACGAATTTGACTAGGAAAGCTGTGAAATTCGTTTGGACGGAGAAGTGTGAGGAAAGCTTCCAAGAGCTTAAGAAGAGGTTGAGTACGGCACCTGTGTTATCTCTTCCGAATGACACAGGAAATTTTGTGGTTTATAGTGATACGTCGCATAAAGGACTAGGATGTGTGCTTATGCAAAACAGCAGGGTCATTACGTATGCGTCGCGACAATTGAAGGACTATGAGAAGGGGTATCCGACCCATGGCTTGGAGTTAGCTGCAGTGGTATTTACTTTGAAGATTTGGAGACACTATCTCTATGGGAAGAAGTGTGAAATATATACAGACCACAAGAGTCTGAAATATATTTTTACACAGAAGGACTTGAATATGCGCCAGAGAAGGTGGCTGGAGTTAATTAAGACTATGATTGCGAGATTTTATACCATCCGGGTACAGCAAACGTGGTTGCCGACGCCTTAAGCAGAAAGGGTCGGGAGAAATTGATGACGTTGACCGCTTAGGAGGAGCTAATTTCAGCTATGGAGAAGCTGGAATTGGAAGTGAAGTATCCAATGGAGATTGATTTGAAGCTGTTCCAAATGCAAGCTGGTAAAACTTTACTAGATAAAGTTAAGGAAGCTCAACTTCAGGATAAAGAATGTGAGAAGGTGAAAAAGAAGATATCTAAAGGAACCGAGCCTAGATTCAAGATAGACAGTGACGGACTGCTTAGATTGTAGAGCAGAGTTTGGGTACCGCCAGTGCCAGAGATTAAGGAAGACATTTTAAGCGAGGCTTATAGCTCAGTATATTCGATTCACCTTGGTAGTACCAAGATGTACCAAGATCTACGACAACATTTCTGGTGGCCAAATTTAAAACGAGATGTTGCAGAGTTTGTTGCAAAGTGTCTGACATGTCAGAAAGTGAAAGGAGAACATCAGAGGCCGAGTGGTTTGCTACAACCTTTAGAGATCCCAGAATGGAAATGGAAACATACTACAATAGATTTCGTGGTTGGCCTTCCGATAACTCAGAAAGGCTACGACGCAGTATGGGTTATCGTTGACCGATTGACGAAATCAGCACACTTCTTTCCGATCAGAATCAGATTCAACTTAGACCAGTTGGCAAGGTTATATGTGAAGGAGATTGTTTCGAGGCATGGAGTTCCAGTGTCAATTATTTCCGATAGGGATCCGCGCTTTAAATTGAACTTTTGGAAGTGACTACAGGAATGCATGGGGACGAAGTTAAGAATGAGTACAACTTATCACCCTCAGACAGACGAGCAGAGTGAAAGAACAATCCAGACATTGGAAGATATGCTGAGAGCATGCATCATAGATTTTAAAGGCAATTGGGATGACCACCTACCTCTTGTAGAATTCGGTTACAATAACAGTTACCACCCTAGTATTGGCATGCCGCCTTACGAAGCGTTGTACGACAGAAAGTGTAGAACTCCACTGTATTGGGATGAAGTTGGCGAGAGGGAATTGCTAAGTCCAGAACTGGTACAGCAGACAGCAGAGATAGTCAAAGTAATTCGGACAAGACTGATAGCAGCTTAGGTTAGGCAGAAGAAATACGCTGATCCACACCGTAAGAACGTTGAATTTGAATCGGGTAGCTTTGTGTTTTTGAAAGTCTCTCCTTGGAAGGGGAAGATCAGATTCGGTAAGAAGGAAAAATTGAGCCCGAGGTTCTTTGGACCCTTTGAGGTGTTGTGAAGGATTGGAGAAGTCGCATATGAGGTAGCCTTACCTTCGGCGCTAGAGAATGTCCACAACATCTTCCATGCTTCAATTTTACGACTTTACAAACCCGATTAAAAATATGTGATTGAATATGAACCCCTACAATTTGAGAAAGACTTATCCTATGAAGAAATTCATGTTCAGATTGTTGACAGGGAAGAGCAAGTTCTCAGAAATAAAGTTATACCTTCTGTTCAGGTAATTTGGAGGAACCACAACGCTGAAGAAGCTACGTGGGAACTCGAAGAGCATATGATGAAGAATTATCCATAATTATTCTCTTAATTTTTGTGTAAGCGATTCTAGGGACAGAATCTTTGTAAGGGGGGAGAATGTAATGAGATAAAAATTTTAATTGAACCGTGATTCTTGGGACAAAATCCTTTTAAGGGGGGAAAGATGTGACGAACGAGATTTTTGTAATTTAATTTGAATATTTATTGAATTAAATAAATATTTTTTGATGATTTATTTATTGAGTTAAATAATTATTTGATGAAATTGTGGTAGATTAATTTAATTATATGTGTTACATTGGTTAAATTAATGTGTAGTAATTTTGAGTTCAAAGCAAGTATTTAATTAAGCTTATTTGATTAAATGAATTATTTAATAAGCATAATGTTATTCTAATTAATTTAATAATTAATAAGAGATTTAATGATTTGAAATAATTAATAAATGAGAATTTTAATTATGTGATTATGTGATTTAATGTGGATTTATTCTATTTTATTTAATTAATTTAAATAAGATTATTTGATTAATAAAGGTGTGACATCATTAAACTATATAATAAGAAGTTAATTAAAATAATGGAAAAAGAGTTATTAAGCGGCCAGCCAAACGAGGCCTTAGAAGAAGTTGGGCAGTTAACCCATAATGGGATTAACTGACCACTACGACATCGGTTACATCATATAACATATATACGTATATTATAACTATACTACTTCATATATCACATTCATCAGTTAAGGAAGTTCAGAGAAAAACTTAGAGAGATAAGAGATTTGAGAGAATTGAAAGAAATTGAAGTATCAAAAGGAGTTACATCATCTTCATAGAGATTTCAAGGGTAATCCCTTCATCTCAATTCTTATTTCACGTTCTTATATTTTCTCCATGAAAACTCTTTGAAGTTCTCTGTGAAGAACTATTTTGATGACTAACTTAAGATATGATCATATATGTATCATTATATGTTAATAACATGCTTTATATCATGCATACATGAATTACAGTGACCAACACCATGTAATTATGTTTCAATTATTTTTTTTTGAAGTTATAGAGTACAAAAGTTGTATATATGGCCTTATGGCCCTTACGAATCATTGTATACCATGAATTGTTTGTTTAACTTAATTTTGACACTAGATTATGATAATACATGTTAAAACAAAGAAAACAAACTTTGAACGGACGGATTCGAAATTATAACGAATCCGTGACGTTAAATTTTATGTTTTTCTTCAAAACATTCAAGAACACCAAAAACAGTGAAATTACGTAATTTGATTTGAGTAATTGCATGATTTAAGATGTTAAAAACATGTTAGTAACATTGTATGATATTTCTATGAACTTCATACTTCATAGAAATCACGATACTAGTTTAATTTGCATTTAATTGGAGTAATTGGGATACAATATGTCAAAAATCGCGAACCAGAGTCTCACCAGCAGGGAGCCCTGCCTCAGCGAGTTCTGGTAGGCCAAAACCCCAGCCCCAGCGGGGGTGTATGCTGTCCAGAGTGAAAATAGTGTAAGGCGAGACTGTTTTGACCTCCTGTAGTAAAATAAGCATAACTTCTTCATACGAACTTTGATTAAGGCAATTCAGGATGATTCAAAAAGATAACGAGTAGACCTACAGTTTACATTCTTTAAGTTTTTTGATTTGAAGTCGTTAGCAGGGGTTAAAATATCCATCTTTGTGATTGATGCTTATTCAGAGGCAATCGGAGGGCGTCGGACATGCCCGTACGCAAGTATAGTGCTCTCGACGATAAAAGATGTTGTTATAAGTTATAAAACATGAATATTATGAAATATAGTGATGTTTAACATTAATCAATGATGTTTTAGATAAATTGCATAAGCATGTTAAGCGTACACAGGAGGGACGAGTCGGGCGTGCGACGAATGAACGTCGAAACGTCATGCCAAGTGTAATACTATGCTGTAACATACTTGAGGACTTGATGAACATGTAATGCTATTCTATAACATGTTATTAACACATATTATATGATTTAAAGTTCATGTTAATAAACTAAGTGTGAACTTGAATATTGTGATTGTAAAACTTGATTATGATTGTTTGAAGGATTATACCTATATGGTATGAATATTGTGAATTCATACTCATGTTATGTGGTTGGTTAATAAGTTAACACTAGGAACCAAGTTGTAAGTTAAACTTAAATGAAAGGTTCAATAGTTGAACATAGAAGTTATGAAACTAATCAACATCGTATGCATAATGTAATGTGTAGGACGTTGAGGAATTGAATTGTAACTATATTTGTAGCTTACGTGCGAGGCAAGTATTCTATCCCTAACTTATTACTTTTTAAACTAGTTTCTTTAAATTCTAAATTCTTCGATTAAGCAAGTCCTAGGCTTATATTCTATATCGAGCAAGTTCTTGTTCTAAATTGTTCAAGTTCAAGATTTCATATTAAATGTTAAAATTCTTTTAAAGCATGATTCCAGTTATACAATACTTATTCGATTATATACCTCTTGAGTTTTATTACTTGAATTAAATATCATTTATTGTTGAACCTTGTAAGACTAGCGAACCCTTACCTTATTGATTCGACTAGTCCATAGTTGATGAGCGTTCTAAATTCCAGAACTATTATTGAGTTTATCCAAACCAAACTTCCTTTGGTGCAGACTCTGATGTCAAACTGAGATGAACAACCCTACTATAGGGGATTTATGATGCTTTAGCGTTAAGATATTGTGCACAGTATGGTACTAAGGGTTGATCCCCTTAAGTACGAGAAATAGAGTCCATAGTCTTATGACTGTTAAAGGTTTCAAGTATAAACACTTGACAACCTAGGACATAGTTCAAGGTCTTATGACCCTCAGAAGTTCTTTTGATTCTTGTTATTCATTCTTGAGTCAAAAGTCGAGTTTTTCTTATTTCAGAAGTCTTTGATTCACTCGCATGTTATTATATTGTTGTTATATTATTATACTTGTGGACAATCGTGCTCACTCTTGCGTAATAATAACATTGTAGTTAAGAACGAAAGGTCCGAAGAGCCTTCTACTAGCAAAGGCAAGGGCAAGGTCAACAAGTGATAAAGGCTTGTTGTTTATTTAATATGTTTATGATTAAGACTTATGTTAAGTTGTGTAAGACTTATTATTTGTTTACGTTTCTGCATTTGGGACTTAAGTTTAGTATGACTTGGGATTGATGTATTTAAATTCAGATGTTGTAACCCCATAAGGGGAGGATTTATTTCTATTTATTTAATGGCTTTCATTTATTATGGGTAGATAGACACATGATATTTGTACAGTGAATACTAAATCCCGTTGAAATTGAAGTACCCAAATTTGGGGGTGTCACAAAGCTTACCTTTGAATCCTTACCAAAGCAATTGGTTTAGGATAGCATCAATAATATTTTGAAAGACTTATAAATAAATCAGTCAAATATTTTAACATTCGGCTAGTCGAAATCAATTGGCATTAACACTTTCTTAAACAATTCATGTCATACTATAGCTTGAACACTTGTACACATACTAAAATATTTGTATAAGTTTGGAATACACATATTCATGCAGGAATTATGTATATTTAATCTTAACAACATCTTACATCCTTCAGTTGGACAAAATCAACGAAGTTATAACACTTGTCTCACATAAAGTATAGACAAGAGTTTAGAAAACTTGCATAACACAAAAGTTATACTCTACACAGAAACTTTCATAACATAAAGTTAATATAACAGTTTGAAATATGTCACAAGTAAAACTTGTACAAGATTCAAAACTTTCCTTTAGCGCTCTTTATAATCTTGATGATATTCGTCCTTCGAATATCCTAAACATTTACATTAACCATTACACACCTATTAGGCGCATAATGACACTAAATTTGGTTCACGTTAGCTTTACTTATTACTTTGTATGTCCATGTCATTAGACTCAGAGAACTTCTCAAGTTTATTATTACTTGTTATAGCGTTTTGGTGTTCGATCACCATACGCCTATCATAGCCTTCGTGAACGCCCAAGCCTTATATCTTTGCATATGTATAGCATGATCCTTTACATAACACTCTTTGATTTAGTTTAAGTGTTTTACATAAATCTTCTTTCTAACGTTCTTAATCCGATTCACTTAATTCAGAACATTCGTTACTTTCATTAAAGTTCGTTACGGCTTTTTGACATTTCTACGTCATACCTTATTATCATTCATTTTTGTTTAAGAAATACAAACTATGTATGCTAAGAACGTTCTTACGACACGAATACTAAACACTTGTTTCGTTTAGGTTATTTACACATACATTTCTCAATCCTTTAATCCACGTTAAACCATTAACTTAAGGTTTAAATAATTTCTCAAAGTGTTCCATTATGTGAACTTTAAGTTCATTATCATTTCCTAATCTTTCCTTAAGCTTTGAACACACAAAAGCTCCTTATTGTGCTTTGCTCTGTCCCGGCACTGTGGTGCCCGGATCTAGGTTTAATTTAAATACTTAGGTTTATTACTCGTAACTTCTTCGTTCCAACTCGGAACGAATTCGTTCCCGAGCCAAATTCTTGATTTCAATACATACTACAATTTCCCTAGAATAAAATGTTTTTCTAAATCCGTTAACAAGCCTTTTGATCAGCTCAAAATTCATTCGTCATTCATTTTACGTTTTTAACTTTTATCATTCGTTCGTCCGTAACTTACTCATCTGATACCCTAATGAGTTCGTTCTCGAGCCTATGACTCATATTTTTCATATTCTCTACCTTTCTTATGAAACCCTAATTATCCAGGTTCATTATTTAACATTAAAAATTCATCCGGAAATCATAACAAACTACAATTTCAACGGTTAACGTCTTTTACTAAAATTTTCATCATAACATCGTTATAACATATTTTTACTTCGTTCCAATTGGAGCTTTTCCATAACTTACTCATGTTTAATATCTCCTAACCAAACATATATCAACTAACTGATATACGATGGTTTTAAACTTGTCCATCAATAATAAGCTCTAAGTTTTCATACGGTCTTCGTTTAGTTCATTTATTACGATTACGATTCTCTTAACATGCCACTTATTAACGTTTTAAGTCCACTAATTCTTCCTTATTTCACTGGAACATACTATGATTCCAGTGAATCATTCAATAACCGCTAATTATACATTTCCTAACAAATCTACAACATAAAGAAGATGAAGATTAAGGGTTCTAGTTCATTACCTCTTGAGTTCTTGGTTGATTGATGAATTTGCTAGCACTTCCTTCTCCTTGATTCCAATTTTCTCTCACTTATCTCTCAATATATGTTTTGCTCTTGAATGTGTTAGTGAAAATAAACTAACACTTTCAAGAGTAACGTCTTAGCTTTTATAGAAAAGTAAGACTTAGGGCTAAATGGCCTTTTGGACAACTTTGTTTTCATTATGAATTGGTCACTTAACTTAGGGTCTTGTATGGTCAATACCCTTAGGTTTACACAACTTACAAATCATCCCCTCTTTAACCATCATCATTTTAACCTTGGTTGAGTTAAAATGATGATACTTGACTTTTGTGGGAAATTCATTAATGGCATCTCCTCATTTGCTAGATATTTGGCCAACCAAGCTTCTCCAAGAAGCTTTGGCCAGCTACTTGGGTTGGTGGGGCCCTTCATGGGTTTCCCCAACCCATTTTGCCTCACTCATGACCCATGGTTCGACCCATCTTTGTTGGATCTTGGTTTGGGCTTGGTTCAATTTTAATTTAGGCCATTCTTTTTGCTTGAATTAACATTCATTTTGGCCTTAATTTACATTATCATTGGGCCTCCTAACACGTCCTATTGGGCTTCTCAAAGTCAAAGCCCAATTGATTAATAATCAACCTTGACTTTTGTTGACTTTGACTTTTCATATTCCTACCGTATAATTTTCTTATTATACACGTATTATACGTCGTATCATTTTCATATTCTACTCGTATAATACTTCGTATTATACTCGTATTATTTTTCGTATTATACTCGTATTCCATTTCTTTAACTTTCTAAAATTCAATACACAGTCTAAAAATTGCGTTTTTCGTTCTCAAATTTTATTTGACATTCCGTCTTTCCTTATTATTTTAACTTTTACGCGATCTTCGAAAATATGCAAAAGTGTTTTCGGGTGAATAGTGTTTTTACGTCTTTTTCTCAAAAAAAATTATTTCCCCTTACAAGCTCGGATTCGTAAACCCTAACATTTAAACACATTTTAGGTCTTTGAATTGACCTTTAAACACATAATACAAATAATATTCACAAAATATTATCGTATTCAATAATATTCTACAAAGCTTAAACTAAGCTAAGTAAAATTTCTCGGTTGTTACAGCTTTAGTATAAGTGGGAGATTAAAAGTAGTATACACACAAGCCAATAATATTTGATATGATGTAGCATATACTTTATAATCTTATTCATTTATTAATAAAAGAATTAATTTATTACAGACATTTTACTTTATCTACACGGTGCTAATATTTTATATATGATAAACTCATAGATTTGAGCAATGCTTTTAGAATCATGATGATGATCATGCTAATGAGATCTAAATTCTTAAAAAGCTTAAAACTAAAATCGTTCCTAATCGTTGGATTACCAAAAATGGGTTTAGTGAATCTAGATAGATTGGTACATACTTTGTTTGCTCTTAGGAAGAGGATGATTGATCTCATAATCATTTGTGTGAAAACACTAAAGCAAGTATGTAGGTGCTTATTGGAGAATAAGTTCATTGAACATGGCTCAATAAGAGAATACCTAATGAAATTTTACTTGCAGGTCAATAGGAATTCCTTAAGTGATAGTAGTACAAATGATCCTTGGACTTGAGATCATCATAATATCTTGTGTATGATGAGTTTATATTTTGACATATCCCTTAAGACCCTTAGGCATCAAAGGGTATGCTTGGATATAATAAGTTGTACATGGAGATAATGAATGGTTAACAAAGAATCTACCGCTTCTAGTAAAAGAAAAGAATATCCTATGTGATTCAATAAATGACAACTCAGAAGTCCTTGGCCAAGGCAGAATGAAATTAGAAAGTAGTTTCTAATTCGCATTATTTAGATATGTGCATTTGAGAATCGAAATACATATAATTAAATAAAATAAGACTTGACAGTAATTTCATATCTTATATTTAATTAGGACACTGTATGGTAGAAGGATTGAATTATACGGTAACTATTCACTGAAAAGTTCTTTTATGATTAATGTTGAAATCTATATTATTTGCAAATTCTTTGATCGCTAATGGAGCTTACCCTTATTATAGAATAAATATTATTTATTTAAATAAGATTATAATTGTTCTAATTGATTTGTTCACAATCGGTTTAATATGAAGAACAATCACACCGCAAAAGAAAAATATTTATTTAAGAAGTAAATGACATAATCATAACAATAAGTTAAGTAAATTTAATTTACTCTATGATGATAGAATATATTAAATAACTTAATATTTATTAATTAATATTTTGAAAATATTAAATATAAATTAATAAAAGTATTATTATTATTAATATTATTATTATTACTATTATTATTATTTTCCTAAAAGGGTTTAGAAATTAATTAAAGTACTCTTATAAGTTCTTAATTGGATTATGAGTTTAATTAAAATCAAACCTTATTCTTAAATAGTTTAGGAGGGTTATCTATATCTATAAAGAAGAGGAGTCTTACTGTGGGTTAGGGTTACACAATATTTTTTTTCAATTGTTGGGAGAGTACTTACATATTCTCTAGAGAGAAAACTAGGGTTTGGCTAACACTCGTCTTCTTGAATAGATATTATTCTTTGGTGGATCACCTCTAGAGGACAAACACTTAGGTGGATAACGTTAATCAAAAGAAGGAATCTAATAAGTGGAATTTGAGGAGAACGCGAAGGAATTGGAGGTGAACTTGTACCCTATGAAGCTTTGATCTACGAGGGTATGATTCTATATTTCCTTCTCTTTCGTTTAATTGATAACAAGGATTGATCATGGTGATGGTTTGTATGAAAATTTTAAAATCCGTTTTATTACGATTTCACTATATTTTTGTAATTTGATTGCATGCTCTCGTTATATACAAACCTAACAATTAATTCATGTACTAAATATTAAAGGATTAACTTTAAAAATTTAACAAATTTTATTAATAATTTAAAGACAAAAAGATTGGTGAGAGACACTGCATATAATTAGGAATAATGTTGTTTTGTATCATTTTTGAATAGGAGTACTTTCTAGAATAATTATATGTACATAAATTGTGTAAAAGTGCACAAACAATTGTATATAAATACTATTAATGTAACATCCCAGTCCCACATCGAAAGATATGGAAAAAAAATTATCTATGTAAAAGAAATTAAGTTACTACCAATAGTACCTTCAGTCATGACCTTTTGGGTGGGGTTGTGGTGGGATAAAATGACCCAAAAAGATATTATTGAGTCAATGGTTTAAGACCTTATTTGGATGAATTTGATTCGATTCGGACTTAAGATTTGATCCAATATTTGTTTCAGACTCGGGATTTGACCCGGGTTATTTCTTATTGTATTATAGCCGACTCTCGAAAGCTCAAGTCGGGTCATCTGATCGGGTTGCCGGAGGTGGGGACACGAAGGCTGGTGTTATTATCCCATAATGAAGAGAGGGAGGTCCGGAGGTTGGGACACGAAGTCAGCCAGTATTATCCCACAATGGCTAGAGAGACAAAGATCTATGGACCATGCGTGTGATCGGTTCTGACTGAGACTTCAGAAATTTAAGTGGGGGAGTTTGTAACACCCTAGTCCCACATCGAAAAATATAGGAAAAATTTGTATGTATATAAGAAATTAAGTTACTACCAATAGTACATTCAGTCATGACCTTTTAGAAGAGCCTGTGGTGGGCTAAGATGACCCAAGAAGATACTATTGGACCAGTGGTTTAAGGCCTTATTTGGATG
This sequence comes from Panax stipuleanatus, assembly GCA_020205555.1. NCBI lineage: Eukaryota > Viridiplantae > Streptophyta > Magnoliopsida > Apiales > Araliaceae > Panax > Panax stipuleanatus. The sequence goes on from JAINUT010002541.1 coordinate 49,328, forward strand.
GATTTGATTTGATTCGAACTTGGAATTTAACCCAAGATTTATTCTGAACTCTGGATTTGACCCGTGTTATTTCAATTAATTCATGTTTTATATATGAAAAATAAATCCCCTAGCTCTTTTACTACATACAAAACTTTATAATTTTTCCAAAGACTCGAGGACAACTCAGCAAAAACATAAAATGTCATTCTAATTTAAATTATATAATTACGGATGACAATTTGTCATATCCTCACGGTGATCCCTATTGTGTGTGAGTATTGATGTGATATAAATATGTAACTGCAAGTTCACAGTGTCAAATTAAAGAACGGGAAAGTACATGTTGAACCCACAGAGATTAGATTAATTTTAATGTATCCTTAATATTTATTTCAGACAAATTAGAAATAAAGATTGAGAATCGATTAATTACAAGTAACCTAATTAGAATATAAAAATTAATAGTAAGAAAGCAATCTAGGAATCTGAATCCATTAAACAATAAACATAATAAATAATTCAATATATTCTATTTTTATAACTTAATTATGGTGTTGATCTCCCTTCCCTTTAATTTAGTAATTTTATAATTAATGTGAGTAAATATAGACTATGAAAATTTAAGAATTAATTATAACCCATCAAAACTTATTCGAGCAGGTATGGATTATGAAAAACTCATATCTTACCAATAATGCTTCAAAACTTCTTAATTAGTTTAAAATCACATAAGAACTAGAAAACGAATGTATTTCAATAACAAAACATGAAGGTGAAATCAATTAAATATAAAAGCATAAATAATAGAAGAGTTGAAAAATATTATCATGAATAATTATTTAATTTCATCTTCATCCTAGATTAAAGAAATTAACTAAACATGAAAAATAAATAGACTAACTAAAATAAAGAAGGGAAGAAGATTAAAAATAAATATAAAAACTCTCTTTATTAACGATCATCCAATGAACGTACAATGAAGTAAAAATTTAATTAAACTCCTACGTTTAACCTAAACTAATACCTCGCTCAAAATACCTAATCATCTCCTCTATTTATAGGCATAAGACATTAATTTTTTTCATGTAGGTTTCAACTTCCTAGTGACAATCAACTTCTCAAAGATATCTTCTAGATGGACTTTCCTTTCTCTTGTTGGATTTGACTTGCACATCAAGATTGTTCTACTTTCTTTCTTATCCTTATAGGATTCTTTTTGGATATTTTCTTACATGAATAAGAACATTAAATATTAATTGAATAACAAGATTTTAACTTTATTGCAACAAAATATTAAATCCTACAAAACAAAATAAATTAATTTAATAAACTAATATAATTAAAAGGACAAAATTAGAGATAATAAAATATAAAAATTATGTGTCTATCAAATACCCATATACCTAGTTTTTGCTCGTCCTCGAGTAAAAATAAAATAAAATAAAAATTAAACAAAAACTATACTTTCCTATTTTCGTAGGAAATACTCTTGCACTTAGCATGTGTAACAAACCTTTAAACTCCAATTTTACCTCAAGTGGACGAGTTGTGTCTCGTGAGGGTTTGTAATGAATATACCCACAAAATTTAAAATTTAAAATAAAATATTTTTGAGTTTAACCAATTATGAAATCGAAAGTGAAAACTACTAAATATACATGGGTATTATACATAAGTAAGATTAAATTCAAAATCACACTTTCACCTTATCAAAAATATTCTATCTTCATTCTAGACAGCATCCTTCATAAAATTAATTTCATATGATGCGTGCATGTGTATGTGATATAACTTTTAGTATGAATTTTTACCATGAAAATCAAGTAAACTCATTTGTCTTTTTTTTTTTCCATTTTTAAGTTTTTTTTAAAAAAATTCTAGACTTGTGCAATGTTTTGTTTTCTTATGCTTTTCAAAGTTACTCATGTAGCGAGCGTTGGACCAATAACTCCCAAACCAGTTGGCTTTGGGGTACTAGGTGCAGAGACACCCCTAAGAGCTTACTAACTAAGTAACAAAGACTACAAAATTAGACTAGTCAAACTGCTTATATCCATCACACTTTTTAGCGTGAATATCGATGCGTCATGATGCTTGGATACCCATTTATTTCGTTCAATGGATATTGAAACAATTATTTATATTTTTTGTTATACCCTGTATTTAAAAAATAATAATAAAATAATAAATAAAAAGATAATAATAATAATAGAATTTGATAATAGAAGTGTAACTATAATTATTTATAAATATCTAAAACCTATAAGGATAAGATAAGTCAATTAAGTTGCAACAAACTTTTAATTTTAAAAGGACTCTTTTACTTGGTAACCTATTTTGCAAAGTAATTTAATATATTTAAATAACGAGAGAGAGAAAGGAAAGAACGTAAAAACTATTTGGCTTTAGAGTACTGCAGAACAAAGAAGAAGAAAACTTAAAGGTAAAACTTAAACCATCCTTTTCAATTATTATATAAATGTGTGATATATATGTGTGATTAATTTTGTAATCAATTATTATAATATACATACTCTGTCCGAATAAAAGAGATTTTTAAATATTATTTATGTATATATATTTTGTGGGCGTAATTAACTAAATTATTTTGTAAGTCTTTGTTTAATGAGAGTAAATAATTCAATTTATTTGTAAGTGGAATATGATCCATTATCTGGTGTGTCTGGCTGTTGCGGTTATATATATATATATATATATATATATATATATATATATATATATATATATATACTTTTTGGATATTAAGCTTACCCTTTATCCAATGTACCTTGCTTACCCCCTTTAGCGATGGACCGGGCGACGATTTGGTCCGTCGCTATATATATAACCGTCGTCTATATGTTGTCCGTCACTATAAGTTGTCCGTCGCTAAAAGCTAAGACGATGATTGTATATATAGCGACGGACCAAACCGTCGCCCGGTCCGTCGCTAAAGGGGGGGTAAGAAAAGTATGTTGAATAAAGGGTAAGTTTAAGATCCGGACCGAATATATATATATATATATATATATATATATATATATATGTATTTAGATTATATTACATTAGTTTAGACCATTGCCATCTCAAGCAGTGGGTTTGTATTCATTTTTTTACATTTTATATTAATAATCATATTTACTGGATATATATATATATATATATCATGATTATTGTTAAACTATGAACCTAACTATTTTCTTTATTTAATTTAAATTTCATCTTTTAAGTTATAATATACAGAAAGACCTCATGATTTTTATAATAAAATTAATTATGTATTGAGTCAAAATTTACTATAAATGTGTCTAAGATTTGAATTAAAATATATTTGAGTTAGGATACATTATCCTAATCTTTATTTATTCTAATTTTATATTTAGGATTTGTTCGCTTCTAATTTTATGTTTCGCAATATCGAGGTAAATGACTTTCCGAACTATTTAGTGTTTTTAAGATTATCGTTACTTTTATGTATGCCTTAAAAATTACTCGGAATAAATGTATAGTTTCAAAATTTGTTATATTTTATTTAAAGCTTCCATTTAAATTAAAATGTTATGTTCTCCTATTTAAACTTCAGATCAAGTATTTATTTTTGAACTGTGAAATGAGATTATATGATTTTGAACTGTGAAAAAGTATCGTTTAGAATATCGATAATATTAAGAAAAGATTTCGAAATCCTCAATCTGACTATGTATAGAATCCGTTATTGATTACGTTTAGTTCCGGAGCTAATATAGAACCTATTATGGAGGACACCTTTTAGATGCCCTTCAGGGAAGCGTGCATTTTTATAGATACCTTAGTATGGTGCGTATCATTGACGTTATCAAACTTTTAGGTCGCGTTACAGGGTTATTGTAACCTTAGTCGCTAAGGCTGTGGATTAAAAGATATACGATATACATTGAAAACATTTTTGAATGTGAATTCGTTTTGTTATTAATTGATTTCGTTTTGAAAGCATGCCTACTATTTTTATCGAACAAAAAAATTTCAAAAAAGTGTTTTGCAAATTGTACTTGATTCGGCTAGATAGGGAGGATTGTCACTTGCTGGGCTTTATCGCTCACCCCCTTACAGATTTTTACATGTCCCATCATTTAAAGCTGATCACTTATTTGATACGCTTGGAATAGCTAGAGTTTAGTTTTAGACATTATTTCTTTTGTTGATGGATTTTGATAAAACTATTAGTTTCGGGGAGCTGCGTCTCCATTTTAAAAATTTGGTATTTCTTTTGAATTGGATTTATATTTATTTATTGTTGGGTTTTAAGTTAAGATTATTGTTGAGTTGTTTTGTTTGGGCTGCGCGTTATTGATATTGTTGCCTTGCGGGCCTTTGGGCTTGCGGCGTGTAGCACTTCGGGCCTATATCAGGTTCGGGGTGTTACATTTTTTCTTTTTCAACTTTCTTTTTCTTTCTTTTTTTTAAAATTTTTTTCTTGAAATTGCTCGAATCATAGTTTATACCACATAACTAAGAATTACTGCAAACTTGAAGTGCAAAAATGCATATCAATTAATTTCATTCCAGATGGTGTTTTGAACTAAGATTTTGTATCTTAGGTTCAAGAGTCTTAATCTTTCATCTTACTCATGAGTTTGACTCCACACACAGTTATTAGAATTAATCCAACTACTAAAAAATCAAACAAAATTTCAAATTTTTTTTTTTAAAATTTTTTAAATTTTTTTTGAGTTGTTTTTTACTTTGATTTTCCTAAAAAAACTAATATAATCAAACTCCCACATACCTAAATCATGCATTGTCCTCAATATATACAAATAAAAAATAGAAAACAAAGAAATGAAAGAATTGTATTTTGTATGTGGGGCATTTATTCTGCAAGAAAATGTGGTGAGAAAGAAAATAAATTTACGTATCTTGGAATTTCATAAATCCTAAAAAGTATGTGACTATAAATGAATGATACAAATTGGTAAGTAAGTGTGAACTTTTCATGATTTTCTGGAGGTCTAGAAAATTGAAAATAACCAGAAGTTTTATCACAGTTATGCTTAAAATCTACCTCAAGAAAACTTTCATTAACATGTTCAAAAGATGGAAAAATTGGTTTAAATGCATGTTCCCATTTTGTTGAATTATTTGTAGTGGATCTCAACAACTCATTGGCTTTATCTAAATATTCAGATTCATCCCAAATTTTGGTCAAGGTGATTTAAGAAAAAAAATAATTGGATCTTTTCAATTAGGAGTCTATTTTCAATTATTTCTTAGGGCATTGACAACTCTTGGATCATGTTTACTTTAATGAGTTGGTCCAAAAAATCACTAGGTGGTACTGAGCCTTTCCTCTTCTTCATTTGAAAATTCTTGTGGATATTGAGATTCTGGATTCGAATATGATTATGGATATAAACTTAGATAAGGATTTTTATAAGTTAGAAAAAATTAATTTACTTGGTGTGCATTAAAATTTTCATAAAGCTCTTGATTCCAAACAAAATTATTACTCCAATTAGAATATGAGTCTATCTTTCCAAAAATCATAAAACAAATAAATAATAAACAAATAAAGTAAAAAAAATTAAAAATCTTAATTCAACGTTTAACCTAAATAAAATCTATACAACTCTTAATTGTTCTAAGTTACACCTTAAAGTTCACAAAATTCAAAAATAATCATACTTGTAATACCCGAGGGCAAAATACGGCGCTACCGCGCCACACCAAAATCAGAGAATCCCTGGATGACCGGCGCTGTTGAGCCATCCTTAGTGTAATATACGGCGCCGCCGCGCCACTATAATTGTAAAACCCCTGGATAACCGGCGCTGCCGCGCCGCATGCAAGTTTAAACCCGGCGCTGCCACGCCAGGCTTGTTTCACAGTTGACCCGGATCCGGGTCAAACCTGGTCGGGTCATAGTGAACCGGGTCGGGTCGAACCAGGTCAAAAAATAAATTTTTCTAACTTAAAATACAATACAATTAAAATAATAATTAATTAAAGAATAATAATTAATTTGAGTAATATTAAGAGACCTTATTAATTGAAAATAATTAAATAATTAAAGTAATTTAATTGTGAATTAGTTAAATACAGTTTGTGACTAAAAATTAAAGATTATTTTACTTAAAGAAGGTTAAACAATTAAGATAATTTTAATTGTAAATTAATAAGTTGTAATCATTCTAATATTTAGGATTTCTTTAAGAAATTCCTAAACTATAACAATTAAAACTAAATAAGGTTTTAATTGGAAAATGAATAAATAAATAATGTAATACTCATTGTGAATTGATGAAACTTAAACCAAGTATATATGGTTTAACAAATGATAAACTATTACAATAATAGTAACGATTGTTTCAAATTGAGATATTAGTGGAGCATGAATAATTAAGTAACATTAATAAATATTTTAATTATGGACCAATGAGACGTAAATAATTAGGATGCCATAAAGAAATATCCCTAATTATGAATCAATGATGATCAAGAAATATAGTAATAATACCTTACAAATACAATAAGGTATAAACCCTTAATCGAATAATTAGGATAATAAAATATTATCTTATAAATGCAAAGATCAATGATAGAATGAAAGAGATAATAATCAGAGAAACAATGAATAAATATATATTGTTTGTAAAGTCTCAGCTACCTAAGGCTAGTGTGTTAAATTGAATAAGATTTATATTATGAGTTGATAAAGATTAACCGTTATAATAACAATAGGTTATTCAACGGATAAGAAGTCAAGGTCGGAATTAGTCAACAACTCAGGCAAGTATTCGAACCTTACTCTTTATTGAGCAAGTACTTAAACTTGTACTCTTATTGATCATACGAGTAAATAATTGCTAGAATGATTCTTATTAATATTTCATATTCTGTAGCTTGATTTAAATCACAATTATGTTCTTAGAATCATGTTGTGAGCATTTAACCTATAAATTGTTCCTATATACATTGTAAAATTTGTTTACGCCATTTGATTTGGCTAGACCAATATCATGAGTTAGAAAACGATCCAAACCAATTGTTTTGGTGCGGAATCTTATAAATCTACTAAGATGATCAACGCTTATTGAAGGGGAAACTATATAACTATTGGGGAACTGACGCACACACAACTAGCATGTAAATATTATACATAATGTAGGGTACTTTAGGCGGATCACCTGTTGTACTTGTTTATATTGGATTTTCAATGAAATATTGTTAATTCTAGCAGGAGTTCTTGGTCATTAGTAACTGCTCAGTATTAAAATTTTATCTATTGGGAAACGTTTAAATCTTTGAATCCTTTTGAAAATACTTCGGTCTATAATGACCTTCTATTTACCATTCAAAGGACAATTTTGGAACTATTGATATTTCATTGCTTACAACATTATTCCTTAAACCCTTGAGCTATCCTTTGTCATTATACCTTGGAGGTTATTAGCTTTATACTTATGCTTACACTTATTGCTATATTACTTGTTGGGTAAATTTGTTGCTCATTCTTACTTTCCTTAAACATTTCAGTTAAGGCAGAACAGTGTGGACCCTCTAGCACGGATAAGAGCAAAGGCAAGGCTACGGCATAGCTTTGTTCTTCTTTGTTAGAAGATTTATTGTTGTAATGGGATTTATTTTATATTATGTACTAAGTTATGTTATGGTTTAAGTTATGTTTAAGTTAGTCATGGTTGCGAGACCGTGGGACGCGAATATTTATATTACATTAATGTAAAATATTTTATTATTCTGTTGCATGAGATTTTAGTATGTTATTAGAATTAGATCGTGAAGCACCAGATTCGAGTTATAGGTATATAAATTTGGGGGCGTCATAGGTTGGTATCAAAGCGTTAGGTTATAAATCTTAGGAACGAGAATCTTTAGATTTTAACCTTAAAAGAACTTAGAAGACTTAGAGGATGGAGGGAGATAAAACTCATGTAGAGTTTTCTTAGAGAGTTAGTAGTGTTATGAAATATATTTTTATTCCATACAATGAATTTATGTTTTATTTAACATTCAAATGGAATTTGTTGTTTGTTGTCTTGTGTTTGTGGTTGTAGGATGTTGGACTTGGGAGGACCCAGTAGAGTAGTAGTGGAGGAGCCACGTGACATACATGTGTATAAGGCACCTCTGATAGAGGAGCCCATATCGGCAGTGGCCCCTGTCGATGATGAGGATGATGAGGAGACGGAGTCGGACCCCGAGGAGGTAACCATGGAGGAAGATCCCGTGGGAGATTCCGACGAGGCTACGTTCGAGTACCGGATGCTAAGAGAGTATGAGGAGTGGATTTTGGAATTGGAGTGCTGAGTCCAAGAGTTAGAGGCCGAGGCTCAGGAAAGACAGATGGAGATGCAGAAATTTAAGGATGAAGACCATACAAGAAAGCTTCATATGCAAGAGATGAAGGAAGATATTGCCTACTGTAAGAAAACAGGGACACAGATGGGGGTCCTTTTTCACTGTTTGTTAGACAGAAATGTGGGACTAGTAGGTGAGCTAAAGGAGTCTGAATAGAAGGAGTTGAGTGAGAAAGCCGAGAAGGAGACTTTTCGCACTCAGCTTGAGCTAGAGATTATGGAGAAGATCCACTTCGAGGAGAAGTGGGAAGGAGCTAATGATAGGGCAGGAGACTTGGAAGATGTTGTGAGGAGTAAGAAGAAAAAATTGAACAGGATGGGCTATGCCTTCCGTACGACCATAGAGATATTGATTGATGGAGTATATCACTACCCGGCGGAGTAGGGACAGACCCGACACACCATGAATAGGGATTTGGTGGCACACATATCACAGATCGAGTACAAAAGTGCTGTGGAACGCGGGATATTAGGATGAGACCTATTATTTTTAGCCTAGTAGTGGTAGATATGTTATATATTGATGTGTAATCCCAATATTTTGTGTGAGATATGAAATAGTTTACGTAAACCTCGAGTAGGCTCATGTTAGAGGGGTAGTATATCAGTATTTCCCCATCTATTGTGATATTAGGGGATAGATGTTGACATTTATAGAAGTATGCTAGGAATGATCATATCGATGTAATGATTTGGCATATGAATATTGTCGACGTCGGGAAAAAATCCCCGGGTCGGGTCATTACCCGGATCTTTCTCTCTTCTTAAGTTATCTTTACCCTTACTCTTTTTATTTGTGAAATAGGTTTTGAATGGTTTTTTAGGAAAAGGCCAACATGTATCATGTCAACGATTTGAAAGTTTTATAGAGTCGTCAGTTGGTAGATTTGAAATGGTTGTACCAACTCAACCGGGTTTTGTTTGAAAGAGGCCCAATTGCTGGACACTATCGAAACTTGATCTTTGAAACTGAAGTTTTGAGTTCGGGTGCTTGGTTAAGTGTGGGGAAGGTGTTAGACACCCCACAACTCCTGTGTAAACACGGTACCGCATCTTTTCAATATCTCCCTTAAAAACTGAACTGTGTGTGTGAATGCTGTTTGAAAATTGGGCCTATGTTTGATTGAAAGTATGTTTATGCATCGTTGAACCTATATACGAAGGGTTTGATTTGATTTGCAAAAAGTCTTTGATTTGATTTGCAAAACTATTTGATTTGATTTGCAAAAGCTTCTTTTTTTGAAAAGATTATTGAATGATGTTTTGAAAGAAGATTTTCAAACCCTTACGCTAACATAAGAATTGAAGCATATCGATACTTCAGTTTTATCTTTTCAGCCTTAAGGCTCAATTTGAATGGTGTTTATCGAGCTGCGAAGCATCCTCGACCACAACATATATACAAGTGTCGGTCTCCTCATGGGCATGATAGCCATTGGAGGGACTCTGACATGACAAACTATATTTTCACTATATTGAGACCTTAAATCTGGATAACTGTTTTAAGGTCTTTTTGTATGTACATTTTTACAGAAAAACTGGCAGAGTACATCTGTAAAGTGGAGTTTGTCCATTGTGAGAATCAGATTCTGATCTGTTTGATCATGAATCCCACGATTCCTAGGCTCACATAGGGAGGCCAATAAACCTGCATAGCTCAAATTTGAACAGAAATATATCCAAATATTACCAGAACCAAGGATTCATTCAGTAAATCCTGGTTTACACATGGCGAAGCGTCTCGTTCCCACTAGATAGCGATCTAAGGGTCGCGAGGTTGCTTTTACAACTGAAACTAGAAAAATGCTAGATTTAAATAAATCTCAGCCATTCTAGCTTCCCGGTTCTGTCTGGACCTATTTTGAACAGTTTGAAAGCAAGAGTTGACGAGATTTAAATAAATCTAGTTCGCCCGGAGATATGTCAGTGCCGATTCATATAAAATGAATATTTAAATCAAAAATTTAATAAAAACGAGTAAAGCAATATATATATATATATAATTATATATACGAAAGCTGTAAAGGGCGATAGGTTTTCACACCGGTGCCCAGACTGGAATTGAAATATATATATATATATATATATATATATATATATATATTTATAAAAGCAGTATAAAAGCCACGTAATGATCCAAGCTGGACAAAATTAAAATATATATATAGAAAAACAGTAAAAAGGGCGATGGGTTTTCACGCCTGTGCCCGGACTGAAATATAAATATATACAGAAACGTAGTCAACCAAGACTGGGAAGATAACCCAGTATGGTGAATGGTGCCAAAACAGTAAAAAGGCCACAGAATGATCCAGGCCAAACAGGAATGTAAATGTACAGAAAAGTAATCAACCAAGACTGGGAAGATAACCCAGTGTGGTGAAGGCTTCTTATATATGCATATTTATATATAAAAGTAGTAAAAAGGCCACAGAATGATCTAGGCCGAACTAAAATATAAATATATATATATATAGACAGAAAGTAGTCAACCAAGATTGGAAAGATAACCCAGTGTGGTGAACGCTGCTTATATATGTATATTTATATATAAAAGTAGTAAACTACCACGGATTTGACATCCGGGCTTGACAGAATTGAAAAGTTGGTATATATACAGTTGAATATATACAAAAAAAGAAAAGAAAAGCCAAACCCAGATTGGGAAGATAACCCAGTCCAGCGAAGTTGCCAGTAACGAAGATGCAAGTATATAACAGCTGCTGGGAGCAACGGATCGTCAATCCGAGTTGTAGAAATGCCAGAAAATACGTTTATGTACAAAAATATACCAAAAGTTGACAAAAAGGGCCACGAAACTGAGTTCCGGGCATATTTAGAAAACAAAACTTGATATGCAAGTGTACAAAAGTGTAAAGAAGTAAGAATAACTTTCTGATCGTAAAAATACTTACAATGGACTGCTACACGGGCTTTTTGCCAAATCGTAGGCTTTAAACGTCCAAATCTACCGGTTATTTTCTGATATGTGGTAGTATGTGGGTATATCTACATATTAGAGTGAACAAATTTAAATTTGGAAGATAAGAAAATAGCTGGAAAACTAAATAGGCAGAGGTTCGGAGCATTTTTGAATTCTTGAAATGAGAAGGGGGTGCACCTCTATATATAGACCAGGGAGCCTCAACTCTACCTGTTGCTGCCGTAGGTAGAGGTACGGCTCCACGTGGCATGGGGCCCACAGTAGGTTCTGTCGTCTCGAAGTACTTGCACTCCGTTTGAGGCGTGCTATACCTTTCCGAAAAGCCCTCGCCGAGAGTGTCACAATGACATGGGATAAAATATTTTTCGGGTTCAAGAAAACGGGTTCATAACCAGGTCTTTGATTCTACGCAGTTTGTCCGTTGAGCAGTCTTGCGCTGTTTGCACTCGGGATCATCGTTATGGTTCGTTCTGACCTTGGTGGCATTAATTCGGCTTGATTTTGATCTAATCGACTTTAAGTTGGTAAAATAACCGTTTTACCTTTCCCAGGGTTGCCTTTAGTGTCAGCATGGCCTTCGGTTGACTTCCCGGAGTTGTTTCCAAGACTTGAATCCCATTCAAGTCTGTTTGTCCTCAGTGTTGTTTCTGAGACTGACTTGGTCGCCCCAAGTTTTCCTCTAGAGATATTGTGATGCTTCAGGATTATTTTTGATGTTGAACTGACTTTCTGGGTTGAGACCGGGGATGACCTGTACCTCCCGGGTTGAGACCGGGGCTGACCTGTACCTCCCGGGTTGAGACCGAGGCTGATCTGTACCTACTGGGTTGAGAACAGGGCTGACCTGTTCCTCTCGATTTGAAATCGGGACTGTCCTGTACCTCTTGGGTTAAGACCGGGGCTGACCTGTACCTCCCGAGTTGAGACCGGGGCTGACCTTTATCTCCCTGGTTGAGACCGAGGCTGACCTGTACCTCTCGGGTTGAGACTGGGGCATGACCTATACTTCCTGGGTTGAGATCGGGGCTGACTTGTACCTCCCGGGTTGAGACCGGGGCTAATCTGTACCTCCCAAGTTGAGACCGGGGCTGATCTGTACCTCCCGGGTTGAGACTAGGGCTGACCTGTACCTTCTAGGTTGAGACTGGGGTTGACATGTACTTCCTAAGTTGAGACCGAGGCTGTCCTGTACCTCCCGGGTTGAGACTGGGGCTATCATGTACCTCCCGAGTTGAGACTGGGGCGGACCTGTACTTCCTGGGTTGAGACCGGGGCTGACATGTACTTATTGAGTCGAGACCGAGGCTGACCTGTACTTTCTGGGTCGAGATCGAAGCTGACCTGTACCTCCTGGGTTGAGATCGGGGCTGATCTGTACCTCCCGGGTTGAGACCAGGGCTGACCTGTACCTCCCGAGTTGAGACCGAGGCTGTCCTGTACCTCCCAGGTTGAGATCGGGGCTGACCTGTACCTCCTGGTTGAGACCGGGGCTGATCTGTACCTCCCGGGTTGAGACCACGGTTGAGTTGATGACCCGGTATTGAGACCGGGGTTGAATTAACTGCCCGATATTGAGCCTGAGGTTGAATTGACGACCCGGTATTGAGACCGGGGTTGAGTTGACAACAAGGTATTGAGCCCGGGGTTTAAATGACGACCAGGTATTGATCCCAGGGTTGAATTGATGGCCCGATATTGAGATCGGGGTTGAATTGACGACCCGGTATTGAGACCGGGGTTGAGTTGACTACCCGGTATTGAGACCGGGGTTGAGTTGACGGCCCGGTATTCAACTCGGGGTTGAATTGACGAACAGGTATTGAGCCCGGGGTTGAATTGACGGCCCGGTATTGAGACCGGGGTTGAATTGACTACCCGGTATTGAGCCCGGGGTTGATTCAAAGGACAATTTTGCCCTCCTACAGTGTTAGTAACAGGGAAAGAAAATTTCGAGTGTCTACAGATGCCCCTCTTTATCATGTTCATGCAATGTAGTAGAATGGACTAGTTTAAGATTAGTAGACACGGGAAATTCACATGCAAAGGGGAGGCAATGCATGGCATGATATGCGATGAATGTTAGATACCTTCAAGGGGGTAGGATTATCGCTGATTGATTACGATAGGTTCTGCTGGGTATGTTAATAATAGGCTACCGTGAACTGTAAATGTCACTTTCTGCTGGGGATGACGTCATCCATGATAGCCTAGGTGACTCTGATGGGGATGACATTATTGCCGTCGAGTTATTCCAATGAGTGCTCCCGATGCCTATCTTGATGATAATTTTCATCAGTAGTTTGCCACAGTAAGTTGAATCCCCACTTCATTTCGTTGCACCCTCTGAGGATGTGTATAACAGATTCCATCATCAGAGATGGACTATTATATTGCTTCAGTCACCGGATCCCTTCCGATGCTTCATTGGGGTTGAGCCAATAGTCGAACTGTCTCGGTCTGTACCCAAAACTTTGCTGGGGTTGAGCCAACGGCTGGACTGTCACCGGTCTGTACCCGACGCTTTCCTAGGGTTGTGCCAACGGCTAAACTGTCATCGGTCAGTACCCGACGTTTCGCTGGGGTTGTGCCAATGGTTGAACTGTCATCTGTTAGTACCCGACGCTTCGCTGGGGTTAAGCTAACGGCTGAACTGTCTTCGATCAGTACCCGACGCTTCGTTGGGGTTGTGCCAACAGCTGAACTATCATCGGTTAATACCCAACGCTTCGCTGGGGTTGTGCCAACGGTTAATCTGTCGTCGGTCAGTACCCGACGCTTCGTTGGGGTTGAGCCAAGGCTGAACTGTCATCGGTCAATACCCGACATTTTGCTTGGGTGAGCCAACGGCTGAACAGTCATCGGTCAGTACCCGACGCTTCGCTGGGGTCGTGCCAAAGGCTGAACTGTCATCGGTCAGTGTGATTCCCCCAAATTCGGACCCTCCACTGGTCTCTCAAATTCAGTTTGTCACGTTCTATAATCTAACATCATGATAATAATAGTACGACTAAATATCGCATCGCACAGCGGAATAATACACAACTCTACTACCGAATAGATTACATTTAATTAATATAATTTATTCATGTCCCAAGGTCTCGTAACTTAAACATCGATTACATAGCTTAAACATAACTTAAGCATATATAAACCTAACTAATACATAATAGCATAAGTTCTTATTACAATCATAAAGTTGTACATAAATAAAACTACTCTGTAGCCTTGCCCTTGTCGGTGCCCGACGGTCCACCCTGCTCTGCCTTAACTGAAATATTTTAGGAAAAGTAAGAATGAGAAACAAGTTTGCTCAACAAGTGATATAACAACAAGGGTGAGTATTATAGTCCTCGAATTCAAAAGGGTATAGCAAGGTATGATAGTTCAAGGATAGCAAGAAGTATCAACAGTTTCAATGACAGTCGTTAAGGACAGCAGAATATCAATAAGATTTAATGTAAAATTAATTCACAATTTCAAGATAATTGAAATACTGAGCAGTCACTAAGGACTATGAACTTCTACTAGAATTAACAGTAATACACTGATAATAAAACAAAAATAAGTACAACAGGTGATCAGCCTAAAGTACCCTACGTTATATATAACATTTAATCATACTCAAGTGCGCACGTCGGTCTCCCAACAATATATAATTCCCTTCAAAGAAGGTTGTTCATCTCAGTCAATATAAGACTCTGCACCAATCAATTGGTTTGGATAGCTTTCTAATCATAATATAAGTCTAGCCGAATCAAATGGCATAGACCACTCATTATAAGTTCAATATTTGACATTAAAGTTTGAAGAATATAATCGACTTTATCATAACTACAACGCAATAAGTCATAATTTGAATAACTCACTTGCACAACAATAAACTTAATACAAATTCAATAAGAATAGAGTTCAAGTACTTGCTTACAATATTCGTTGAATAAAGTAATACAAGGGTTTAGGATAATTGCCTCAAGCGTAGTCTATCCACGTTAAATAAATCAACACTTTTCGAATCCCTATCGTAATATAGTTATGCGTATAGGATATTCATTAGTTACGTATAGTCATACATGATATGTAAGTTTAAACGCATACATAAATGCCTAACTTAGTTGTATACTCTTTACATACTCCATTACACACCTTGCGTACTTATAGCACAAAATTTAGTTTATAATTCACCATGAAGTCAAATAACATAGTTCCTAATCATTGCTTTATAGTTTGCAAATACCTTTTGGACTTAACATTCATATATCAACATACTTTTATTACACATATGTTTATCCATGTATTCGACACACATTTAAAATCATAGATGTATAATCCACATTGTTTCGAAAACCTTAAAAACACATTGGCAAAACTTAGTTCCATAAAGTTACTATATGCTTGAACACTTAAAACATTGCTTGAGTCATGTATTATAGCTTAAGGCATTCATGCATGCATGTTGAGGAACTAGGTTTGGTCTTTTCCATTTACTTTCAACAATGGATAGTTCTATTCATAAATCTTTATTTTACAAAGCCAAGGGAGCTTATCACGTCAAAGACTAACCATAGTACTTATTAAACCACATAACATTGCCAAACAACCTCTTTCTACACATGCTTGCAGGTATTAAATTTGGTTGTATAACTCTCTACTTAGAAACTCTTTTAGTTCATGTTTGCGTAGTTTATAACGTGTCTAACTAGATGTGTGAATATGTCGGTTATCATAGTTTGTTCAATAGTTCTCAATACAAGTCATAGAGTTTTCATCTCAATTGGTTTTCAAATACTAAAATCTCATGACCGACAAGTTAAGCATGCAAGGCATCTTGATTTCACATTTCATATGTATTCATAAAACTAACTAAGTTGTGAATACATGCTAAAAAGGTTAGATTTCAAAAAGGCATAAGGTTTTATAAACATGGTCTTCGTCCTTTAACTTTTCTTTCAAAAGATTATAACTCAAACTCTAATCCTACTAACACATCTTGCAATACACATTAACACGTGTCTAAGGATTATGTAAGCTCCTTAAGTTAAGTTAGGTTAGGTTACAAGGTCTGAAAAATAACAGCACAGTTTTAGTTCCCTGACCACCCCCTGCTGGGGAGGGTAAAAGAACTACAAGAAGGCCCACCAGGGCGGCAATGGATACTAAAATTCTCTGGCCACCCCCCGCAGGGGCGGGCAATTAAGCTATAGGAAGCCCGCCGGGGCGGGCATAGCTGTTTCAGTTCGAAATTTCTTCTCCTGTTGCGGACCAAACTTTCCCAAATCACAATTAAACAGCAATTTTAAGCCTACCCACTATATATAATCTCCATAAACTTACTACCCAACATACATAGCATGATTCCAACAACTCCAAACACATAAACAATCAAATTCAAGAATCAATTTCAAGATTTTTGCCATATTTCAAAGTTTAACCCATTTAGTGATTCTCTTCGCTACGAATTCGTTACTTGACCAATTTACTTCGTTTAACTTCCATTGATTTCGTATTCAACCATATTAACATTATCTAGCATCAATTGACATATTCAACCATAAATTTTCCAACTCAAACAAGTATTTTAGCCCTTTTCTAAGAACTTTGCAAAACTTGAATTTAAGAACATATAAAGGGATATTACCTTTTGTGAAGTTGAAATGCTACTCTAGCTTCAATTTGCAGATAGTATATGCTCCACTCACACACAACTCTGAAGTTTAATAGAGAACTTAGCAAAATGTCTGTGAATGAGAAGGTATCCATTTATAGGGAAGCTTGTGACCAAATTTGGGCTTTGCTCAACGAATTTAACCATTGGAATGAAGAAGAAGCTGATGGTTATGGAGTAGTTGTTGGATTACATTATTTTTCCCACTCCCCTTTGAATCATGTAGCTAGTTGATGAACTTGGGAGAAGAAGAGGGAATAGGCTTCTAGCCTTTGTCATTCACGTGAGAGAGAATTGGACACTCATTGTAGGACAAGAAATAAGAACTCATCATTGTAAGGAATGAAATACCATATATTACACACTTAATACACATATATGCTTACCTTGGCTTAAATTCACTTAGGGTATACATGGACCTAAAATGTCACAACCACATTACATGGTAGCACATTGGGGTATATGTATACACATTGATATATAATCCATATATATTTTAATAATGTCAATTTATGATTTAATTGAATAGTGACATACTACATTATCACAAACCTCATTATTATTATTTCAATTATGTTACTCATGGAAATAATTAGCGATATCAATTATTTACATACTTTAACTTAATATTCCATATAGTATACATTAATGTACTATGCCTATCACATGGTCACATAAGTCTCTTTCATACCACTTAGTAATTTACATAAGTTAAGCTTACTTTTATCATATAATTTTATATAATAATTACTCACATTCCAATGTCACACCTCATTTTACAACCTCTATTATACAACTACATACATATATATCTACATGTATATATATACATATTCCTATCATCATACATTACACATTGGGCCACATCAAATTAAATTAATTGGGCTAAGCACACTAAAGCATATAGACTCTATTATTTAATCTAGCACATAAATTGATTGGGCCACATCTCTTAATTCTTATAACATATTACATTAATGTTGTTGGGCCTGGATATATCCTAAGTCCAATACATTATTAATTCAATGATCTAACTAGATTAGGAAATTAATTAGGCCACACAAGGCTTATCACTTAAGCTTAATTAAGCCCATTATTGTTTCTATTCTCGTACCACACAAGGCATTTCAACGTGTTTAACAGAAACTCCACATTCTTCCTCAATTATTATATATTCAATTTGAATTCATTTGAATGAGCTCATCTCGCAACACATATATATTTATATTCAAATAAATATTCATTTCCATTAATATATTCATTTAATAATATTCAAAAATTCTCGGGTATTACAGTCAGTACCCGACACTTCGCTAAGGTCGTGCCAACGGTTGATCTGTAGTCGGTCAGTACCCGACGCTTCGCTGGGGTTGAGCCAACGGCTGAACTGTCATCGGTCAGTACCCGACACTTCGCTGAGGTTGAGCCAACGGCTGAACTGTCATCGGTCAGTACCCGACGCTTCGTTGGGGTTGTGCCAACGGCTGAACTGTCATCGGTCAGTACCCGACGCTTCGCTGGGGTTGTGCCAACGGCTGAACAGTCATCGGTCAGTACCCGAAGCATCGCTGGATTTGTGCCAACGGTTGATCTGTCATCGGTCAGTACCCGATGTTTTGCTAGGGTTGAGCCAACGACTGAACTGTCATCGGTCAGTACCTGATGCTTCGAAAGTGGTAATTTTTGGAAGTTGTGCCCAGTTTTTTAATATTCTTCATCATTAGTCTCCGAACATTGCTTCGGGATGAATACCAAGGGTTTTCAGAGAGTTCCCCTTTCTGTCAGGATTACGCCGATTAAACGTAGGATTTCAGGACAAACCGCTCAATCGCGTAGCGATTTTTCTTCAGATTTAACTTGGCAACTCATATAAACTTTGTTTCAACTCGAACCGAACCCAGCTCGGGGGAGTGGGACCCACCCTGGGGAGTCGCAGGTAGAGGTGCGGCTGTTGTAGGTGGGCCAACTTCTACCTGTGGCTTTATATTAGGCAGCGGGATTCATTATTTTCAAGTTACATTTTGAGTTTTAAACGGAATCCGACTTTCTTTTTCAGATCTACGGAGTTCGGACAGCCTTTTTCTGATTCCGTTAGCTTCTACGCTTTCAATGCATCGCATGTAACGTTTTACGTTCTTTTTTCATGAGTTTTGACCATTAAAAGCATGTAAACCACGTAGGGGGCTTTTAGACGCAATGTATGAAATATGTATGCCTATAAGACCTGCTAAAAATTTTCTAACTTCATATGTATGCATATTTGACTGTAATTCATGTTTTAATGTAAGAAAATTTAGATTCTGAGATAGTTATATTTTGCTCTTTTTGATCAGTTTACTCATCCTTTTTGAGGCCTAGTGAGCCTGGAACTAAAAATGTCCATGGTAATTTGGCTACCATGTGAAGTTTATTTTTGATTTTATTTCATAAATATGAATTGTTCCTATTTTTTGAGAAGGTGTGCTACTAAATGGCCACCTAGACATGCTTATGTGCAGCGGACAGTCCATTTTACAAAGGAGACTCTGGCAAAAAAAAATTAAATGCCCGAGCATTTAATAAACATGCAATTTTGACTCTACTGGGGATTTTTGACTGACCTATGCAGGTTTTCAGATTTTAGGTTCTGAAAAACATGCAGTTTTGACATTACTGGGTATTTTTGACTGACCCATGCATGTTTTAAGACTTAGAAATGCATAGAGTACTGATTTAAAATAATAAGCCACAAGTTTTAGGCTTACCACACTATTTCTGAGGTGATTTGGAGACTTCATCCAGGTGATAGACCGAGATAGACCGGGCAGTGCTAGCAGGGTAGTTTCAGGCATTAGGCAAAGGCGAGCTTCTGATGTTCCTCAGCCACGTCCAGCTCAGCCGCCTCGTAGACTAGCAGAGTCGGTGATTCGTCCTGCACAGGACGAGCAGCTGATTGATATTGATGATCAGCAGGCTCCTTTTGCTGCTTCTACCCCTGCTAAGGCCCCACGTGCGGAGGTTCCTGGAATTATTGTGCTGACCCAGGATTTGCTGGGAGACTTGAGTTGTTATCCATCGAGAGTTCTTCACGCCAACGAGGTGACTTGAAGTTTTTTTCTTTTTGGATTCTCTTTCTTTCTTTCTTTTGCCATTCTCGAGGCACAGGTTTTTGATATGGGTTAGCTTTTGATTCAGGTTCCTGGCTTTACTCAGCCTCGAGGGAACTGGTTCAAAGTGCACTCCATGTACCATACTTTGCACCAGGATTATTTATCGTTGATGGCTGGGGATTTCAGGCCTTCTTCTCTATTCTTCCCCGTCGTTGCCCCTAGGGTATATGAGGGCTTTGTCTGAGCGCTGGTTCCACCAGACTCAGTCCCTTCATTTGTTGGACTGTGAGGTGATAATGACCCCTATGGACTGGAGGTTCATCACCGACATCGAGTTCGAGGGTGAGCCAGTACCTATCGTGGCTGACATCATGCCTACTGCCGTTCGATCCCTACTGGGAGTTCCTGCGTCTGTGATCAAGGGTCGAACGGTCTGATCGGGTCCCTTGAGTATAGATGGCCAAAGTGGGGCTTTACTTGAGCCTCTGCCTGATGATCAGAGGGTTAGGGATCGCATCTTGAGGTGAATATTTCTAGTGATCATCAGGGGTTATTTTGTGGCGGACAACTTATCGACTGTGTCTTTCACCCTGGTTAGCGCTACCCGATATGTAGAGCACCTCAGTGACTTTGATTGGGGTTCCTATACCTTTGCCTATTTTATCTGGGGCATGCGCATGCTTTCGGAGGGTTTGACGGAGGCTTGGTTAGGGTTTTACCCATTTTTGCTGGTGAGTACATCTTTTTTGTACCTTTCTTATTTTTGTATTTACATTTGTCAGTCTTGGTCACTGAGGACTTTTGATATTTACATGGCCAGTTCTGGGCATATGAGAGGCTTTCTTGCCTACGACCAGCCACTGCTTTAGGTCTGGAGACCTATCCTCGGGAACGGCGTTGGCATCACTCCATTCTGACGGAGGTCCCTGTTGCTGAGGGATTCACTCATTCCTACCTGCAGTTGGAGCTTTTGACAGCTGGAGTGATCACATGGATCCCATATACCTCCGAGTGTTTGGCTTTTGAATTTGAGGGAGGCTTCCCAACTGGTCGGGAGTTTGCGTTGTCGACCCGCAGAGTCCCATTTTTGATAGAGGGTGGCTGGGAGCTCTATATAGGAGAGCAGACTATTAGGAGCATTACGAGGCAGATCCGTATTCCCATTGTTCCTCCTGCTTGGCATCATTGGCCATTAATCCAGGCACTGACAGATATCCCTATGGAGGGCATAGATGGCTTTACCCTATCAGAGGGCTCTTATAGCCATAAGGCATTTAGTAGTTGGTGGAGTCCTCGCACGATTGGAGCTTAGACTCGTGCTACCCAATTCATGGCAGATATGGTGCCTGGGTTTGTGATGATGATAGACTAGATAGCTTTCCTCAGGGAGCATACTCATTTAGACCAGATTATAGAGCTGACCCGGGAGTTGGAGAGAGCTCGCTTTTTTATCAGGCATCTTGGCCGAGATCCGTCAAAGGCATCTTCTTACCCTTCCAGCTCAGGAGTGGGCCCCTCTTTAGGTCTATTTTCAAGTAATTTTGTAGGGGTTGATCCTCCCTTGTACCGCCCAGACATGCCTGATGACCGCGACTTTGTGTCCACGGAGGAGATAGAGCAGGTTAACCACCTGAGCGTAGATATTTTGGATCTTTTTGGATAGCTATTGTAGCTATATCTTTTGGTTGGCCACTGTTTTGGCTTTTGGGCGGCTATGCCCCATTTTGATAGACCACTGTTAGTAGTTAGGTGGTGGTGCCCAATTCCTGTACTTTTTTATTTTGCTTTTTATTATCTGACAGGGATAATGCTTGTAGTAGATAGTTTGTTATAGATATGCATGATATTTCCTATCTATCACATCATGTTTATCATTGTCATTATGCATGTATTATGGCATGGGTATGCATTTGAGTTCAGATTTAACCCCTGGATGGTCTTGTGATACGGTGATACAGATGGCATCATCTACCATTAGCCGTATCACACACTTTCCACCATCTGAGGTGGTATCGTCATTGAGATCATTGTACAAGAGTCTGCCCTTCTCAGCCAAAGGGACAGTGGACCAGCTGCTGGGGCATTCGTTGGCCCTCGTAGATTTTCAGGTGCCATACGGGTTTGTAGATGGCATTTTATCCTGCTAGATACCCAATAGATAGGTCTTTTGCTTCGGGCATCATGAGTTGACTCCGACCCTTGAGGAGTACCAGCGATTTACTGGCTTGGCTTTAGAGTTTCCATGTGCTCGTATGGTGATCAGTGATATGAGGAGACCGTTCATACGTATGTCAGGTCTTCGCCAGAGCGTAGTGATGGATGAGATCATTTCTGGACGTGTGATCTCCATTGATTTTTTGATCGATCGCTTCGGTGAGCTCGACAATTACGATCGACATATCGGGGATTTTATTGTATCGACAGAGGCATGGCATTTAGCCAGGATAGACATTTTGTTGATGTGCATCGTATCCTATGTCTATATGTCGCTACGCTTGGACCACTTGGATGTGGGATTGATAGTTATGGTTCGGGCCCTTAGGCAGGGTGGAACCATTATACTGATGATATTGGTTGAGACGCTGAGAGACAACCTACTACAGTACCCACCCGGAAGGGTTTTTCAAAGGCAATTCGGTCTTGTTGTATATATGGCTCATGTCTCATATTCGACCGATTGGATTTTTCAGGCATCAGGGGTATTATTTTTCCCATGATATAGCTATGTCTTACTCCTTCCAGCCGACGAAGTGTACCGATTCAGAGACCTGGTCAGCATTCTTGTCTGCCATTGAACATCCATTTTTGATTCTGCCCTGCACAGGACTAGTCTCCCCATATAGCTTTATTACCCATGCATCTGGCATGGATTATCTGCCCCTAGCGGGATTAAGGGGAGTGACTATTTACTATCCTCTGGCTGTTATGGGCCAGTTCGATCAGTTTCAAAGCCTGCATAATTTTAAGGGGGTTATTGATCAGAGGATGTCAGCTTCGTCTATGTCATCTGTCGATTTGGTCATAGTTTATGAATGTTAGACTCACAGGGAGAGGGCTGATATCTCCAGTAGCCATCCGGACCATTCTCCAGAGTACTCAGCATGGTTGGAGGCAAATATAGCATCAGCTGCATTCATCCAGTCAGCTCCTATAGTGAACTCAGACGAGGAAGGAGCTTATGGAGGATCCTGAGTCTCCTATTGAGGATGAGTTGTTCATGGGTTTGACAGCAGCACTAGTTAGTGATCCGTCGATTTTTCCTGTCGGGATAGATCCGGCTTTGGTAGACTCCCTATCTAGGATGACCTTTGAGAGAGATCAGGCTAGAGCACTGATGTTGACTACCCTGTCTGGCAGAGATATAGCTTTGGCGGAGAGTGATGTGTCTAGAGCCGCTCAGGATGCAGGATTGATTGAGTGAGAGGAGATCCGATCTGCCAGAGATGCAGCTTTTGTGGAGATCGAGGAGAATTTGATTGCTAGGGACGCAACTTTTGTGGAGAGGGATGAGCCTATAGCTTCCCGGGATTTCCACATTGCCGACAGTACTGCTCTTTGGTATTCATAGTCAGATCACCGAGATGAGTGACTATATTGATGACCATAGTGCCACACTGCAGATGACTGTGGATATTTTGAGCCGTATGGAGGCTGAGGTTATTGCACTTACAGCTGCTCCTCTATCTTCAGAGAGGGATGCCATATTGGCATTGCTGGCCCGCTTATCCTTGGGTCCATAGACTAGCTTTGTTTTTCCTGCACATACTAGATCAGCCATTTTTGTCATGCACAGGACACTATGTATATATCAAACAGTGTTATATATCAGAGAAATATATTTTTGATTCACTTCCCTATTTGGATATGTATTGTCATTGCTGAGTGATTACCACTTCTTTCATAACTCACCGTTGTTGATGTATCTTGAGCTTCTCCTTGATGGACTGACACTGAGATGTCAGAGAGTATCACAGATGGGACTGTTGATCAGGGTAGCTTGATAGGGCTTAGCCTTTATATGGTTTCGGTGTCGTGGAACTGGTTTTTATTTGGTTTTTGTTTTTTCTTGAAGGTCAAATCGCACCGTAAATGGCTGCCTACGTACTCCCAGGTGTAGGGAGATCAGGTCATTCGTAGTTCAATTTTTTGTGTGAGAGAGGTTTGAAAAGTATTTTTCTTGGGTTTTGAGTTTGGTTTAATGAGTTTTTGAATTTTTTGTTTGGTTTGACCGCACCAGAAATGGCTTCCTACTTACTCCCGGGTGGATGGAGATCAGGTCATTCGTAGTTCCGGCTTCTAGTGAAAATCGAACCTGATTTGATTTATAGGACCCGGATGCAGGTATGCATGTGTTTCAGACATAGTACCTTTTTATGGTGTCTGAGTTGATGAGTTGGGGAAATTCGCTCCCATCCATTTCTTGTAGTCTAATACCTCCTCCCGTCAACACCTCCTTGACAATGAAGGGCCTTCCCAATTAGGTGCGAACTTTCCTTTAGCTTCATCTAGATTGGCCAAAACTTTCTTCAGCACCAAGTTATTTTTTATTTGAATTGCCGTATTCAGACTTTCTTGTTGTAGAATCGGGCAATCCTTTGCTGATATAACTGTCCGTGAAAAATGGTTGTAGCCCTCTTTTCATCTATCAGGGACAGTTGGTGATACCGGTCTTGCAACCACTGATCTTCGTCCATCTGAGCGTCTATTAACAATCGCAAGGACTCAATCTCTACTTCTATGGGGAGGACTGCTTCCATGCCATAGACCAATGAATAAGGGGTAGCCCCAGTAGAGGTACGCATTGACGTCCTGTATGCTAACAGGGTTAGAGGCAACAGGTCAGGCCATTCTTTGTGATTGGTGGACATTTTCTGCATGATCTTTTTGATGTTCTTGTTAGTCGCTTCGACAGCACCATTCATCTTGGGCCGATAGATGACAGAATTGAGATACTTGATGTGGAACTTACTACACAGTTCTTTCATCATTTGATTGTTCAGGTTATTGGCGTTGTCTGATACGATCACCTCCGGTTGTCCATATCAACAGACGACATTGTTTCTGATGAACCCAATGATTACCTCTTTGGTGACTTTGGGAAAGGAGGTAACTTCAACCCATTTGGTAAAGTAATCGATCATGGTGAAGATGAATCGATGACCATTGCTAGCTTTGAGTTCTACTGGACCTATCACATCTATTCCCCACATAGAGAAAGGCTATGGTGAACTCATGCTGTGTAGTTCATTTGAAGGAGCATGTATGACATTTCCATGTACTTGGCATTGAAAACATCTCTTGACGTGATCATCACAATCAGCTTTGAGCGAGATCCAATAATGTCCTATTCTTAATATTTTCTTGGCCAGCAGGTGACCACTCATGTGTGGACCACAGACTCCGCCGTGGACTTCATCCATCAATCTCTAGGCTTGCTCTTTATCAAAGCATCTTAACAAGCCTATTCCATCATCCCTTTTATAAAGTGCATCTCCGCTCAGGTAGAACTTTATAGCCATCTTGTGAATCCGCTTTCGCTCGGATTGGCTTGCCCCAGTGGAGATCCATCTCGAAGATATTCCTTGATGTCTTGATACCAAGGTTGTTTGATAGGAGTTATTTCATCAGATATGTCTCCAATGTAATTCCCGTATGTCTGGGCCTTCTGATTTATGAATTTGATGTAAGGAAATCCACTCCAATCGGATATGCGGATTAATTAAGCTAGCATCGCCTATACATCAGTGAAGTCATTCCTACCCCGAGGAATATGGATGAAGGTTATGTCTTCAAATTCCAGAGATATTTTGACGACCTGCCGATGATAGGGCAGCAAATGCAGTTCTTTGGTGTGATATGCCCCAGTGGTTTGTCTGATGACCAACTCAGAGTCTCCAAAGACCAGTAAATATTTGATAACCATAGATTAGGCTAGCTTCAACCCCATTATATGGCCTTCATACTCGGCTGTGTTGTTGGTGTTGCCAAATTAAAGTTTGGTAGCCACAGGATATTGTTCTCCTGTACAAGAGATAAGGACTGCCCCAGCTCCGGTATCTTCCATGTTTACCGCTCTGTCGAAATATATTTTCCATAGTTGGACTGTATTCTCTTGTTGGAGTTGTTGAATTGTCATGATCCCGTCATCTGGGAGTCTCCAGGGGTTCGAACCCTCCTGAAGGTGCTTCAGCTAATTGATATGCAATGCTTTGACCCTTGATTGACTTTTGAGTCACGTAGACAATGTCAAACTATTGTAGGATTAACTGCCATTTGGACAGTCGATAATTCAACATTGGATTATTGAATACGTACTTCAGGGGATCCATGCGGGATATGAGGTAGGTCATGAGCCCATGCAAATAGTGTTGCAACCTCATGGCGGCCCATGCTAATGCACAACATATTTTATCGATCAGGGTGTACTTTCGTTCACCACTGCTGAATCTTTTGCTGATATAGTAGATGGCTCTCTCTTTGTTACTATCATTCTTCTGTCCTAGCATGTAGCCCATTGCATCAGCATTGACTGACAGGTACATGAATAAGGGAACTCCATCCCTTAGAGGTACCAAGACTGGTGCTTCAACCAGCTGCTTCTTGATGGCAAGGAAGGCTTGTTGACAGTCCTCATTCCATTTGGTGGAGGAATTCTTCCTTAGTATCTTGAAGATAGGTTCACAAGTTGCTGTGAGTTGGGAAATGAATCGGCTTATGAAGTTGATCTTTCCCAGAAACCTGCGTGTCTCCTTTTCTGTTCGAGGTACTGGCATCTCAGTGATGGCTTTGATCTTGGCAGGGTCTAGCTCTATGACTCAATTACTCACCAGGAATCCTAACAGCTTGCCTGATTTGACGACAAAAGCACATTTGGCGGGATTTAGCTTGAGGTTATACTTACTCAACCTGTTGAACAGCTTCCTGAGATGGTCTAGGTGATCATCCTCTTTCTGGGATTTGATGATGATGTCGTCCACATAAACCTCTATATCCTTGTGCATCATGTCGTGGAATAGGGCCATAATGGCTCGCTGATACATAGCACCGGCATTGATGAGGCCGAAGGATAGTCGCCTATAGTAGAAGGTTCCCCAGGGAGTGATGAAAGTTACTTTCTCCCTGTCCTCTTCAGTAGCCATGATTTAATGGTAACCAGCAAAGCAATCCACAAAGGAATACATATCGTACTGTGTCATGTTGTCTATTAGGATGTGGATGAAAGGTACTGGGAAATTGTCCTTGAGGCAGGCTTTGTTCAAATCTCGGTAATCCATGCATACTCGTACCTTCCCTCTGGGTTTAAGTACGGGAACTATGTTTGACAGCCACTCCGGGTATGTTGATACCATAATGATATCGGCTTTGAATTGTTTAATGACTTCTTCTTTGACTTTTAAACTCCATTCAGGTTTCAATCGCCTGAGCTTTTGTTTGACTGGCTTGAATCCATCTTTGATGGGCATTCGATGGATGACGATGTCAGTAGACAGGCCAATCATGTCTTCATGTGACCATGCAAACACATCTTGGAACTGTGTTAGGAGTTCAATCAGGTCGGCTTTTTGTTCTGCTGTGAGGTCTACGCCAATCTAGATTTCTTTGATGTTTTTGGAGGTTTCTATATTGGTAGTGGTGGATTGGTCGAGGTTTGATTTGGGTTTAACTTCGACCCATTCTTTGATCTCCTCAGGCACCTCATAGTCATCTTCCTCCTCTTGATCAGTATCCATCAAGTCGAAGTTCAGTTCTACATCAAAGTTGTAGTCACTTTGACAGGTTGGTATCTCATCAGCAGAGACAAACACATCCAATGCTTGAGTCCCTTTTTGACTGAGGCAAGGGACACTGTTCCAGTTATCCAGGGTTAGATCCTCATGAACACAGAGGATCAAGGATTTGGGATCATCTGCCTCATCTCGAATGATGACTAAGACATCCTTTATAATAGAGCCAGGGTTTTTCTTTGAACTGCCCCCTTTTTCTTTCTTGATGCAAGGAGTTTGAATCTGATCCTCATCGTCGCTGTCTAGGATCTCATCATTCATACCCTCGTAGTTTATGATAACCCGAATGTTAGCAAATGGGTCTCGTCCTTTGTACAGGATCTTTTCTTTTCCCTTTTTGCCATCCATCTCGGATCTGGGAGCTGTTTTCTCACTTACTGGTACAATGGGAGGAAATAACATGGTTGATACCACAGTTGGGATTTTCCTCTTGGGTTTCACCCATTCGACACCCGTAAGGTTTGGCAGCAAAATTGTGGAAGCATGAGCTTTAGAGTGCTTATGTGGATTCCGGCGGCTTGACCTGGATGAATAAACCAATCCGACTCTCCCTGTCTGGCTTGGGATTTGGACTGGACTTTTGATACCTTTTTGGTTCTTTCCTAACCCTTCTCCAGGTTGGAAACCCAAAGATACCATCTCTTGGCCCACTTTCATCACCTCAGTGGAGACCTTTGGTTTTAGGGCTGGTGCTCCGATAGGTAGATACTGAGTATCACTCACCTCCAGGGCTTAAAAACTTGCAAGTTCAATCCCCGCATCCAGGCTAATCACTGGCATATCTTCCTGTATGCAGACAGGGTATTCTGGTTCGGCGTTGACCGTGATGAGGTTGTCGTTGATAATGTATTTGAGCTGTTGATAGAGGGTGGACGGCACTGCTTCTGCCATGTGGATCCATGGCCTGCCTAGTAACAAGTTGTATCCAATGGCGATTTTGAGCACCTGAAAGGACACATAGAAAGTATGCGGACCAATCTCCAGAGGAAGCTCTATTTTCCCCCATAGCTTGTTGGTGAGATCCATCGAAAGCCTGGATTACCACATAACTGGTTTTGATCCGATTCAGGTTGATCTTCATTCTTTCCAAGGTATCGTAAGGACAGATGTTGAGGGATGATCCTCCATCTATGAGCACACCCCCGATCACATAACCGAAAGACATCACAGCTATATGTAGGGACTTAATATGGCTCGTCCCTTCTGTAGGGATATCATCGTCAGTGAAAGATATCACATTGCTGTTGAAAATGTGTTCTACTACGTGACTGAATTTCTTGGCATCCACGGTATGTGGCATATGGGCTTCTTCTAGTACTTTCACTAGAATGTTGCGGCGATCCACTGAGGATAAGACCAAGTCTAGGATGGACATTTGCTTGGGTGCATCTTTCAAGCTTTGCACTATTTTGATTTCATTGTGTCCCATTTTGTTGAGGAACTCTTCAATTGTCTCATCGGTCACCTTTTCTTTGGCTTTGATGACTGCTTTGATCACCCGCTGAGGCAGGTATAATGGATTATCCTTTGGTACGATGGCAATATTGTTTGAAGTGGAACCTTCATCGTTCCCATAGTTTTATGGGACCCTCTTCAGACTGATAACTAGATACTGAGGTCTGAAGGGCAAGATTAAAGGCTCGAGTGCGGCCACCTTCATAGGATTTTGTGTTTCTTTGACCCCTTTCCCAGGCAGTACTAAGGGTGTGAGGGTTGGTTCATTGTCACAGGAAACAACAACCACGGTATCCTGATTCCATGAAGTGGGAATACAGAGAGTGTCTTCATCTGGGAGGTCATAATCCCAATTCCCTTTTATCTATTCACCATTTTTAATCATATTCTGAATCAGGTTACAAAGTGCCCAGCAATCCTCAGTATCATGGTCGGGCGCATTGGAGTGGTACTGACAAGTTTGGTCAGGCTTGAATTTCCTGGATTGTGGGTTTAATAGTGGTAATAAATCTGCAGTCATTCCCTCGTTGATTAACATCTGGAGGATTTCCTCCATCGGCTGGTTCAGGTTAGTGAAATTCCTTTGAAATAGGAACTTTCTGCCATCTCGGTAATTATCTCCTTTTACCATTTTGTCAGCCCATGGTTCATGTTCATGAGACCGGTAGTGATCCTTCGTGGAGATGGGACTGATCTCCGGTGGACTAATCTCCGATGTGGGAGAATTTGCATCAGGCTGGTTAGTATGGTTTATCAGTTGCCTGGTGATCTGATGTTGGTATACGACCTATTCGGCTAACTGTTCAATTTGTTCCTTGATAGACTTAATCTCTTGTTCTATCAGGAATCGCGTTTCTGAGACCTCCCAACTTTCTGGGCTGTTGTTGCTAGATGGAGTTGACTCTCCCACATAACGGAGGTACTTGTATCCTTCTCCATTTCCTGTACTGATCATATTGACACTCTCTTCTTTGTGCTGAGGGAGGGGATTGTCTTGTACGTGTGGTTGTTCTGGTTTGGTCACCACAATCTCTTCATTGTCAATTAAGCCTTGGACTTTATGCTTGAGAGACCAACAGTCTTGAGTGTCATGGCCCGGGGATTCGGAATGGTAAGCACACTTCTTGCTTGGATCAAAATTCTGTCCACCAGTGTTGGTTGGTGGAAGGAGTTGTACAATCTTCTTCTGTGCGGTCAACAGCTTTAGAAAATTCTCGAGTGAATCCCCTAGAGGGGTGAAAGTTCTTCGACCCCTGACCTCCATATTTTTCTAAAATGGAGGGTTTGAAGGCTGTGCTGAAGCTTGGAAAGGGGTATAGTTCCTCCTTTGAATAGGCATACTGTTTGACTCGCCTCTTTGATTCTGTCCTTATAACACTAAGGAAACTTCTTCATCTTTCTTTTTTTGTACCCTTCGGGGATTACTCCCGTAATTTTTGGACTGGATATGTTCAGCAACAGCTTTAAGGGCGGTTAGATCCTTTATCTTCCTGGACTTCAGCCCCATTTATGTCATCTCTCTGTGTTTGATCATTTCAGAGAATGGTTTTCCTATGCCTGGTAGGACCCTCTCCTAATGTGGATCTTCTTGAATATCGATGAAGGTCATGACTATCTCAGTCTCGTTCATAAGTGGAATGACTTGTGCTGCGACCCGCCTCTATTGTTGGGCATATTCTCTAAATGATTCACTGTTTTGTTTCTTGATTTTGGTTATTTGGTATCTATCTGGAGCCAGCTGAGATTGGAAGCTGTATTGATTAAGGAAGGCATGGGCCAACTCTTCCCAGCTGTGAATCTTAGAGTTGTCCAGGCTGGCGTGCCAGACTTTAGCCTCTCAGGTCAGACTCTTCTGAAATAACTGCATTCGAAGTTTCTCGTCCTCTGCATAGGATCTGAGTTCTCCAATGAATACTTTTAGGTGAGTATAAGGGTCTCCCAATCCATCATGTTTCTCAAAATCAGGAGTTCTAAATTTTTTGGGATAACGAGCTCCGGGGAATATACAGAGGTCTGAATAATTGACACTACCAAATGCCCCAGTCCCTTTGATGGACCGGATGGTTTCTTCCATCTGCTGTACTTTCTTCAGAATGTCACCAGCTTTTTGCTCTTTGTTGAGGATGGTGATTTCAGGGGTTTTGTTGGTTGTGTCTTGGATTTGTGGTCCAGGAATCTGAGTATCTTCTTTTTCAGTCTCTTGACCGCCACCACTACCACCAGGTGTTCCCGGTTCTGTGTAAGCTTGGGCTTGCTTCCCTTTAAGGTCCTTGCTTTGTTCTCTCAGAAAACTGGCCAATTTAGCTATCTGATTCTTTAGTCCTTCAAACTCTTCCCTAAATACAGGGGTGGATTCTGGTTGAGCACTAGAAGTCATGTTCGTGGATGGACTTAGTGCTTTTTTAGACTTAGATCTAGTGACAGAACTAATTTTTCACCTACAACAAAATGTAGGCGTGTCAATTTCCTGAGGTAGGTAGGAATAGGATGCATGCCATGATGTGTTTTTGTGGTTTTTTAATCTTATCCTGCAAAATAGTGGTTAGTTGTTTTGATGACAAGATAACATGACAGGATGTATATGACAGAAAATGTAAATTTTTATTTACATTGTGCTCCTTTACATTGGAATTGAAAAAACTTGACATTGAATTGAAAGAGGAAGGCATGAAGAAGCTTCCCATCGAATTTGGTTAATCAGAGGCTGACCTATCTTAGGCTACTCTCAGATTTTTGGCATGAAGGTCCCCAGATCATCGCAATCTACTAGAGGGGAAATTAATCCGATCTTTCAACTAGAGAGAATCTGGGTGGTGCATTTTCATGAGCCCCCAGAGACTTAGCCGTCCCCAGAGTCATTACTTATCACCGACGGGTTTTGTCTCACAAAGGAGGAATCACACAACATACATTCACATACATCACGTCTCACCGTTATGCATATGATGACATGGGTGCGAAGCACTAAAAAGCCAGAAAATATTCATTCAATGTAAGTACGCAGTATTCACGCATTCATTCGATGTAAAGATGCAGCATTCACACATTCATAGTTTTGAAAGAGAAATATTTGAAAAGATTTGAACGCGGCCTAAGCCCTCTACTATTCCCCAGCAGAGTCGACATCGAGAAAAAATCCGTGAGTCGGGTCACAACCCGGATCTTTCTCTCTTCCTAAGTTATCTCTACCCTTACTTTTTTATTTGTGAAAAAGGTTTTGAAGGGTTTTTTAGAAAAAGGCCAACATGTATCATGTCGACGATTTGAACGTTTTACGAAGTCGCATGTAATACCCGAGAATTTTTAAATTTTATTAAATGAATATATTAATGGAAATGAATATTTATTCGAATATAATGTTTATGTGGTAACGAGATGAGTTAACTCAATTACTTCAAATTGAATTTATGTTAATTGAGAAAAATGTGGAGCCTACGATAAGCTCGAAGAACGCCTTGTGTGGCGCGATAATGAGAATTATGATTTGATTAATTTAAAGGATGAAGGAATTAATAAATGATTAATTAGTATTATATTGATTAATTGTTATTATAAGTGATAACCTATTAAAGAGTGGGATTAAATAAGTGAAGGATTTATTTAATATCATTGTCAATTAATTGATGTTATTAGAAATAACTATCAATGAGTAATTAATTGATAATGTGTTGATAATTTGTTATTGTGAGTAATAGAATATTAATGATTAACTAATTAATGTTTGAGTAATTATGATTGTGAATAATAAAATGAATATAATAAGATTGTATTTACTCGACTAATTGTTATGTGGAAAGCGTGCGATAATTAAATGTATAATATTTAGTAGTTACATATATATTATATAAAGTGTAAAGTGCAATGTGACACTTATGTGTGACTATACAATATATGAGAACTATATATTATGATTAAATAAGTTATATGAATACATCATGAGGATATGTGTCAATGTGAGTGTGTGAACATTAAATTAGTACCTCATGAATATATTGTAAACAATTGATAATTTATGGTTACTTCAATATATTAATATAATTGAAATAATAGAGTTGGGATGATATAATGTAATAATACCCGATTAAACTGTGTTCGGTATTATGATACGTACATGGATTATATGATTATACATATATGTATCCCAACTTATTACATTGCAATATTATTTTATAAGGACCCAAGTGTACATGGATTATATATGTGCAAAGTAAATTTACTACATTGCAATATTATTTAATTATTGGAACTACATGTGAGTCTAATTGAAGTTATAACCTAAGTATATATTATATGTATATGTATGTAGCCTTAGTATTAATGCCCTTTAATTCCAAAATGCTGAGCTTTGCTTGTCCCATAATGAGAGGCCCTTCATTCTCACGTGTATAGCTTGCAAGGCCTAAGCCTACCCTTCTTCTCAATTTCAGCAAACTTAGATAGCCTTGTAGCAAATGATCAATGGGGGAGCGGGAATCATGATGGGATTCAACAACCAATCAACCACTCTTCATTAACCATCATGCAATCCTTATTTCCATTAGTTTGATTTGGGAGGGAAAAGCTTTGTCTGTATAATATTTCTTCTATAAATATAGTCCCTCCTCTTCACAAATCAAAATGCTGAGAATTTATAAGTAAGAGAGAATAGAGATTGAGCATATATTTCAGTTGAGGAAGAAGTTGATTTAGCAGCAAGCTCCAAGCAATTTAGTAGAGGTATAATAACATGTTAATGTTCTTCATTTCTTGTTTTCTTAAATTTCCTTGAATTCTTGATTATGGTTGCAATACATGCTAGCTGGATTAAAGAATGGTTGTTAGTTGCTGATATATATGTTAGTATGACAATGTAGCTTGTCTGGAATCAAGTTGTTGGGAGGTTTTGAAATTGGCTTTGTTATCTGCCGAAACAGAAGCATTTCAGTGTTGGCCGAGACCCGGCGCAGCTGTGCCAGTATTGAACTAGGGCGCAGCGCAGCTGCGCCAGTCCCTGGTTTCAGTTTTATGTTTCTATTAGTAAACTGTTATGTGCTAACATACTTATACCATCTAGACAAGCATGAAAACTGGTTTCACCCATGTATATATGTTACTTGAGATGACATGCATGTTCATAGCTATGTTGGTATACATTATTGATGAAAAGACTTGAAGTTTGAAATTGAACTTATAGTTCTTAAAGTGAACTTTGGAATGTACGTATCATATTGATGTTCTGACCTCTTAAGCATGATTATATGGTTTAGTTATGCATGAAGTGATAGTCTAACATGTTGAGATTACACTAGTATACATGATTTACTTTTAAAACGATTTCAAAGGTTAAACTTGAAAGTTCTGGAAAATAAAAGTTGTATGAACCGAAGTCATAGTGTTCTGATATTTTGAACATGCATGAGGGTGCTCTTAACCTCACTAAGATGTCATACATATACACATACTTGTTAGATATAATGCAAGGTAACCACGTATGAGTTTAAGCATGTTTTCAAAACCAATAACGATACTAGTTATGCATATATGACATTGAAACATGTGAGCATGCTTATCAACAAAATATATGACCACCTTATCTGTTTAAATGACAAGCATGATAGCTTATGTGAATTCATGGCGTTGTAAGGCCTTAAATTATTTAAGATGTTAATCTTGAACCATGTCATGAAAGATTGAACTTAGAAGGACTATGTAAGCATGCAATACTCTTAAACATGTGTATATTCTGTATATCGATAAATACTTACGAGATGGACAGGAGCAGCTAAGTAAAAGTTCAACCCTAGTCTGGCTAGGGGACAGCGCAGCTGCGCCGTCCCTAGCCCTAACCAGGGCGCAGCTGCGCCAATCTGTTTTCTGGATTGGTGCAGTCTGCTTGTTTCTGGTTGTGTTAGTTAACATATGAATGTTGCCTAATCTGTTAAACTTGGTCAGATCTCTATTAGTATGTGTTTACAAGTATTGGTAGTGAAGCATGATGATATTTAATTTATAAACGGAACTCCATGAATAAGAAAGGCATAATCAATATAGTGTTATGAATTACTATATTGCCATACATGATATAACTATATTACTTTATTGTATAAACTGATTTCGTGCTACGAGCGTACAAGTACGCACGTACGTATAAAGTTATAAGACTAAGTTAGAACCATATGTGTATACTTGAATTACATATCGAGCTTGTATATCGAATATACTTAGTTAATGAATATCCTATACATAAATATATTACGATAGGAGTTCGAAAGTGTTGATTAACTTTACGTGGATAGACTACGCTTAAGGCAAGTATCTAAACCTTATCTCTTTAGATGCAAGTTTCCCCAACTTACACTCTTTATTGTACAAGTTTCCTTGAACCCGTTCTTGTATTATTAATTGCAAGTATCCTAGCCTTTGCAATGGATCCTTGTGAAAGCAAGTTTTCTTACTTACTCGTTTAAATTGAGTTAGTATGCTTATTGAATAAACTCTTGTTTCATTTGAATCTTATGGAAGTTATTATTCATGTTGAACTTAGTATTGTTCTTAAATATCGTGAACGTGTCTATGCCATTTGATTCGGCTAGACTATATGCACATTTAGAAAACTATCCAAACCAATTGATTGGTGCAGAATCTTGTATTTGACTGAGATGAACAACCCTTATGGTAAGGGGAGTGTATATATTGTTGGAAGCCCAACACACGCGTGAAAATTATTGTGGTTTTATGCATAACATGGAGTATTGTAGACTGATCATCTATCATACTTATTTTTTTTTGGGTTATCAGTTTAATATTGATAATTCTAGTAGAAGTTCATAGTCCTTAGTGACTGCTCAGTATTCAATTATCTTGAAATCTTGAATTGATCTAGCGTTGAATCTTATTGATATTTTGTCCTTAGCGACTGTTATTGAGAACTGTTGATATTTCTTGCTATCCTTGAACTATCATATCCTATTATACCTTTTTGGAATTCAAAAACTAAATTACTCACCCTTATTGCTATATTACTTGCTGAGCAAACTTGTTTCTCATTCTTGCTTTTTCTAAAATATTTCAGTTAAGGCAGAGCAGGGATTGTTGGTTTCTCTTCCATGATGGTCTTATTTGATTGCTATGTGCTTATCTATTGCGATATATGCTTGAATTACTTAATTGATTAGCTACCAATTACTGTGATAACCTATATGGGATTGAAAAATAAAATGTAGGTTTAGATCGAATTGCAATAGCGGCCAATTGTATGTTCACATGGCGTTGGACGTATGATTTGTGCTTAGGATAGAAATATACCGAAGCGCCGCTCGTAGTTAATAGAGAACTTGACCTTAAATCCTATTTATTTGTAAATCACATAGAAATATAGTGGTTTCGGTAATGTGGGTGTCCATGTGTGTCTATCACCTGTGGATTGCACGTAGTATGGTTTAGGTACATTGAATGGTGGCCTTCTCTCACTCTCGTGTTCTCGGCTAACACTTATAATGATTAATTTGACCTAATTGTGTAGGTTGCGAGACTTGGGGGAATAAATATAATAAATCATTATATATTATTCTAGATTATCCGTTGTGACTGTATGATTTTAGTTATTATTGTTAGAACGTGATGAACTGAATTCAAGGCGTCGTGGCCCGAATTTGGGGGCGTCACAATCGCCAGTTGGTAGATT
Organism: Panax stipuleanatus; assembly: GCA_020205555.1. Lineage (NCBI taxonomy): Eukaryota > Viridiplantae > Streptophyta > Magnoliopsida > Apiales > Araliaceae > Panax > Panax stipuleanatus. The sequence continues at coordinate 86,261 of JAINUT010002541.1, forward strand.
TAAAATGGTTGTACCAACTCAATCGGGTTTTGTTTGAAAGAGGCCCAATTGCTAGACACTGTCAAAACTTGATCTTTGAAATCGAAGTTTTGAGTTGGGGGTCTTGGTTAAGTGTGGGGAAGGAGTTAGGCACCCCACAACTCCCGTGTAAACACGGTACCTCATTTTTTCAATATTTCCCTTAAAAACTGAAGTGTGTGTGTGTGTGTGAATGCTGTTTGAAAATTGGTCCTATGTTTGATTGAAAGTATGTTTATGCATCGTTGAACCTATATACGAAGGGTTTGATTTGATTTGTAAAAAGTCTTTGATTTGATTTGCAAAATTGTTTGATTTGATTTGCAAAAGCTTCTTTTTCGAAAAGATTATTGAATGATGTTTTGAAAGAAGGTTTTCAAAACCTTACGCTAACATAGGAATTGAAGCATATCGATACTTCAGTTTTATCCTTTCAGCCTTAAGGCTTAATAGAAGAAGTGAGTCGGGGGAGATTTTAATAAGAGAAGGTACAACAATGAGAACGTGAAAGCATCGACAACAGCACCAACTGTTTCTAGGGGAGGAGAACAACCGCCGGTCGTATGCTATAAATGTGGGCAAGAGGGACACATCAGCCCCAACTGCATACAACAATCGAAGGTGTGTTACAACTATGGAAAGGAAGGGCACATAGCTCGAGTGTGTCCTGTAGCGAAACCAAGTCCAGCAGGGATGGTGACTCCAAAGGCTATCCCTGACAAGTCAAAGTCAGTGGTTCCTGGAAGAGCTTTTGTCGTGACTGCCCAACAAGCAAGGAACCCGAACAAGGTTATTACGGGTAAGCTGATAATAAACTCTTGCAAAGTTTACACTTTATTAGATACTAGTGCTACCTATTCTTTTATTTCACCTGCTTGTGCTCAACGTTTGAACTTGACACCTGAGAAATTAGACTTTGACTTATCTGTTGAAACTCCGTTGGGAGAAACCTTCGTTACATCTACAGTTTACAAATCTTGCTTAATTCAAATTGGTACCCTCACCCTACTTGTTGATCTTATATCTTTGAAAATACTTGCATTTGATGTAATTTTAGGAATTGACTGATTGACCACTTATCATGCCAAAATTGATTGTTTTCGTAAGGTTGTTAGTTTTCATATTCCTAACCAACCTATTGTGCGAATTCAAACAACCAAACCACTAAAATCAATCAATGTTATTTCAAGTCATAAAGCTATTCGTTTATTAAAAAACGGATGTCAAGCTTTCTTAGCCCATGTCACTGATCTAAACCAAAATACATCAAGTTTGAATGATATTTATGTTGTTAATGAGTTTCCTGATGTATTTCCAGAAGAACTTTCCGGTCTACCCCCGGAACGTGAAGTTGAATTCTTTATTGACCTTGAACCCGGTACAAAACCCATTTCTAAAATCCCATATTGAATGGCTCCTATTGAACTTCAGGAGTTAAAGATCCAACTACAGGAGTTGTTAGACATCGATTTTATACATCCTAGTACATCTCCTTGGGGTGCTCCTGTTTTATTCTTAAAGAAGAGAGACGGGAGTATGCGACTTTGTATTGACTATCAGGAGTTGAACTATGTCCCCATCAAGAATAGGTATCCGTTACCTCGTATTGATGACCTGTTCGACCAGTTGCAAGGCGCATAATTCTTTTCAAAGATCGATCTTCGTTATGGATATCATCAGCTGAAGATTAAAACTGAGGATATTCTGAAGACTGCTTTCAGAACTCGATACGGGCATTATGAATTCTTAGTCATGTCTTTTGGATTGACTAATGCTCCTGCTACTTTTATGGATATGATGAACCGTGTATTCAAGGAATATTTGGATCAGTTCGTGGTTGTCTTTATTGATGACATCCTCATCTATTCCAAAAGCGAACAATATCATATGTGGGAACGAATGCGATACTGTCAAGGCCTATTTGGTGTGACTTACAAAGGATGGAGATAGAGTTCAAGACTTCGAAGACCCATGCGATGATGTCAAGTATACGCATAGAACTAGCTTTGATTGATAAAGTTAAAGCTACTCAAGCTACAGACCTGGAGCTGATGAATATGAAGAAGAAGGTGCAAGAAGGTACTATTTCGGAAGCAAGAATCGATGAAGAAGGAATACTTCGAGTCAACTCCAGACTTTGTGTTCCTAACGATTCTGATTTGAAGTATAGAATCATGATGGAGGCACACAACACACCGTTTGCAATCCATCCTGGGAGTACCAAAATGTATCGTGATCTTCGACATACATTTTGGTGGAGCAATATGAAGAGAGAGATCGCGGAGTTTATCTCAAGGTGTTTAACGTGTCAACGTGTCAAGGCGGAGCATCAAGTGCCAAAGGGTCCATTACAACCACTTGAGATTCCAAAATGGAAGTGGGAACACATTACCATGGATTTCGTTATGGGTCTTCCCAAGGTTTCTCAAGGCATAGATGCGATTTGGGTTATTGTTGATAGATTAACCAAGTCTGCTCATTTCTTGCCGATACGGGAGATTTATTCCCTTGAACGTCTTGCTCGTATGTACGTGAATGAGATTCTGAGATTGCATGGCATGCCAGTATCCATAGTTTTGGATCGTGACCCAAGATTCACTTCACGATTTATGATTCAGTTCGGCATATCATCCACAAACGGACGGGCAATCGGAAAGGACTATCCAAACTCTTGAAGATCTATTGAGACTCTGTGTTCTAGAATTCAAAGGGAGTTGGGATAAGTACCTACCATTGGTGGAATTCTCCTACAACAACAGTTATCAGGAAAGTATAGGCATGGCTCCATTCGAGGCATTGTATGGACGAAAATATCGTTCTCCAGTATGCTGGGATGAGGTGAGGGAAGCAACATTGTTGGGACCAGAGTTAGTACGTATGACTACGAAAAAGATTCAAATAATCCGGCAACGTATACAAACAGCACAAGATCTACAAAAGAGTTATGCGGACCTTCATCGAAAGGAAGTGGAATTTAAGGTTGGGGACCATATATTGTTACGTGTTGCTCCATGGAAAGGAGTTACGAGATTCAGAAAAAGAGAAAAGCTCAACCCACGATTCATTGGTCCATTTGAGATCCTTGACCGAGTAGGAAATGTGGCCTATAGACTCGCTTTACCGCCTAGCATGTCTCATGTTCATAACGTTTTTCACATATCCATGCTACGTAAATATGTGAAAAGCCCAAACCACATTATTGAGTTAGAACCAGACGAGATAGCCGAAGATTTAACATATGAGGAGGTACCTGTCAAGATCTTGGATAGGAAGAAACATATTCTACGTTCAAAGGTTATATCTCAAGTCAAAGTTTTATGGAGAAACCATGAAATTAAGAAAATGACTTGGGAGTTAGAATCAAAAATGAAAGCGAGGTATCCTCACCTTTTCGATATACCAGGTACGTACGTCAATTTCGAGGACAAAATTTTATAAGGAGGGGAGGTTGTAAGACCCCAAATTTTATGAATAAGATTTAATTTTCTTTATATATTATTTTGAAATAGTAAGGTGTTGATTTGATAAATGTGATAACTTATGGGTGAGATGTGCAAAGTTCACAAAGTAAGCAAGTGGTTATAAAATATTCGTTGTGTCGGGGAATATTCGTTTAGTGGAAGAATATTCTTTTTCTCGGAGAATATTCGTACAACGGCGCAGTCATTGGTGGACCCTGCAACGGAATGAATGTCGGATATAGAAAGCGACAGAAATAATTTTTTTATAAAATAATTGCGTAGTTGTTACCGTTAGTACTGTTGAAATACCCGGTGGTTAAAATACAGTAATACGCGGTGTTGCACAGTAGCACACGATATTGCACAGTATTTCGAATTATTGATTCTTACGTAGGAAGGCACTTACTCAATTATTGATACAGTAATTACTGTTCAATATTTTATATTATTGATTTAATAAATGCATAATATTTTATTAGTTCAATATTTGCTACGTTGATATTTTATATCAATAAGTGTTACTTTGCTATTTTATATTATTGATTCAATAATTGTCATTACACATTATTTCAAATTATCAAATCAATAATTCATATTATTTGAATAATATTATTAGATAGTATTATTGGCAATGTCTAAGAAAGTTCTGTCTAGGAAAGGGGTTGATTAATTGCGCGCCAGTAAGGAGAAATTCTTATCGGAAGGCCCCTTCTTTCTTGGGAACGACCTGGTTGTCAATATTGTAGTTCTGTAATATTATTTGTGAATAATGAATTTTTGATATATATGATAAGAAAATATTTATTCAATATGGATTTTTTAACGGATGAATTTTTAGCATGTGACATTGGTTGAAAGTTGGTATTTTATCTTTTCTGATAAAATATTTCATTCAAATATGTTATTATAATATTACATTATTGTAGTATGATGTGATTATATAATAGTATGATTTTTATAATCAGAATGGTAACATTATTATAGTAAATTCATGGTATAAAAGTTAAACGAGGTGGAAGAGTGCAAATTGAATTTAAACTCTTATGATGCAAACAATGATGTCATCGGAGCGATGAGGTAAGCAAAGATGTCATCAGAGCGATGAGGTAAGCAATGATGTCATAGGATCGATGATGTAAGAGATGATGTCATAAATTATGGCGAAAAAACTATTTTACCCTTACTATGCCGAGCCTATAAATAGAAGCTCATATTTTCATTATTTCTCACCAATTCACTAAAGCTATAGAGAGAGAAAGTATAGAGAGAATAAGAGAGAAAGAAGAAGAGTATTATGCTATTACACTAGTGCAGTCTCCAAATTTTTAAGGTAAGAGGTATTATTTCTTTCGTATTCATGAAGAGAGTTATTTTCTTTCAATACTCGTAAGGGTTGTTATTCCATTCTTTATTATTCTGTTGGAATAACCTGTCTGCGCAGACTACAGCATGCATGGTGAAATCCTGTTGTTATTTCATTCTTTATTATTCTGTGGGAAAAACCTGTCTACGCGGACTACCGCATGCCTGGTGAATAACCCTTCGTATTCAGTTGTTATTAAATTGTGAAAATAATATGTCTGAGCGAACTACCGCCAAACGGGTGAAAATCTAATTGCAGTTTCGTATATTGTTTTATTTCAGATTCCTAACTCTAAACTTACTACGGTAAGTATTGATTCTATAATTCCTGAAAGGATCAGAAATTCCTTGAGTTTTGCGCTTCATCTAATATCATTTCACTGGAATATTGGTCTGAACTTTCTTGTGAAGTTTTTATCTTTTCATGTAGAGTTACTATTCATGAGTTACTATTCATGGAGTACTATTCATTGTCAAAAAAAATAAATTATTTCAAAACATCTTTGATTGGATCTAGGTTTTGATCTTTCATTCTTGAAATCTGGATAAATTCTCTAATATTTGTCCTTTATCTCACTGAATTCGTTATTCGTATTATTTTTTATCATCCTCAATCCTAAATGGTGATATATATGAATATCTTTGGCCTATAGTGCAAAGATGAATGATTGCTTGATGAATATCTTTGGCCTGTAGTGCAAAGATGAATGATTACCTGATAAATATCTTTGGCCCGTAGTGCAAAGATGGACAGGTGTTGAGATGAACATGACCAACTGGTGATGCAAATGAATAACTTTGGCCCGTAGTGCAAAAGATGAATATTTGATTCGAGATGTATATTGATTGATGTTACAAGGATAAAATATTAATGATGGACTTTTAAATCAAAGAAGATAGTAGACATCATTCTCTACTTAACTCTTCTAATGAATTGTTATTTCCGCTGCGAATATTTGTGACACCCCCAAATTCAGTAAGTAATTATTCATCTTTGCACTACAGGCCAAAGATATTCAGTTATATCACCATTTAGAGTTGAGGATGATGAAAAATAATACGAATAACGGATCCAGTGAGATAAAGGACAAATATTAGAGAATTTATCCAGAGTTCAAGAATGAAGATCAAAACCTAGATCCAATCAAAGATGATTTGGAAGAAGAAAAAAAATTACCGTGAATAGAACCCCGTGAATAGTAACTCATAAATAGTAACTCGTGAATAGTAACTCGACATGAAAAGATAAAAATTTCACAAGAAAGTTCAGACCAATATTCAAGTGAAATAATACTAGATGAAGCGCAAAACTCAAGTAATATCTGATCATATCAGGAATTATAGAAGCAATACTTACCGTAGTAAGTTTAGAGTTAGGAATCTGAAATGAAACAATATACGAAACTGCAATTGGATTTTCACACGTCTGGCGGTAGTCCGCTCAGAGAGATTATTTCCACAATTTAATAACAACTGAATACGAAGGGTTATTCACCAGGCATGCGGTAGTCCGCGTAAACAGGTTATTCCCAAAGAATAATAAAGAATAGAATAACAACAGGATTTCACCATGCATGCGGTAGTCCGCGTAGACAGATTATTCCAACAGAATAATAAAGAATGGAATAACAACCCTTACTGAGTATCAAAAGAAAATTACTGTTTTCATAAATACGAAAGAAATAATACCCCTTACCTTAAAAATTTGGAGACTGCACTAGTGTAATAGCAGAATACTCTTCTTCTTTCTTTCTTATTCTCTCTATACTTTCTCTCTCTATAGCTTTAGTGAATTGGTGAGAAATAATGAAGAAATGAGCTTCTATTTATAGGCTCGGTAGAGTAAGGGTAAAATAGTCTTTTGCCATAATTTATGACATCATCGTTTACATCATCGATCCTATGACATCATTACTTTCCTCATCGCTCCGATGACATCCTTGCTTACCTCATCGCTCTGATGACATCATTGTTTGCATCATAAGAGTTCAAATTCAATTTGCACTCTTCCACCTCGTTTAACTTTTATACCATGAATTTACTATAATAATGTTACCATTCAAATTATAAAAATCATACTATTATATAATCACATCATACTATTATAATATAATATTATAATAATATATTTGAATGAATTATTTTATCGGACAAGATAAAATACCAACTTTCAAAAAATGTCACATGTTAAAAATTTCTCCGTTTGAATCCACATTGAATAAATATTTCCTTATTCTATATATCAAAAATTAATTATTCACAAATAATATTACAGAACTACAATATTGACAACCAGGTCGTTCCCAAGAAAGAAGGGGCCTTCCGATAAGAATTTCTCCTTACTGGCCTGCAATTAATCAACCCCTTTCCTAGACAGAACTTTCTTAGACATTGCCAATAATACTATCTAATAATATTATTCAAATAATATGAATTATTGATTTGATAATTTGAAATAATGTGCAATGACAATTATTGAATCAATAATATAAAATAGCAAAGTAGCACTTATTGATATAAAATATCAACGTAGCAAATATTGAACCAATAAAATATTATGCATTTATTGAATCAATAATATAAAATATTGAACAGTAATTACTGTAATAATAATTGAGTAAGTGTCTTCCTACGTAAGAATCAATAATTTGAAATACTGTGCAATACCGTGTTCTACTGTACAACACCACGTATTACTGTATTTTAGCCACCGGGTATTTTCACAATACTAACGGTAATAGTTTTGCCGTTATTTTTATAAAAGGTTATTTCTGTCGCTTTCTATATCCGACATTCATTCCGTTGTGGCGTCCACCAATGACTGCGTCGTCGTATGAATATTCTCTGACAAAAAGAATATTCCTCGACCAAACGAATATTCTCCGACACAACGAATATTTTATAACCACTTGCTTACTTTGTAAACTTTGCACATTTCACCTATAACTTATCACATTTATCAAATCAACACCTTACTATTTCAAAATAATATATAAAGAAAATTAAATCTTATTCATAAAATTTGGGGTCTTACAACCTCCCCTCCTTATAAAATTTCGTCCTCGAAATTCACGTACGTGCCTGATATGTCGAAAGGGTGAGGATACCTCATTTTCATTTCCGATTCTAACTCCCAAGTCATTTCCTCGATATCATTGTTCCTTCACAAAACTTTAACTTGAGGTATAACCTTTGAGCGTAAGACAAGTTCCTTCCTATCTAAGATCTTAACAGGTACCTCCTCGTATGTTAAATCTTCGGCTATCTCGTCTGGTTCTAACTCAATAATGTGGTTTGGATCTTTCACATATTTACGAAGCACAGATATGTGAAAAATGTTATGAACACGAGACATGCTTGGAGGTAAGGCGAGTCTATAGACCACATTTCCTACTCGGTCAAGGATTTCAAATAGGACCAATGAATCGTGGGTTGAGCTTTCCTCTCTTTCCGAATCTCGTAACTCCTTTCCATGGAGCAACACGTAAGAATACATGATCTCCAACATTAAACTCCACGTCCCTTCGATGATGATCAGAATAACTCTTTTGTCGATCTTGTGCAATTTCTATACGTTGCCAGATCATTTGAATCTTTTCCGTAGTCATACGTACTAACTCCGGTCCCAATAATGTTGCATCACCCACCTCGTCCCAGCATACTGGAGAACGATATTTTTGTCCATACAACGCCTCGAATGGAGCCATGCCTATACTTGTCTGATAACTGTTGTTGTAGGAGAATTCCACCAATGGTAGGTACTTATCCCAACTCCCTTTGAAGTCTAGAACACAGAGTCTCAATAGATCTTCAAGAGTTTGGATAGTCCTTTCCGATTGCCCGTCCGTTTGTGGATGATATGCTGAACTGAATCGTAAATCTGTGCCCATAGCTTTCTGCAAGCTGACCCAAAATCGTGAAGTGAATCTTGGGTCACGATCCAAAACTATGGATACTAGCATGCCATGCAATCTCACAATCTCATTCACGTACATACGAGCAAGACGTTCAAGGGAATAAGTCTCTCGTATCGGCAAGAAATAAGCAGACTTGGTTAATCTATCAACAATAATCCAAATCGCATCTATGCCTTGAGAAACCTTGGGAAGACCCGTAACGAAATCCATTGTAATGTATTCCCACTTCCACTTTGGAATCTCAAGTGGTTTCAATGGACCCTTTGGCACTTGATGCTCCGCCTAGACACGTTGACACGTTAAACACCTCGAGATAAACTCCGCGATCTCTCTCTTCATATTCTCCTCCAAAATTACAGCGGAATCAATAATCTATAATCTATTCGAAGAGTCAGGTAGATTATAATGTCTACTATCTTCTCCAAATAAAAAGTCCATCATCAATATTTTATTCATGTAACACCAATCAACAGTTCTTCGTTGTACCCAAGACAAAGATAACTTTCAACACCTGTCTTTACCTAAAACACCAAATATCATGGTTATACCAATTCACAGATCATGTTCATAATCATGCTAATAAATTCATCTTTGCACTCCGGGCCAAAGATTTCAACTGTAACACCAATGGTCATGTCAATTAACAATCCATCTTTGCACTACGGGTCAAAAATATTTAGCAATAATACCAATAGTCATGATCATACTAATCAACATTTCATCTTTGCACCCCTGGCCGAAGAGAACCGATGGTTATGATCATGCTAAGCAACAGTCCATCTTTGCACTATGGGCTAAAGACATACAACTATAACACCAATGGTCATGATTATACTAATACACAATTTCTGGTCATAATTATACCAATCAACAGTTCATCTTTGCATTACGGGCCAAAGATAACTTTTCAACACCAATTTAAGTTTTAGGATGATGACAATGATAAAAAGGATGAATAGAAATAATAAGAATAATAAGATCAAGAAAACACATTAAAGATTTATAATTTAATTTATCCAGAGTTTAAGAATTTCCAAATTATCAACATGATGACCAAAGCATGAATTGAAATTCAAGAATGACATTTCAAAGATAACGACTAATACTCAGTAAATTAAAATTCAGGTAAATGAAATGATACTAGATGAAGCACAAACCTCCAAGGTATTTTTAATCATTTCAAGAATTATAAAAGCAATACTTACCATAGTAAGTTCAGATTTAGGAGTATGAAAGAAAGTGATATCCCTTTACCTTAGCATGTGACTAGATTCTACTTTCTATGAAATTAATCAACTTGAACAATGCTTGCATTCCTTATCAACACTTGGATTAACCTTACACTCAAAAGAAATACTCACAATATTGTGGTAAAAGAATTTTATATTTTTAGTGTAGTGATGGTGTGTGTTTAGTTGCTCAACCGAGTAACCTATTTATACTAAAAATTGAGGAAACAATTAGCACACATACTTTTACAAAATAACCAAATGAGCTATATAAAAAATAGTAGTGGAATTTGTGGTCCCACGGAGAAAATTAAATCAACTTGTATACGTTTTAAAAAAAATTATTTTAATAATAGAATTGTGGTCCATACTACTTTAGGAAAAGTAGAGTGTCGGTAAGTTCTGCCAAACATACTTTTGTAAAAATAACTAATTGAACAAACATCTGCATATCATACTTATCTTTTATCAACACCTTTTATTCATCAATTACTTACACCTTTTATTAATCAATTACTTACACCTTTTTAATCTTCCAACAATTATTCACAATTATTAACATAGACTCACAATACAGCTAACTAGTCTAATTATATCAAATAATATGAGTTATTATGTTGTGATAATTATTGATTTAATAATGTGACATACTGTGCAGTTGTTACTGTGACAATTATTAAATCAATAATATGAAATACTATGCTATTTCTACTGTAACAATTATTGAATGAAATATTAAGTGACTTTTTACATAAGAATCAATAATTAGAGATACTGTGCAATACCGTGTGTTACTGTGCAATACCATGTACTATTGTGGAATGACGCATATTACTGTACTTTTATCACCGGGTATTTCAACAGTTAACGGTAAAAAGTTATGCCGTCAATTTTTAAAAAGTTATTTCTGTTGCTTTTTATATCCGACAGTTATTCCATTGTGGGATCCACCGATGATTAGATATTTCGGCGTCATACGAATTTTTTCTGACAAAAAAAATATTCCCCGACCAAACGAATATTCTCCGACAAAACGAATATTTTCTGACAATTGTTTACTTTGTATAATTTGTACATATCACCCATAACTATAACATTTATTAAATCAACACCTTACTATAAACAATTTAAATTATATTAAAAGTCGGGGTCAACACCAAAACATATTTACCTCAAATAACATATAAACCAACTAATAATTCATAATTCATTCAAGGTGTCTTTATTTAGTGCATAAAATCATTATTCATATTCCAAAACTTAGAAGTGGATAATAAAACTTGAGAAATCTAAAAATTCATATATGATAATTTATTTTTAAAACGTCAATCCACTATTCTGGTATTATTACCTTTTTACTTTAATAAAAATATTATTTTTATTTTTATCATAAATCATTCGTTATTTTGTGCATTTATATCCCGACACCTTATGAGTTTACTAACACTTCTAAAATATTAAAAATATTTTCTTGAACTTTACAAATAATTTTTATATTTTTTGGATTATCCAACAATTTTTTATAATTATTTCTATTTATAAAAACTATCATTTAATAGCTTCAAAATATAAATACTAACTCCTCATACTTTTATATCCTTAAAACATCATCAATATTAATTTTATATTATTATCAGATTTTTCAGTAAATTCTATAATTTTTCACCCTTCATAGAATTTTCTATGAATTTCCTATATTTTTAAACTAACTTTAAATAGCTTAAAAATATAATTAATACTTATAATTTTCAATTATTCTTTAAAAATTTACAGTAATTCATAAATATTATTATAAGATTACAATAAAAAAAATTCAGCTCAAAAAATATTTTTAGTAATTTATTTAAAATTTCTAATATGTAAAAACTTCAAATATTCATAATAATTAGCCCTTTTATCATAGAAATAAGAATCTTATGTTCATTCCATGTGAAATTTAATTCTCAACAACTTTGTAGAAGAAAGTTTTCCAAATTTTGAACGAAAAATGACTTAAATGAGCTCTGCCGGAAAGTTCGTTGGCGGCGACTTTTCGGTCATCTTCTCAGGCGATCCAAAAGATTTTCGGCAAGTTTTTCAGCTTTTTTCTACCCAGATCAGATCTATTATATTTTAGGAGTCTAACCATATTTTTAGTTTCAAAATTCGTTAAAGATTTCTTGTTGAAACTATATCTGAAAATATTTTTTGGTGAAATTTCTTTCCTTTATTCTCTTGATTTCTCTTGCTGAATCCTTGTTTATACAAGTTTAAATCATCCAATATATACATAAATATGCATTCTTTACATAAAATTCATAAAAACTTAAATCTAAGAATAAATCAAAGATTTTTAAACATACCTTTTCTTAATTTCTTCTTTATTTATTCTTTCTTCTTCTTCTCCTTTTTCTTTTCTTTTTCTTCTCTCTTTCTCCCTCTCTTCTTTCTTCTGATTTCTTCAACCGAGAGGAAATGGAAGGAGTGGAGGAATTCTCCTCCATTATTTCATTTTTCTTTCTACCATTTCTAGTAAAAGAAAAGATATATCCTATGTGATTCGTTAAATGACAACTTAGTAGTCCTTGGCCAAGGCAGAATGAAATTAGAAAGGAGTTTCTAATTTGTATTATTTGGAGTTGTGCATTTTCTAATCGAAATACATATAATTAAATAAAATAAGACTTAACAGTAATTCCATGTCTTATATTTAATTGGGATATTATATGGTGAAATGATTGAATTATATGGTAACTATTTACTCACAGGTTCTTTTATGATTAATGTTGAAATCTATATTATCTGGAAAGTCGTTGATCGCTAAGAAGGCTTATCCCTATTGTAAAATAAATATTATTTATTTAAATAGATTATTTTTTTAATTTATTTATTTAAATAAGATTAGAATTGTTCTAATTGATTTATTCACAACAGGTATAATATGAAGAACTTAAAGAGTCACACCATAAAGGAAAGAATAATTATTTAAGAAGGTAATGGCATAATCGTAATAATTTATTAAGTGTAATTAATTTAATCTATGGTGATAGAATAAATTAAATAGCTTAATGTTTATTATTTAATATTTTAAAAATATTAAATTAATAAGAGGAGTCTTATTAATATTATTACAATTATTATTATTTTAATTTATAAAGGAGTTTAGAAATTAAGTTAATATTAGTACTCTCATTTATTCCTAATAAAATTAGGAGGCAATTTAATTAAAGGAGTTTAATTAATTAAATCCCAATATGTTGGGAAGCCTAATTTATTAAAGGAGTTTAATTAATTAAATAAAAATCTATGTCTAATAGGATTAGAAGGGTTGACCAATATCTATTTAAGAGGAGTCTTATGTTAGATATTTGTTGATACAATTTTAATTGTTGGAGAGTACTCCTTTTCTATAGAGGATAGAAAATTAGGGTTAAGCCAACCACCCTCCTTCTTGATAATTCCTCTTTCTTGATGGATCACCTCTAGAGGCCAAACATTTGGGTGACTAACGTTGATCAAAGGAAGGAATCTAATCCGAAAATTCAAGGAGATCGCAAAGAACAAGGAGTTGAACTTATACCTGTGGAAGTTTCGTTCTACAAGGGTATGAATTTTATAACTTCTTATTTATCGTTTTAAATTAATAATATGCATAAATGATGATCCGGTTAATGGATTTATAGAAAAATTTTAAATTCTGATATACCATGCTTCCGTTAAATTTTGCAATTTGATTGTGCCACGATTTCGTACAAACCCAACAGTGGCATCAAAACCAAACTTTTATGTAATTATTAATTATTTTGATTTCATATACATATGGGTATATATTTAAATTAATTTACTGGGCACAATTAATTGTATAAAAAACAAATTTAAAAGAAATTTTTTTTCGAAAAGCTTCAAAAATCGCGAATGTTTTTTTTTCTCTCCGCGGAATCATAAGTGATTCACGTTTTCAAGGATTTTGATCTTCTGTCCCAAAAAGAAGTTGATTCGTCTCAAAAGCAAAGGTGATCCGCGTGATTAGTTTTTAAAGGATTCTGCAGGAATGTTTTTTTTAAAGTTGGTTGATATCATATATATATATATATATATATATATATATATATATATATATAATGTAAAGTGATTCCATGAATCAAGTTTCCAAAAAGTGTTGGTTACTATATATATATATATATATATATATTAAATAATTTTATAATGAAAATAAAAAATTTATTTTAATCTTGAAATTAGATTTCATGAAATTTAAAATTGCCCATTAAATGATACTCATATATATTTGAAATGCTTTAACTCATGAGATGAATGTTTATTTATTGATGCTTATGATGATATGTATAATAATAAATGGGATTGATTATGTGACTATTGACTAATGTGATTGAATTTTATTTTAGTTAAATACTTGAATGAATGTGTTTTATTAAATTGGGTCTGCGTACCTCGTATTCTCTGATTTTTTCTTGATGTAAAAATTTTATCTCCCTCCTATGTACTTCCCCTTGACTGCTGATCAAGATTTCTATTTAAATTAAATAGTTTATGTAATAGAAATAGTTAAAATTATCGTAAAGAAATTAGAGACCAAGGAGCAAGAAGCGCGTGAAGACCCGTTTGTATGGAGCCCGGGTTTAAATTTAATAGTTACGTTTAAATTTAAATTCTTGCACTCCTAGGTTTGACCTTTTGGTTCACTTGGTGGCTCTAGTGAACCAAACTAGAATAAAAGTCCATAATCAATCCGGGTAGAATATAATATTCTATATGTGTATGCTAGTATTATATATATATATATATATATATATATATATATATATATATATTATATTTTATGCAAACATGTTTTGCATGTTTTAATTAAATGACGCGTATTTTATATATATATATGTGTGTGTGTGTGTGTGTGTGTGTGTGTGTGTGTGTGTGTGTGTGCATGCGCGCTAAACAAGATGAGACAAGTAATAACAAACCCCTCAAAAAAATCATATTAATTCTAAAGCGTTCAATGATATTTGGAATATCGAACGTCGCCTTCTAGCATGATAAATTAATAGAGTATTAAATATTTAATACGAGTTTGTTGTGCTATCCACAAGGCAAGTATTGCGTATTTAAGATATTAATTTAATCACATTTGATGTTTATCAAGAAAATTGAACAATATTGTTTTGTTGTGCTATCCACAATGACAATATTTTTCTTTTTTGAATTTATGGAAGTGCTAAGTTGGACTTAAGTTAAATTATTTTAGTTCGGATGTACACACACTTGACCATTATAATTTAAGAGGTAAAATAAAAAGGAGTTACATGTTAATGTAATTGACAAAGAGTTTTTTACCTATTTATTTATATATCGTTTGTTGTGCTATCCACAGGACTATATACATTTGAAATGGGATCCTTATTCTCACTAGCAAATAATTGAGGGTAATATAGTTTGAAAAAAATAGTGAGAGATACCAATCTAAAATAAGACCTAATTTATTTTGGTATATAAAATTAATTAAATGAATGTTTGCTAAAATGCTATCTTTTCACATACAAAAATTTAAAATGTCGAAATCACTAATCTCACTACGTAGCATACTTGATGCTAACAAACTAACCAGACTGAATTGCACAGACTAGTTAAGGAATCAGAGAATAGTTCTCATTGCTGAAAAGATTTCTTATGTCTTAAATTCACCTGTCCCTGAAACTATTCCAGAATCAACCTCTGAGGAAGAGATTGCCACCATTGTAAAGTGATAAGATGATGCATCTGTGGCTCAATGCATCATACTCGCATCCATGAATAACGAGCTTCAGCGTCAGCATGAAAACATGGATGCTCTTATTATAATGCTTCACCTCAAGGAGTTGTATGGTGAACAAAATAGGACTGCTAGATATGAGATATCTATGGAGCTTTTTCGATCTCGGATGATCGAGGACACTGCCGTAGAGACTCATGTCCTAAGGGTGATCAATCTGATTGAATGCCTAAGACAGCTTGGGTTCGTCATGGATGGGGAGTTGAGTCAAGACTTGGTCTTGCAGTCACTCCCTAAGACCTTCTCGCAGTTCGTCGTAAGTTTCCACATGAATAAGTTTGATGTCAGCTTGCCTGAATTACTTAACATGTTGAAAACTGCAGAAGGTCATTTCCCATCCAAGAAGAACCATGCCTTAATGGTGGATTCTTCCAAGAAAAGGAAGATGCCCAAGGTATCTTCTGAAAAGAAGAAATCTAAGAAGTCTAAGGACAAGGTGAACATAAAAGAACAAAAGAAACCTGATCCAGCTAGCAAAGGAATGTGCTTTCATTGCACGAGCCGGGTCACTGGAAGAGGAACTGCAAGAAGTTTCTGGCAAAGAAGAAGCTTGGATAAGCTTCGACTTCCAATCAAGGTTTGTTCATGATTGAAATTAATTTTTCAGAAAGTCAAAATTCTACTTGGGTATTGGATACCGGCTGTGGTTCTCACATATATAATACTGTAAAGGGACTGGTCAGAAGTAGAAAGTTGAACAAGGATGAGGTCGTCCTACGAATAGGAAATAAAGTAAATGTTGTTGCATTAGCTGTAGGCACTTATTATTTAGCACACTGCCTACGGGCAAGTTCATTTATTTAAATAATTATTATTTTATTCCGAATATCATTAGAAACATTATTTCAAATTTTGTATTAGATATGGATGGATTTGAAATTATAATAAAGAACAAAAGTTGTTCTATTTCTAAAATAATGTTTTATATGGTATTGGTAATTTGCGAAATGGACTTTACATACTTGACCTACATGAAAATATATTTCAAATAGAACAAACTAAGAAAAGGAAAAGAGATGATGTTAATTATACCTATATGTGACACTGTAGACTCGGTCATATCAATGAAACAAGATTATTCAAGTTGCATAAGGATGGGCTCTTAGAGCTATCCGATTATGAATCATATCCAACTTGTGAATCTTGTTTCATGGGTAAAATGACTAAATCTCCTTTTAGTGGAAAAGGAGAAAGAGTTACAGAGTTGTTAGTGTTGGTTTACACAGACGTTTGTGGACATATAACAACGAATGCACAGCGACGGTATTCTTATTTTATTACTTTCACTGATGATCACTCAAGATTTGGATATATGTATTTAATGAAATACAAATCTGAATCATTTGAAAAGTTCAAAGAGTTCATAAGTGAAGTAGAGAAACAAATGGGCAAGAGTATTAAGATTCTTCGATCAGATCGAGGTGGTGAATACTTAAGCGGTGAGTTTCTCGATTGTCTCAAAGAAAATGGTATAATCTCACAATGGACTCCACCCGATACACCACAGTTAAATGGAGTATCTGAAAGGAGAAATTGAACATTGTTGGACATGGTTCGTTCCATGATGAGTTTTACCGATCTTCCAATTTCATTCTAGAGTTATGCCCTAGAAACGGCTCATATATACTAAATAAGGTCCCCTCGAAATCCATACCCAAGACTCCATATGAGATGTGGACAGGGAGGATACCTAGTCTTAAGCATGTTAAGATTTGGGGATATCTAGTATATGTGAAAATATTTCAAAATGATAAACTTGGGATAAGATCTGATAAGTGCACGTTTATAGAATATCCTAAAGAAAGTTTGGGATACTATTTCTACAATCCTACTGAGCAAAAGGTGTTTGTTGCGAAACACGCTGCTTTCTTGGAAAAGGAGTTTATCCTTGAATGAAGAGGAAAATAGATCTTGAAGAAATTTAAGAATCACAAACCACTACAGATCAATTGGATGAACCTGTCCAAGTAGAGACACCTTCTGTACAACACCCTATTCATAAATCTAGAAGAGTACCGAAGATACCTGAGAGGTGTGGATTCGTCATAGAGGATGACGATGAGGTACACATCATGGATGATGATGATCCATTGAATTACGAACATGCTATGAGTAATAAAGACTCAAAAAATGGTATATGACCATAAAATCTAAAATGGATCTTTGAAGCAATGCTCAAGTCCATTTGGAATTTACTTGCGAATGCAGCTTATTATTACTAGATCTGACAAAATGGACGTGGAGACGCCCTTCCTCAGATATACATTATTAGAGGTGAATGTATGTATGATACAGCCAGATGGTTTTGTTTCAATGGTTGAAGCAAATCATGTATATGAGCTACAACAATCCATTTATGGGTTGTAGTAAGCTTCTCAAAGATGGAACATTCATTTTGATGAGACAATCAAAGAGTTTGATTTTATCAAAAATGAGAATGAACCATGTGTGTATAAGAAGGTTAGTGGGAGCGCTGTTTCATTTCTTGTATTATATTTTAATGATATATTACTGATAGGGAATAACATTCCTATGCTACAATCGATCAAAATAAAGTTGTATAAAAATTCCACCATGAACAATTTGGGTAGAACATCCTACATTGGGGATATAAATCTGTATAGATAGATTTAAAAGGATGTTCAGCTTAACCCAAGAAACGTATATTCATTAGATGTTAAAGGCGTTTATCATGGCAAACTCCAAAAGGTGTCTCAGGATGATGAGCCACGGAGTGTATCTCTCTAAAATTGTCCTCAATAAAAGAGAGATCACATGAGTTACTATCATGTATGCAATGAAATATACGAGACTTGATGTTGATCAATCAGATTTTGGAGAAGATCATTGTAGGACAGTGATAAACATCCAAAAGTACTTAACTAATACTAAGGATGTCATCATGACACATGATGGGTCTGAATTAAAGGACTAAACAGACTCAAGTTTTCAGACTAACCAAGACGACATCAAATCCACTATAGGGTAAGTCGTTACCTTGGAAGGTGGTGCAGTGAATTGGAAAGGTTTCAAACAGCAAAAGGTTGTTGGTCTAGTGACAAAGACAAAGTATATAACTGTAAGTGAAGTTGCAAATTGATGTTTCGGATGAAAATTTCATTACAGAACTAGGAATAGTTCCTAAGTCTCATCTTTAATCTAAACAGTGTTGCGGCACTTTGATAAATGAAATCACTGTAAGAGAAGACGTCACCTTAGAGCGTGTAGACTCTTAAGACAACATTGCAAATTCATTTATTAAAGCTTTAACACAACAGCAGTTTGATCGTTACTTAGAGAAGATGTGTACGAGATACCATGGCGATTGGCTTTAGTTCAAGTGGGAGATTGAAAGTAGTATGCATACAAGACAATCATGTATGATGATAAAGCATATACTTTGGAGATGATCTTATTTATTTATTATTAAAAGTATTCACTTATTAAAGGCATTTAATTATCTACATGATGCTATTTTTTATAATATGTAAATAACCCATAGTTTTAAGCAATGCTTTTAGAATCATGATGTTGATCATGCTAATGAGATCTAAATTCTTAGAAAGCTTAAAACTAAAATTGTTCCTAATCGTTGGATTACTAAAAAGGGGATTAGTAAATCCAGATAGATTGGTACATATGTTACTTGCTCATTGAATGAGGATGATTGATCTCATGATCATTTGTGTGGAGACACTAAAGCAAGTATGTAGGTGCTTATTGGAGAATAAGTTCACTGAACGTGACTCGCTATAGAATACCTGATGAAGTTTTACTTGCCTGTCAATGAGAATTCCTAATGTGAAAGTAGTACAAGTGATCCTTGGACTTGAGATCATCATAGTTTCTTGTGTATAATGAATTATACTTTGACTTATTCTTTAAGACCCTTAGGGTATATTAAAGAGTATGCTTGGGTGTAATAAGTTACATATGAAGATAATGAATGGTCAATAAAGAATCTACCACTTCTAGTAAAACAAGAGATATGTCCTATGTGATTCGTTAAATGACAACCCAATAGTCCTTAGCTAAGGCAGAATAAAATTAGAAAGGAGTTTCTAATTTGCATTATTTGGAGTTGTGCATTTTCTAATCGAAATACATATAATTAAATAAAATAAGACTTGACAGTAATTTCATGTCTTATATTTAATTGGGACATTGTATGGTGGAACGATTGAATTGAACAGTAACTATTTACTCACAGGTTCTTTTATGATTAATGTTGAAATCTATATTATCTGGGAAGTCGTTGATCGCTAGAGAGTTTTATCCCTATTGTAGAATAAATATTATTTATTTAAATAGATTATTAGTTTAATTTATTTATTTAAATAAGATTAAAATTGTTTTAATTGATTTATTCACGACCAGTTTAATATGGAGAACCTAAAGAGTCACACCATAAAAGGAAGAATAATTATTTAAGAAGGTAATGGCATAATCGTAATAATTTATTAGGTGTAATTAATTTAATCTATGGTGATAGAATAAATTAAATAGCTTAATGTTTATTATTTAATATTTGAAAATATTAAATTCATAAGAGGAGTCTTATTAATATTATTACAATTATTATTATTTTAATTTCTAAATGAGTTTAGGAATTAATTTAATATTAGTACTCTCATTTATTCCTAATAAGATTATGAGGTAATTTAATTAATTAAATCTCAATATGTTAGGAAGCCTAATTAATTAAAGGAGTTTAATTAATTAAATGAAAATCTATGTCTAATAGGATTAGAATGGTTAACCAATATCTATATAAGAAGTGTCTTATGTTAGATATCTGTTGATGCAATTCTAATTGTTGGAGAGTACTCCTTTTCTATAGAGGATAAAAAACTAGGGTTTAGCCAACCACCCTCCTCGATAATTCATCTTCCTTGGTGGATCACCTCTAGAGGCCAAACGCTTAGGTGGTTAACGTTGATCAAAAGAAGGAATCTAACCCGGAAATTCAAGGAGATCGCGAAGAACAAGGAGTTGAACTTGTACCTGTGGAAGCTTCGTTCTACAAGGGTATGAATTTCATAATTTCTTATTTATCATTTTAAATTAATAATATGCATAAAGGATGATCCGGGTAATGGTTTTGTAGAAATTTTTTAAACTCTGATATACCATGCTTCCGCTAAATTTTACAATTTGATTGTGCCACGATTTCGTACAAACCCAACACCCATAATTTCCAGCACTAAGCCCCCATGGGGCCCACGCCCACATAATTTAATTCCTCTTCTTTTATTAACTCAGTTATCCGTTTAATTGTCTATTTGACCATTTATCAATTTAACATTTTACAGTTTTAGAATAATAATCATAAATTAGATTAGACATTTATTTCATAAAAGTCGGGATCTTACATCATGACTTGAAAGTACTATTGGTAGTAACTTATTTCCTTATATGCAAATAAAATTTTCCCTTATCTTTCAATGTGAGACTGGTGTGTTACAACAGTCATTTGGGTTTCTAACCGTGACAACTTAATTAGCTTGTGCGGATTTAACCCTCTTTTCATTTTTAATGGGCTTTCCTACATCCTCGTCAAAATTGGTGTTCATTCGTCCACTTGCATTGAAGAGTTTTGCTGATTTATAAGTTCCAAATATAAGGAAAATTATATATTTTAACCAATGTTTATATCGATTTTTTGATCGTTACTTACGTGTATAAGTATTAGTAATAAAAAAATTTAAACAGATGTGTAATAAATGAGATCCTCCTATAATTTTTATTAATGTCATGTATCGATAAGTTTCGCAATTGTAATTCGATATAAATTTATCGTAATAAATAATAGGACTCCAAATATTCATTTTACAATAACCTAAATGCAGTTTATTTAATTTATAAGCATAACGTTTTAAACTCAAACACAACACAATAAAAAAATTAATATTCAAAAATAGTGTGTTTAATTTTGTTGGTTTGCTATTGAGTGTATTAAAATTCAATATGGGTCTTTAATGGGCCAAAATGACCTAAATTGATACTATTGGAACACCAACTTGAGCCTTAATTTTATCTATCAAAAATTCCATAAATGTTCATAATTTTACTAAGACTATATGAATACGACATAAAGGGAAAGAAAATGTGGGACTCTATAAATAGAGATGATTATATAAGGAAGATGATTTGCGCGTGTTTAACATTTGAAGTCAACCACTGTAGACACTCGAAATTTTTTAATTCCTGGTACTAACCCTGCAGGAGGGCAAAATCATCAACTCAACCTCGGTCACCAATATCGGGATATCAACTCAGCCCCGGTCACCAATATTGGGATGTCAACTCAACCCCGGTCACCAATACCGAGACAACCACATCCCCGATCTCAATACCGGGCCATCAGGTCAACCCCGATCTTAATACCAGGATATAATTTCGGCCCTGGTCACAACCCGAGAGGTACAGTTAAGCCTCGGTCACAACTAGGAGATCCAGTTCAGCCCCAGAGATAACCCTGGGAAGCCAATTCAACCTTCAGAGACAAACCCGAAGCATCACATCATCCCCGTAGTCAACCTTGGGAGGGCCAAGTCAGCCTCAGAGATGACCATGAGGACAAACAGAATCGGCTAGGATCCAAACCTCGGAAACAACCCCGAAAAATTAGCCGAAGACAATACTAGCACTAAAGGCAACCCCGGGAGGGGTAAAATGGTCATTTTTGCCAACTTGAAGCCGATTCGGTCAAACTCAAGCCAAATTGATACCACCAAGGTCAGAACAAACCATAACAATGATCCTGAGTGTAAACAACGCAAGACTGCTCAACGGATAAACTGTGGGGAATCGAAGGCCTGGTTATGAACCCATCTTCTTGGACCCAAAAAATGTTTTATCCCATGTCATTGTGACACTCTCGGCGAGGGCTTTCCAGAAAGGTATAGCACGCATCAAACGGACGCTCCGATCAAAAGTTAGAAAGTTTCGAATTAGACATCGCGTTGCTCAGAATGCACATACTTCGAGACGATGGAACCCGCCACGGGGCCCACGCCATGTGGAGCCGCACCTCTACCTACGGCAGCAGCAGGTAGAGCGGAGACTCCCTGGCCTATATATAGAGCTGCACCCACCTCTCATTTGAAGAATTCAAAAACGCTCCGAACCCCTACCTGTTTGGTTTTCTAACTATTTTCTTATCTTCCAAACCCAAATTTTTTCACTCTAACACGTAGATATACCCACATACTACCACATATTAGAAAATAACTGGTAGATTCGGACGTTTAAAGCCTACGATTTGGTAAAAAGCCCGTATAGCAATTCATTGTGAGTATTTTTACGATCAGCAAGTTTATATTACTTCTTCGCACTTTTATACACTTGCATATCAAGTTTTATTTTCTAAATATGCCCGGAACTCAGTTCTGTGGTCGTTTTTGTCAACTTTTGGTATATTTTTGTACATAAACGCATTTTCTGGCATTTCTACAACTCGGATTGACGATCCGTCGCTTCCAGTAGCTTTTATACACTTGCATCTTCGTTATCAGCAACTTCGCCGGACTGGGTTATCTTCCCAGTTCGGATTTTGCTTTTTTTTTTTTGTATATATTTAACTGTATATATACTAACTTTTCAATTCTGTCAAGCCCGGATGTCAAATCCGCGGTAGTTTACTACTTTTATATATATTTATTCATATATAAGCAACATTCACCACACTTCCCAGTCTTGGTTTGACTACTTTTCTATATATATATATATATATATTTATATTTCAGTTCGGCCTGGATCATTCTGTGGCCTTTTTATTGCTTTTATATATAAATATGCGTATATAAGCAACTTTCACCACACTGGGTTATCTTTCCGGTCATGGTTTGACTACTTTTCTGTATATTTACATTCCAGTTCGGCCTGTATTATTTTGTGGCCTTTTTACTGTTTTATATATATATGCAACATTCACCACATTGGGTCATCTTCCCAGTCTTGGTTGACTACATTTTTTGTCTATATTTAACTATATATATTTATATTTTAATTCGGGCACAGGTGTGAAAACCCATCGCCCTTTTTACTGTTTTTCTATATATATTTCATTTCTGTCCAGCCTGGATCATTTCGTGGCTTTTTACAGCTTTTATAAATACATATATATTTCAATTCCAGTCCGGGGACCGGCGTGAAAATCCATCGCCCTTTACAACTTTCATATATATAATCATATAGATATTGTTTTACTCGTTTTTATTAAATTGTTGCTTTAAATATTCATTTGATATAAATCTGCACTGACATTTCTGCGGGCGACTAGATTTATTTAAATCTCGTCAACTCTAGCTTTCAAACGGTTCAAAATAGGTCCAGACAGAATTGGAAAGCTAGAATGGCTGAGATTTATTTAAATCGAGCATTTATTTTCTAGTTTCAGTTATAAAAGCAATCTCGCGGCCCTTAGATTGCTATCTAGTGGGAACGAGATGCTAAGGATTAGCGCTAGCCAGGATTTACTGATGGATCCCTGGCCATTATAGCGTTTGGATATATTTCTGTATAAATTTGAGCTGTGCAAGTTTATTGGCTACTCATATGTGAGCCCAGGAATCGTGGGATTCACGATCAAACTGATCGGAATCTGATTCCCACGATGGACAAACTCCACTTTACGAATGTACCCTGCCGGTTTTTCTGTAAAAATGTACATATAAAAGACCTTAAAACGGTTATCCAGATTTAAGGTCTCAACATAGTGATAATATGGTTTGTCATGTCAGAGTCACTCCGATGGCTATCATGCCCATGAGGAGACCGACACTTGTATATATTTTGTGGTCGAGGATGCTTCGCAGCCCGACAATCACCATTCAAATTGAGCCTTAAGGCTGAAAAGATAAAACTGAAGTATCGATATGCTTCAATTCCTATGTTAGCGTAAGGGTTTGAAAACCTTCTTTCAAAACATCATTTTGATAATCTTCTCGAAAAAAAAGCTTTTGCAAATCAAATCAAACACTTTTGCAAATCAAATCAAAGACTTTTTGCAAATCAAATCAAACCCTTCGTATATAGGTTCAACGATGCATAAACATACTTTCAATCAAATAGGCCCAATTTTCTTCCAGCATTCACACACACATTGCAGATTTTAAGAGAAATATTGAAAAGATGCAGTACTGTGTTTACACGGGAGTTGTGGGGTGCCTAACACCTTCCTCACACTTAACCAAGCCCCCGAACTCAAAAATTCAGTTTCAAAGATCAAGTTTCGACAGTGTCCAGTAATTGGGCCCCTTTTCAAACTAAACTCGGTTGAGTTGGTACAACCATTTCAAATCTACCAACTGGCGACTCTGTAAAACGTTCAAATCGTCGACATGATACATGTTGGTCTTTTCCTAAAAAAACCCTTCAAAACCTTTTTCGTAAATAAAAACAGTTTGCGTAGAGATAACTTAGGAAGAGAAAAAGATCCGGGTTGTGACCCGACACGCAAATTTTTCCCCGATGTCGACAACCACAATCATGAATTACACCGCCAGGTAAAGTTTTCTTAATACAAACACATAATATGGTTAGAGATATTTGATAAATCTTTAATATAGGGAACTGATATTTCTATATGTATTTTTGATATTTCTACACGATCCTCTCACATGAGGATACAATGGGTTCCATCTTCATGTAAGGAGTCATGTGATAGTATCAAAAACACATGAAAATAGTGCTCCCCATAATATATATTAGTAATTCATTCTTTTTATTTATATTTTTTTGATACAAAATTACAGTTTATTTGTGAATTTTTAATAATCATTCACTCAAAATGAGTTCATCACACTAGAAATTTTACCTTGATTTTTTTCAATCGACACTAACTTTTAGCGGGTTAAATGCTTTTTAAGTCACTATACTTTACGTCAACTTATAAATGAGTCACTAAATTTTTTTTTTACAGTCAACTCACTGAACTACTTTTTACTAACAAAACGTTGGAAAATCCGTTAAGTCAGTTGACTTTAGACGGAATTGAACAACTAAGATGCATACGTGTAAAAATATAATGATATGGCACTGTTCAGTCCATGTGGCTAACATTACGTGGATTGGGAGGGAAAATCTCCCACCAAAGTACCAGATGATGGACCCACATGGGGATTAGAAGTAATTCTATAGTTCATTTATGTCCAAACTTGTTCCAAAAATAGATTAAGGCAACTGAGCCCTAAGCCAACCCTTCCAAAGTGATCTAAGAAAAGAACAATGAGTTGGTCGATCGATCAATTAAAAATCTAAACAAAATCGAATAGTTGGTGAATCTTGGTCTGATTCACGTTGGTTAGAAGTGGTTTGATGCTCGATATCAATGCTTGACAGGTATGTCCCAACCGACGGTTCCCTTTTGTCCTTTATCTAATTTGATGTTTTTTTGGGCTTGTTGTCGTATTATCCTTTTACCACCAAACCCTAGATTTGTTATGTATTATTCAACGTTCTTCTTTGTCTTTTTCGTTACTGATTCTTGTTTAGGATATATAAAATCATTATTTACTAAATATTGGTTCTCTTTTGTCCCCACATGTATGCTCTATAATTATTTTTCGTTCCTTCAAATGTTTATTGCTTATGCTCTTTTTTTCATGTGGTTTATTTATTAATTTTAGTTACAGATGGATACTGTTGTTCAATTTAATGTACACTATGGTGGGAAGTTCATCTATACTCCTTTATGTGAGTATGTGAGAGGTACAATTTATCATATGCCACGTTTGGACGCTGATTATATGTGTATGGGTGCTATTAATGAGTTAGCTACTGAACTTAGTTATCATCCTCAATCAAGTGTTTATTTTAAAACTGATAGAGTAGATATAAATAATGGGGTTAAACTTGTTTATGATGATGCTAGTAT
Organism: Panax stipuleanatus; assembly: GCA_020205555.1. Taxonomy (NCBI): domain Eukaryota; kingdom Viridiplantae; phylum Streptophyta; class Magnoliopsida; order Apiales; family Araliaceae; genus Panax; species Panax stipuleanatus. Next base: position 112,930 of record JAINUT010002541.1, read on the forward strand.
AAGAGATATGGTTAATATTTGTTTGCCACATAGTGTAATTGATGTCTATGTAGACCATGTATTACCATATAATTTTGATCAAACCTCTATATTGGATGAGCATAATAGTAACCATGTGACTGATAATGTATGTGATAATGTGGTTTCCATTGTTGATGAAATTATGGTTGATAATGTGGCTGGTGGTGAGGGTAAGGCTGAGGGTCAGGGTGAAAGTCAGGGTCAGGGGGATGCTTTATTGGATACTGATGGGGATAATGAAGACAATGTAACAGTTGACAATGTTAGAGATCAAAAAATATCTAAACAAAATGAGAGTGTGAAAAGGAAGGGTAAGAGGAGGTCCAAAAGGGTAGTTGAGGATGATAGTTCTGAAGAAGAGAATAGTACTGATGATGACATCAATCAGTGATGATGAAATTGTAGAGGCTAGGAGGAAAGCTAGAGAATTTAAGATGGATATGAGAAAGAATATGGATGAGGAAGGTGGAAGGTGGAATTTAGGGAGAGGAAGGAGGTAATGATATAGAACAAAGAGGAAATCAGGGAGACAATGTGGAAGATAAAACTGCAGATGCAGAAGATGTGGGAACAGATATTGCTAGGGGAAATGAAAGGCAGGTGCAGCGTGAGGGTGATTGAAACCAACCTGCTAGTGAAAGAACTAATTCAGACAGTGAGGAAGATGAGAAAGAATGATATAGTGAGTATGACAATATTATTGTCCTCAGATCACTTTTTGAGAGCAGTGAAGAAGAAGAAGATGTGTGCTATGTAGGGCCTCTTTGTAGTAAGAAAAAAGAAAAAACTGTAGTGGCTTACAACCTTAAGATAAAAAAGAAGTTGATTAAGTTCAAGCAGTACATGACATTTTGCAGCATTTGGGAGTTTAAAGATGCCATAAGAGACTACTCTATTGCTAATGGGAAAAAGTTGTGGTATCCAGTTAATGACTCCATAAGATGTCAAGTGAGGTGTGAGAAAGGATGTCCCTGGAGGTTGTGGGCTAGTTACATGCAAGGGACTAATACATGGCAAGTGAATTCTATTTTAGACACTCACAATTGCTGCAGGAACTTCAAAAATAAGTTAGCTATAGTTAAGTACGTGGCAGAGTACTATGACAGTAGGATTAGGAGGAATCCCAACTGGAAACTAAGGAAAATGCAAGAAGAAATAAAACTTAAACTAAAGTTGGATGTAATAGAGGTTAAGAGTATGAGGGTTAGACAGTTGGCATTGCAAGTGATTCAACAGGTGATGAAGGACCATTATGCAAGGGTGTGGGACTTTGGTGGTGAGATAGTAAAGAGTAACAAAAATAATACAGTTGATATCAAGACAACTCGATTGAATCCAGAAGATGTGCCTAGATTTAAAAGGTTTTATGTGTGTTATGATGCATTGAAAAAGGCTTGGAAAGAAGAATGTAGACATGTTCTTGGATTGGATGGTTGCTTTCTAAAAACAATTTGTGGTGGTCACCTTTTATCTGCAGTTGGTAGGGATGGAAACAATTAAATGTTTCCAATAGCTATGGGGGTGGTGGAAAGTGAAAATTTGGATAACAAGAATTGGTTCCTCCAATTGTTGGTGACTGACTTGGATTTGGGGGATGGGTATGGGATCACTGTCATATCTGATCAATAAAAGGTGACTGTTAACATTGTTTAATTGCATTCAATTTTTAATTGCATTCGTTTTTATTTTAACAAGTTGGTATTTTTTAACAATCTCATATGATGACTGTTGTAGAGACTGAAAGCAGCTATTCAGGACCTTCTTCCTCATGCAGAGCATTGAAACTGTGCAAGGCACATCTATGCAAATTGGAGGAAAAAATATCCCTCAAAATCACTAAAACAAGCATTTTGGGAGGCATCCATGGCTACACACCCTGTGGCTTTTAAAAGGGCAATGAAGGAGATAAAAAGGTTGTCTACTCCTGCACATGACAAGCTAGCTGAGCAAGATCCAAAGGTATGGTCCACAGAATTTTTTGAGACTCATTCAAAAACTGACAATGTAGAGAACAACATGAATGAGTGCTTTAATGCATGGATAATTATGGCAAGATATAAGCCAGTTCTTTAAATGATAATTGAAATTTATGACCAACTTATGGTGAGGTTGTACCAAAAGAGAGATGCAATGCTAAAGACTCAGGAGTTAATATGCCCAAGGATTAAAAAGAAACTAGATGCTAACATTTTAGAATCTACACACTGTGATGCTCAATGGGATGGAAAATCCAAGTTCCAAGTGAAGGAGAGAGGAAAAAGAGGGTACATTGTAAACCTAGAGCAGAGAAGTTGTGCATGCAGGGTGTGGGATTTATCAGGAATCCCTTGTGCTCATGCAGTTAGAGCCATTCATTCTATATATGGAAACCCTATAGAATATGTTGCTAAGTGGTACACTAGGGATACATATATTAAGACTTATTCTCACACACTAGAAGTTCTAAATGGGGAAGACTTTTGGGATTTTACTGAATGTGATATAATGCTGCCACCACCAATGAAGAAAAAGTTAAAGGGAAGGCCACAGAGATTGAGAAGGAATGAGCACTTGGAAGATGGGACTACTAGCAACAATGTGGCTAAGGTGTCAAGGAAAAGGAGGAAGATGCATTGTAACTTGTGCATGGAAGAGGGTCACAATCGAGTTAAATGTCCAAAGCACCCAGCTCTGCCTGGACACAGAAAGGAGAAGGAGATAATTCACACTATATACCTATTATATGTTTCTCTATTTCTAAATATATGCTTGCCACAATCAAATTTGATATACCTATTATATGTTATTTTATAGGCTATTCTCATTGGAAAGGGAAAAGAGATAGTGATCCAAAGCACTGCTCAAGGAAGGGAAGAAGATGCAAGTGGCAATGTATGTTTTTAAAAATGTATGCATCAATGTCAGAATTTGATATAGCTATTAACTCTGTTTTTGACATGTTTCTTTGTATAGGCTACTAACATTAAAAAGGGAAAAAAGATGGTGGTTGGCACTGCTAAGGGAAAGGAAAAGGTGGTTGACTCAGGAAAAGAAAAGGAAAAACTTGTATTTGTAAGTCACTATACCATTCATTCAAAAAGCAATGTAAGTTTTTAAAAATGTATGCATAAATGTCAGAATTTGATATAGCTATTAACTCTGTTTTTAATATGTTGCTTTATATAGGCTAATAAAATTGAAAAGGGAAAAGAGATGGTGGTCTGTTTCTAACAACAAAACAGAGCTAAAAATGTGCTCATGTTTCATTTCCTTCAACACATGACAACAAGAACCATTAGTCAATTAACAACAAATTGAGATGCTGCCACCAATAAGTCAAAAATCACAACAATAACGCAAAAATAATAACAATAACACAAAACTAACAACAATAACACAAAAAGAGCTAAATTCTCTGCTTCTTCATTTCCTTTAATCCATAAACACAACCATACATAATTTACAATCATTCCCTCTTAGACATCTCTGAATTCACAACACAAATAACAAAATAGAAAGTGTTTCCCCAATGTTGTTCTATATTACAATTACTAAAACATACAGAAAAATGAACCATGAACAAATTAAAATGATCCACATTTTCTTGAGTTTTCCAGCTGACTGAACATTTTCCATAATCAACTCTTTTACCACTTTTAACTCACTTCCATCTTCAATCAAGCTATGCCTTTGTACTTCTTCATTAGCAGCTATGAGCTCATCCCTTAATTTTTTGATAACTTCCCTTGATCTTTAAATGAATGGAGGATCACACCACTTGAAAAATCCATAATACCTATTTTATCCTTGTCAACAAAATAATAAAACAATTTTTGTGAGGGAAAATTAGCCAAAACAAACGAATCTGGTGAGGGAAATTTAGCTACAACCCAATAAATTCAAGAGGGAAAATATCATGCTCATTGACTTACCTTGTATCTGCTACAGCCAACGATTCTTCTACCTAGATCTAGGGTTCCTTCTTTCCAAGCTTCCCACATGGGTGCAACGATTCCACAATGACAAATGATTGGAGAAAAAAACGAGGACTCGCGCTCAGAATATGAAGATTTACTCACCGATTTCCTTTTGTAAGAAGTGTCTACTCCACTTGAGGTAGTCATCTCAAGAAACATAACAACAGATTGTTCGTAGCAATTGCTTTTTTATTCGACTGAATGCAAGAACAACCATAAACCCTTAATTTCCCCCCCTTCTGAATCTAGTCGTTATTTATCTAGAATGATTTGTTGGGGTGGATCGGATCTTTATTGGGTGGATCGGATCTTTGTTGGGTAGGTTAGTTTTCCATGAATGGGTTATAGCTTAGGTGTTAAAATCAGTTACAGGTATGCTCCAACTAGGATTAAGTGGGACCCTTCATTTTACACGTCACTTTCTCGTTCAATTAATTAACGTCTGTTACAAAAATTTAATTTTTTGTTAGTAAAAAGTAGTTCAGTGAGTTGACTGTAAGAAAAAAAAAATTTAGTGACTCATTTGTAAGTTGACGTAAAGTATAGTGACTTAGAAAGCATTTAACCCAACTTTTAGCTAAATTAATATTTTCTATTTTTCTTTATGGAGGGTCACATTTCATGAATTGAACAATTTTCTTTGATCAACAAGACATTAAATCTAAGCTAACAACTATCTTAAGTGTTATATGGAGAGACTTGATGAATCCTCCCTTTCATTGATTGAGAATTGAATTATAATGATCATGTGTCTTTTGAAGAGCTTCAGTAGTTCAATTAAAACGAATTAATGAATTGTCCTTATTGATAACTTAATTAAATAAATAAAAATTTAATAATTCTTTTTTGGCAAAACTAAGGAAAATCTCATTGTAGTCGGCATGTTTTACTTATTACACTATAAAACTTTTAAAAATTCAAATTACCCTATTGAACTAATTAAAATTTTGAAATTTCACCATTCCGTTAATAAGATTTGACGTCCGTCATATTGGCTCAAAAATCTTTCAGACAAAACTAAGGAAAACCACATTATAGTTGGCACATTTTACTTATTAAGCCATTAAACTTTTAAAAATTAAAATTACCTCATTGAACTAAATAAAATTTTGAAATTATATCATTCCGTTAATAAGATTTGGATGGGCGTCAAAGTGACTTAGATTTTTTAGACGTGGCTAGATTTGTGCTTCAAATTTATAAACCAACCGGTATTACCCCATGGATTTCTGCTTCAAATTTATCAAATTGATGAAATTAATGATGTTATTTAGAAAAATTAAATATACTCAAATTTGATTCTTTTCTTGATATTCAATTTGTTCAAATTACATCATTAATTTGATAGATTTTGTGACACCCCCAAATTCGGTTACCTCAACCGTCAGATCCGGTGCTCACAAGCCAACACATACTACATCTACTCTACCCATAATATACGATAACAAGCTTCATACTCAATAATACTTATAAAAGGTTGCATACATAAACGTATAAATAAAGGTTAAAGTTTAAAACCTAGATTGGGAGTGGAAGAATGATTAAATATTTTAATCTTACCTATGTGTTAGGAAGAACAGATATGGGTGAGATACTGTTGGTGCAAGATGCTCTAAGGAGAATATAAAGAGAGGTTAGTAGATCAGTCATTAAAGCAAGTGACTTTAGTGACTCGATAGACGATTAGTTTATAATAAGGTATAAGCTACTACGGTTGAACAAGAATAAAAGAGTATTAAAGAATAAAATTTACATATAAGTGTACGAGATATGCCGACGAAGATGTTAATACCTAAAAATAACATGTAGTCATTAGCTAAAGCAAGTCAAATGAGACTTGGGCTAAGAATAAATTTTTGTCCATGACGTGAATAGGAAATAGTAAATGAAAAATGTAGTAAGGTAATACCTATGTTAAGATAATTCGATAAAGTTAATTGATGAGAAAGATTGTGTAAGAGTTTAGAAGTAACTAAACTAGAACGTTACGGTAGTAGTGATTCCGAGATGAGGTTGCATACTCTCTCCCTCTCTCTATATGAACATTGTCTTATGCAAAATGAAATGAACATATAAAGAATAAAGGTACGTATTATTATTTCATTTGGTTTTCTATACGTTACTAGGAGAAGAAGGGTCTAATTAGTTTTGGTTTATCAGGAGTTTTATTTTCCTGAACGTTGCATTCTCCTTCTCTCTAATTGGCCCAAAAATTCCTTGCTTAATTCCTATTGGTCAAGGCATATATAATTTCCTGCTAAATTATTTAGCCAGATACTCTTCTCCAAATGCTAATAATTAAATCCCCCATTTATCTATTTTTGGCTTTTACAAATTGAATTTAAATTGGTTTTATTATGAAATTAAATTGGATATTTTAATTCTCACATATTCGAAATATTTAATTCCTTACACTAGGACTTTATCAAAATAATTAGAACTTCATTTAGCCATTTACCAGCCCACTAATTTAATTCATTATGATTCTTTTAATTGGATTAGTTACATTTCTAACCCATTAACGTACTAAAATTACACACCAAAATATATAGGTAACACATATATAAATATATATATATATATGATCAACATAATAACACCAATTACATTATTCTAGAAATAATTCTCGTCAAAATATTCATTTTATTTGATAAATAATTATAATTCTTTTTACAAAAATTATAATCGTTACATTCTTCCCTTCTTATAAGGATTATGTCCCCAGAATCACGATACAAGGTCACAATTATTACATTCTTCCCCCTTATAAGGATTTTATCCCCAGAATCGCGACACGGGGTTAAACAAAAAGTTGGGGATAATTCTTTCTCATTTTATATTTGAGTTCCCACGTAGCTTCTTCGGCATTGTAGTTCCTCCATATTATCTTTACAAAAGGTATGACTTTGTTTCTCAGAACTTGCTTTTTCCTGTCCACTATCTAAACCGAAATTTCTTCATATATTAAATCTTTCTCAACCTATAAGGGTTCATATTCTATGACATTCTTGTAATCGGGTTTGTACGGTCGTAGTACCGAAACATGAAACATATTATGAATGTGTTCCAACCCAGGAGGTAACGCTACCTCATAAACCACTTCGCCTATCCTTCCTAGCACTTCAAAAGGTCCAACAAACCTCGGACTCAGTTTTCCTTTTTTTTCCAAATCTTATCTTCCCTTTCTAGGGTGATACTTTTACGAATACGTAGCTACCTACGTCAAACTCCCGCTTCTGACTTTGCTGATCCGCATATTTCTTTTGTCTATCTTGAGCAACTATTAGTCTCGCTCTTATTACATTGACGATTTTTGCAGGATGTTATACCAATTATGGTCACAGTAGATGACATTCTCCTACTCATCACAACACACTGGAGTCCTACATTTCCTTCTGTACAATGCTTCATAAGGCGGCATGCCAATACTCGCGTGGTAATTGTTATTATAAGAAAACTCTACCAAAGGTAGGTGGTCATCCCAATTTTCTTTAAAATCCATGACACAAGCTCTTAACATGTCCTCTAATATCTGAATCGCCCTTTCACTTTGGCCGTCGGTTTAAGGATGGTACATTATGCTCAGTCTCAACTGTGTTCCCATACGCTCTTGCAGACTCTTCTAGAACTTTGATGTAAAACGCGGATCTTAATCTGACACGATTGATACCGGTACCCCGTGCCTTGAAATAACTTCTTTGACTTATAACTTTGCCAATTGATCCAAATTAAATCTAATCTTGATCAGTAAGAAATATGCCGATTTCATCATTCGATCCACGATGACCCTATTGCGTCATAACCTTTCTGAGTAGTTGAAAGACCTACCACGAAATCCATCGTAATATGCTCACATATCCATTCTGGTATCTCCAAAGGCTATAACAGACCACTTGGCCTTTGATGTTCTGCTTTAATCTTTTAACAAGCTAAACACTTTGCAACACATTCTATAACTTCTCACTTCATATTTGGCCACCAAAAATGTTATTGAAGGTCTTGATACATTTTTATGCTCCCAGGGTGAATCGAATATCTCAAACTATGAGCCTCATGGAAAATTTCATCTCTGACTTTTGGTACTGACGAAACCCAAATTTTGCTTTCAACCCTCAATAACCTTTCGATATCGATTTTGAATTTAACATCTTCCCCTTTAAACACTCTTTTCCTTATCTTTTCACACTCTTCATCCTAGAGTTGTGCTTCCTTTACTGTCCAATAAGGTTGGACGAGTATCCACTTGAAATAACTGTTCCTCCTACTCCTTTAGATGTTTCACTTCTAACTCCAATTTTTCCATCTCTGCTATTAGCTTTTTCTGAGCCGTTAACATTGACAACTTTTCCCGACCCTTTCTGCTTAAGGCGACGGCAACCACATTCGCTTTTCCCAGATGGTATAGAATTTCACAGTAATAGTCCTTGATCGACTTTAACCACTGCCTTTGACGCATATTCAACTCCTTCTGTGTGAAGATATACTTAAAAATTTTATGGTCCGTATATATCTCACATTTCTCTCCATAAAGGTAATGTCCGCAAATCTTTAGAGCAAAAACTAATGCGGCTAACTCCAGATCATGGGTTGGATATCCTTTTTCATAATCCTTCAACTGTCGCGATGCATACGTGATGAACTTGCCGTTTTACATAAGCACACAACCTAGTCCCTTGTGCGATGCGTCGCTATACACCACAAAATTTCCCGAATCATCTGGTAGAGATAACACAGGTTCTACACTTAACTTTTTCTTTAATTCTTGAAAACTCTCTTCGCACTTCTCTGTCCATACAAACTTTAACGCTTTTCTCATCAAATTAGTCAATAAAGTTGTAATCATGGAAAAATCCTAAGTAAACCGTTGATAATAACCTGCCAATCATAAGATACTCCTCACTTTCGACTGTATTTTTGGCTGATCCCAATTCATTACAGCTTATACTTTTACCAGATCTACCAAAATCACATCTTTATCAATTACATGACCTAAAAATTGTACACGCTCTAACCAAAATTTGCATTTTGAAAATTTTACGTACAAACTTTCTTTCCTTAAAAATTCTAATGTTATTCTCAAAAGCTCTGCATGCTCTTCTTGGGTTTTTGAATAAACCAAAATATCATCAATGAATACCACCACAAATTTATCCAGATATGGCTTAAACACTCTATTCATTAAAAGCATAATGTTATAGGTGCATTTTTTAATCCAAATGACATCACTAGAAACGCATAATGACCATAACGAGTTTTGAATGTTGTCTTCGGTATATCCTCCCTTCTAACCTTCAACTGATGGTACCTGTTTCTCAAATCTATCTTTGAAAAATATTTTGCTCCTTTAAATTGATCAAACAGATCGCCAATCCTTGGTAACAGATACTTATTTTTGATGGCGACTTTATTCAATTCTCTATAATCGATACAGAGTCGCATTGATCCATCCTTCTTTTTAACAAATAACACTAGAGCTACCCATGGCGACACACTCGGCTGGATATACTTCTTATCCAATAACTTCTGTAATTAAACCATCTACTACTTTATTTCAACTGGAGCCATCATGTACGGGGCTTTCGATATAGGGGCAGTTCCTGACACCAAATCGATTATGAATTCGATTTCTCTGTCGGGTGGAAGTCCTGGAAAATAGTCCGAAAATACGTCCGCAAGCACTATAACAACTGGTATATTCTCTAGTTTCGCGCCCACCTTCTGAGTATCTACTATGGAAGCTAAATATCCCTCACATCCCTTCCTTAACAACCTCTGGCCTGCAACATCGCCAGACAGGTCGATTGTCTAGGCTACTTGCTTATGAAAAACACTACCTTTGACTTCAACGGAGTCATAAGGTTTATACATTTCCCCTGGCAATCAATTATTGCTCCATGATTAAACAACCAATCCATTCCTAGGATGACATCAAACTCCCCAAGTCAAATTGGAATTAAATCCACCGACATCTCGTGACCCTTAATACTTATAGGATAATTTCTATGTATGAATTTGATAGAGATCACTTCTCTATTCGCAACTTTTATATTCATGGGATATTTTAATTCTTCTCGAGGCAAATTTAACTATCTAGCAAATTCATTGGATATCAACGAACAAGTAGCACCCGAATCAAATAATACATAGGCATTTATATCGTTGATCGGGATGATACCTGACACCACATCCTTCGATTTCACAGCATCCTGCACTTTCATATTGAACGTTCAAGCGATTGGTTGGGTCGGCGGTACTGGTCCTATGATGGTCAGCTTTCCACCGTTGTTATTTCCTCTGTTTCCACTCGCTCCTTCCATCGCTTTCTTTGGACAATCCCGAGATAAGTGTTCTTTTGATCCACATATGAAAGATGCACCTTTCTTCAGACTGGGGAAATTTGGTGCAATATGAGCCTCTAGGCCATAATTGTAACATGCACTCTTTCCCCTCAAGAAAACGCCCACATAATTCTTTCCACAGTTGCTACACGCCTCCACCTTCCTTGGATTCGCTTGTTGATATTCAATGGTGATACTATTATCCCACTTCCTTTTTTGTGTATTACCACCATGACTACTTCATGTCTTATGCTCTCCTTCACCTTTCCAATTCTTCTGATCTTGATTGTACTTTGTTAGGGCATCACTACCACCTTCTATGATAATTTCCTTTCCTCGCACTGCTGCAAACGAGTTCAATTGAAACATCAAAACTCGATTATAAAGCCAGGGCTTCAATCCATGTTCAAAACTTCTTGCTTTTCTCTCAACAGTGTTGACTTGATATGGTGCAAACCTCACCAACTCATTAAATCTCGCAGCATACTCAGATACTGAAATCGTTCCCTGATTAAGTTCCAAAAATTGAACCTCCATTTGATTTTGCGTGCTAGGCGGAAAGTATATTTCAAAAAACATCTCTTTAAATTTTTCCCACGGAATCACTCCTTGACCACCTCTGCACTTATTATCTTGCCACCAGTTGCTCGCTTCTGCTTTCAATATAAATGTAGCGAAAGCAATATTTTGATCCTCCGTCACCTTAACAACCTCAAATACCTTCTCCATTTCCATAACCCATGTTTGGGTTTCAATCAGATTGGTAGTCCCTCGAAACTCTGGAGGTCCTACAACTTTAAAGTCTTTGAAAGTCGTGGCATGGGTTGGAGTTTGATTCATAAGCGCGCCTACCAACAGATTCACAAACTATTGCATTGGGTTAGCGTCGGCTTCCCCGTTACCATTCGTAGATCCCTCAGGGGTTGGTGAAGGTGGTTGTCTTCTTTTAGGAGACATCTTACTATTAAGACTTACGTTATTAGCCCATTATTCATTTATTGAAATCATTCAAGAATTATCTTAAACACTTATGAATAACACATCACATATTTAATAAACATTGGTATATATTCGTACACCGCGTTTCAAAACATAACATAAGTAGTATATCAGCTAAGTACATCAATTATCCTGCTATAGCAAGATTCCAAGATTACATTATCATCATATCCCATTACTTATATCAAAAGTTGGGATTTACATCTTATTAATAAGATATGTATCATATTATTATTCTTCTCGCGACCTACAAAAGCATCCCACGTCGCACCGCATCGTCACGTTCTTGCTTCATAATACGAATCATCGTCCTGCGATCCATAATGTACCAAGGGTAATCTTCAAAATGTTCAGGATAATGATAGACTCGATCCTGAGCTCTTCCAATCGCAGTGCAAAAAGTATAATGCATCTCATCCATTCTTGCTTTCTTTGACCGAACATCGTCTTCCACGCGATCTACGCGTCGAGCAACCCTTATCCATGTGTCTTCCGCTCTCGCCTGCTTTGTTGATTCCTCCCTCAAATCATCTTGTATGTCTATTTTTTAGCCACTAACTGTCCTCTCTGATACTCAGACTGTACAAGCTTTAGCTGTAACGACCCTAAAATTCATACAATACAACACTCGACATTGGTCATTAACAATACATCGAACTTCTGACTTTACATCATTAATCGGTATTAAACTTAATAAAATACGGAATAATTAAATTTTTTATATTTTTCTTTCTTCATTACCCTGAATCTCAACCTTTATTATTTACATATTTTTGAATCAAATCTACTTTTATGACTCGCTTCATCATAGATATAAACAAAATCTTACATTACAAATCAATATCCATTATATATCGGATAACTCAAATTTACAACTCAACCATTATGATACATCCAAAGCATCAAATACATTACTCATCTAGAATAAATAATTTTCTTGAATCGCTATTAATCTCTAACATTCAATTAGCACGTATCATTACCTTGAATCCTTGACCTGCAAAAATAGATATTTTTCAAGAATGAGCTCGACAGCTCAGCAAATCTAACAGTTTTCATACATCACATAGCACACAATATCATTCTCAGATCATACATCATAATTGTTTAACTAAACATATCATACGTACTTCACATCTCAATTAAAGATTGAGTTCCATAACCCAATCAGTTTAGTCATAAATTGACTTTCACAGTATTAAACATCATTTATAATTTCACATACATTCAACAGTCTGAATTACAACAATCAGTTACCAAATTCATAAAGCAAATAGGAACTGAAAGACTTACCTGGTTTATAGATTACCAATTACAGAAAACAGCTTACAGTTATCTGCACTTCATGAATCCTACACAATTATATAATCATGCACATCATTTATTAGTCACATAGCAACGCTTAATAATCGTTTAAATAACTCTACTTTACGATCTACTATCATCTTCTTTAGGTTTGATACACAATGTTCAATTTATGTGGTTAAGTCCTGTTAGGGCTCCTCATTGTCCATTCGATTTATTTACGTTAAACTTCCTTTTACTTCTCATTACATTCCACTTTAATACACTTAACATTTATTTAAGTCTTAAACCTCGTCTTTACATCACATTAGATGTATAATATTTGTTAACATTAATTAAGTTAACCTTCGTTTCATATTTCTTTATACTTCTCTTTTAATGGACACTTAACGTTTGGTTAAGTCGATATAGTTTTCATTACATCATTGATTAATGTTCAGAATCATTATATTTTATAATATTCATGTTTTATAACTTAGAACAACATCTTTTATCATTGGAAGCACTTCACTTGCATATGTTCATGTCTGTCACCTTCCGATTGCCTCCAAATACACATCAGTCCCAAAGATATCCATTTTTGACCCTTCTAACGACCTCAAATTTAAAAATTTTTGGAATGAAAGTTGTAGGTCTACTCTTCCTTGTTTCGAATCATCTTGAATAACCTCAATCAAAGTTCGTATGAAAAAGTTATGCTTGTTTTACTAAAGGATGTCAAAACAGTCCCGCGGACAGCACCATTGGCTCGGCCGCGCCCATTAGCAGCTCCCAGCCGCGCGCCCGCGCTCATGGGTAGCGCGCCCGCGCCCGTCTTCACCCTGGCTTCCAGATTTCGCAATTTTTTGATTCACATACTTAAAATCTTCATAACTTCTTCATTTTAAGTCGGAATTAGTTAGTTTTCGACTCTATGAACTCGTTAAAAACTGAACTACTCATCTACAGAATGATTATAACATTTCAGAAACTTTAACAAATCATTTTAAGGGTTCCAATTCATTGTTCATGCTATATTTTCATATTTCAACATATTTAGCGAGACCGAACGCTACGACTTCATTTTAGATCCGTTTTGGTTTGTTCAACTTGCATTATTTTTGTTTTTCAATGTATTAATACAAACTATGATAAATTTACAGTTTATCACATGATTTAATCATCAATTTTGGCTCTAAAATAAGCCATCTTGTACATATTATGCCAGAACTCAAATTCTCTATCTTTTAACATAATTACACCAATTCAATTACTACAAAACCCATTACAAAGGTTATATACCAGATTATACACATCTATTAACAAGTATATCATCAATTCTTAACAAATCCTCTACCAAAATTCTTTTACAAAGAAGTATATATAAGAACACAAAATAGGTTTTATAACCAAATTATTACCTTTGTTTTCTTCTTTAAATCTAGGATAGATGATATGAATCTGCTTCTTCTCCTTCATTGATTCTCAAAACCTTCTCAATTACAGAGAATTTCTTCTCTTTCTCTCTCAATTTTTCTATCTTCCTCTCTTCTCTGTGTTTTGTTATTCTTTCTTAGGCTTAGGAAAAATATACGTAAGGAAATAACTGATATAAACATGGGTATCAGCAGTTACAACCCACCAAGGGCCATAAGACCTTGTTTGGCTAGTACACTATATAACCCTTTTAATTTATTTTAATCATTTACTTATAATATAGTTTACAAATGTCACATCTAATTTAATTAAATCATGTTTAATCAAATTATTTAACAAATATAACTCCAATTTTATTTAACAAATCATTACCTTTCTAATTTAATTATTAAATTAGAATATCTCCATAATAATTTCCAACAAACATTTATTCAATTCCATAAATATTTTAACTATTTATGAAATTCAAAATCTTACTACATTAATACATTACATTTATGTGTAATATATATATATATATATATATATATATATATATATATATATATATTAATATCTTATTTTATTAAAACAAATCTATTCACATTAATTCATTATTTTAATTAAGTGAATTACACACCTTGTTTATGAAATTTAATTCATAACAATTCCATTGCCAACACGACATAATAACCAAATTATATTGTCTCATAATATAACTTCAACTCAATCAAATTAATTAATAATTCTCAATTTCTTCCTTTTCGTAACAACTTCATTTATTTTCTTTAATAGTTTAATTAAATATTAAACCTTTTTTTCCCCAATACATGAATATAATTCTCTTCATACCAAATCACACATTTCAGAATATAATATATATACACATACTCGTACTCGAAACATCTCATAATAAGAATTTTATTTGTTAAATTCTCATTTATTAATTCTTGAAAATCCGGGTTGTCACATTAGCTCAAGCTCTACAACTTGCGCGATAAGATCTTGAACCACTGCCTCTTTTTGTTCTAAGGCAATTTGACGCTCTGCGCCTTGCCCTTCTAACTCTTCGACTCTATCTTGCAACTCAATGTTATGGTCATACACTACATCAAACATCTCAGCTCCAAGTGAGGTAAGTGGTATCTCATCCGAATCTCCCTCTACCTCATCTTCTACTTCAATTTCCTCAAATTCTTCTTCAGGATCTAATTCAGGCACATACTCTGGGCCTACAACGGTAATCAATGGAGACTGCTCCCAAAATGTATGAATGTCTCACAGCTTCTCTTCTTATCCTAGCTGGGTTCTCCTATCTCAGCCATCCTGAAACCAAAATTTTAAGTTTCAATTACTACTCGCTTAAACATAAGTCTATTATCAACAAGTAAGCACATAAATCATTTTATCATTTATCTTCAATGAATTTCCTTAATCCATTCCTTAAAACTAGATAGGAGTTTTACCAACTGCTACCTTTTTGATTACCTATAGGATATAGCCTAAGGTTTCCCCACCTAAGGTTTATAACCTACATCTTTGATACCAACTTGTCACACCCCCAAATCTAGGTACTTCAACCCTCGAATCTGGTGCTCACGAGCCAACACATACAACATCTACTCTATGACGCCCCCAAAATAGGTCCACACAACCCATTTTGAGTTGTCAAATACATACTACAAAATTCAAATACAAACTTTTCTATTTACAACTATTAAACTATCGTACAAAATACGAGAACACACATATATTGTGAGTTTCAATACAAATATTGTAATGTATATAATAAGACAATATCCATACTCAATTAAGTCCTCATTACAATTATTGTCACACCATTTTACAGAATAGTGAGGACTACTATCTTGGATCATTACTCCGCTCCCTGACTAGTCCCAGCGACACTCTCATTTCTTGAGAAGAACAATGGAACAAAAAGGAAAAGGTTGAGATCAACTAGCCCAGTAAAAAATATTATGACTAAGATAATGAAGAATAAATTATCTTTAGTCTTCAACAATGATAAATCAAATAAAATATAATTGACAACAAGTTTTAGATCAACAGCTGCCGGAACAAACAATCCATTAGAAAAGTCAAGTAGATAATGATGTCTACTATTAGCTGCGATTTAAAGGTCCATCATCAATATTTTATACCTATAACACCAATCAATAATTATGTAAATCAACATTTTATTTTTGCACTACGGACCAAATATATTCATTTGTATCACCAGTGGTCATGATCATGTCAATTCACAATCCATCTTTGCACTACGGGCCAAAGAGAACTTTCACAACAAGCATTTGTCTGTAACACCAAAGGTAATGATTATATCAATACACAATTCCTGGTCATAACCATACCAATCAACGATTCATCTTTGCGCTACGGGCTAAAGATAACTTTCACCACGATTTAAGTTTGAGAATTATGACAATGATATAAATGATGAATAAAAGTGAGATCAAGAATAAATATTAGATATTTGTAATTTAATTTATCCAAGTTCAAGAATGTCCAAATTGTCCACATAATAACTAATTGTAGAGTAAAATTCAAAAATGATATACAAGATTCATTTGGACAAGGGAAAAAAACTAAATTTCGTCATGAATAGTACTCTAGCATGAATAGTACCCCGGATGAATAGTACTTTGGTATGAATAGTACCTGACGTGAATAGTACCCTAGTGTGAACAGTACTCCAACATTTAAAATTTAATAAGAAAGTTCAGGTAATAAATTATTCAAGTGAAATGATATTAGATGAAACGCAAACCTCAAAACATTTCTAATCATTTCAGGATTTATAGAAGCAATACTTACCATAGTAAGTTTAGATTTAGGAGTATGAAATGAAATAATATCACTTACATAATATGGAGTATGAAAGAAAATGATATCCCTTACGAGTATTGAAAGAAAATAATATCATGTACCTTAGTAGGAGACTAGATCTTGACTGGTATAAATAAGATTATCTTGAGAAAATCTTGCACTATAAGCAACACTCCAAGTATAATTATACTCAAAAGAAATACGCACAATATTATAGAAAAAGAATTTCTGATATTGTGATGGTGTATTTTTTTGTTGTCTGAAGATGCATCCTTTTATAGGCAAAGTTTAGGGGCAAGTTTCCGTTAATTACAGAATTTTAGTCACGGGTTTCAAAACCAATCAGCATAACATTTGAAAACCTTGACCAATGAGGGGGCACCCATTGTGAAATAATTCACAAGTTGCCAAAATAAGAATTACACCACTTCGGAAAATTTGGCCAATAAGGGTCACCCATCACCATCTGCCAAAATTAAAAGAAGAAAATGTGCATTGAGTGAGGGGCCACTCCTTGAAAATGGTTTCATCATCTGCGAAAGTTTAAAGAAAAGGAAGGCATGTCCTTTGGAAAATTGGTAAATGAGGGGCCACCTTAAGAAGAAACACACCACTTGGAAATTTGGTATTTGATGGGGCCTCACCCATTGCAAAAGTAGTCAACATTCTTCAAAATCAAAAAGGCATCAAGTATCCGCCAAAATTAAAAAGAAAAGCACACCAATTAGAAAGTTGAGGGAACACTTATTTTCAAATTAAATAAATCAACTATTCATACCTTTTAAATCTTTCTACAATTATTCACAATTAATATTACAGATTCACAATATTGACAACCAGGTCGTTTGTAAGATCCCAACTTTTTATGAATAAGACTTAATTTCCTCTACATATTATTTTAAATAGTAAGGTGTTGATTTGATAAATGTGATAAGTTATGGGTGATATGTACAAATTTTACAAAGTAAGCAAGTTGTCATAAAATAGTCGTTTGGTCAGAAAATATTCTTTTTGTCGGGGAATGTTTGTACGACAGCGCAATCAGTGGTGGGCCCCATAACGGAATAACTGTCGGATATAGAAAGCGACAAAAGTAATCTTTTTATAAAAATAACGGCAAGACTTTTACCGTTAAATTGTTTAAATACCATGTGATAAAAGTACAGTATTACGCGTTGTTACACAGTAGCACACGGTATTGCATAGTATCTCTGATTATTGATGCTTACGTAAGAAGTCACTCAGTATTTTATTCAATAATTGCTACAGTGATAATTGCATAGTATTTTATATTATCAAATCAATAATTTCCACAACACAGTAACTCGTATTATTGAAGTGATATTATTAGATAGCATTATTGACAATGTTTAGAAAGTTCTGTCGAGGAAAGGGGTTAGGTTTATAATTGCACGCTAATAAGGATAAATCCTTGTCGGAAAGTCCCCTCTTTCTTGGGAACGACCTGGTTGTCAATATTGTGATTCTATAATATTAATATTAAATAATAATTGATGAATAAAATAAAAATTATTGATAAATATGATAAGTAAATATTTGTTCAATTTTGATATAAATAGAGAAATTTTTAGCATGAGACATTTGTTGAAAGTTGGCATTTTATCTTCTCCGAAAAAATAATTCATTCAAATATATTATTATAATATTACATTATAATAGTATAATGTGATAATATAATAGTATAATTTTATAATTTAAATAGTAACAATATTATAATAAATTCATGGTATAAAAATAAAATGAGGTGGAAGAGAGCAAATTGAATTTGAATTCTTTTTAATAATTATAAATATTTTATATATATATATATATATATATATATATATATATATATATATATATATATATATAACATGTGATAAAAGGGAAGGATGAGGTAAGAAATGATGTCATAGGGACAGTGAGGTAAGCGATGATGTCATAGGAACGATGAGGTAAGCGATGATGCCACAAATTATGGTGAAAAGACTATTTTACCCAAACTCTGCCAAGCCTATAAATAGAATCTCATTTCTTCATTATTTCTCACCAATTCACTAAAGCTATAGAGAGAGAAACTATAGAGAAAATAAGAGAGAAAGAAGAAGAGTATTCTGCTACTACACTATTGCAGTATCTAGTCTCTTATTAAGGTAAAGAATATTATTTTTCTCATAAAGAATGTCATCTTCTTTCAATACTCGTAAGGGTTGTTATTCTATTCCTTATTAAGTTGTGGGAATAACCTGTCTACGCGGATTACCGCATGCATGGTGAATTACCCTTCGTATTCCTTCTTTATTAAGCTATGGGAATAACCTGTCTACGCAGATTACCGCACCCCTGATGAATAAACCTTTGTATTCATTCTTTATTAAAGTTTTAGAAATGATCTTTCTACGCGGATTACAGCATGACG
Source organism: Panax stipuleanatus (assembly GCA_020205555.1). NCBI lineage: Eukaryota > Viridiplantae > Streptophyta > Magnoliopsida > Apiales > Araliaceae > Panax > Panax stipuleanatus. Next base: position 132,210 of record JAINUT010002541.1, read on the forward strand.
GGTGAAAATCCATTTGCAGTTTCATATATTATTTCATTTTATATTCCTAAATATAAACTTACTATGGTAAGTATTGCTTCTATAATTCCGAAAATGAATAGAAATTACTTAAGGTTTTTGCTTCATCTAATATTATTTCACTAGAATATTGGTCTGAACTTTCTTATTGAAACTTTAATCTTTTCATGTCGGGGTACTATTCATTTGAGTACTATTCATGGGGTACTATTCACTATAACTTGGTTTCTTTTTCTGTTCAAATTATCTTTGATATATGAATCTTACTTGTAAGACCCCAACTTTTTATGAATAAAATTAAATTTTCTCTATATATTATTTTGAAATAGTAAGGGGGTTGATTTGATAAATGAAGTTATGGGTAATGTGCGCAAAGTTTACAAAATAAGCAAGTGGTTATAAAATATTCATTATTGTAGGGGAATATTCGTTTAGTCGTGGAATATTCTTGTTGTCGGGAAATATTCGTACGACGGCGCAGCCATTTGTGGGCCCCATAACGAAAAACTGTCGGATGAAGAAAACGACAAGAATAAATTTTCCAAAAATAAAGGCAAAACTGTTATCGTTAAACTGTTGAAATATCCGGTGGTTAAAATAAAGTAATACGTGTTGTTGCACAGTAGCACACGATATTGCACAATATTTTATATTATTGTTGATTCAATAATTGTAACTGCACAGTATTTTACATTATCAAATCAATAATTCATATTATTTGAATAATATTATTAGACAGCATTATTGGCAATGTCTAGAAAGTTCTGTCTAGGAAAGGGGTTAGGTAATCTAATTGCTCGCTAGTAAGGAGAAATCTTTATCGGAAAGCCCCATCTTTCTTGGGAACGACCTTGATGTCATTATTGTGATTCTGTAATATTATTTATGAATAATAATTAAGTATTGATAAAAATGATAAAGAAATATTTATTCAATGTTGTGACGCCCCCATATCCGTGTAACATCGATTACAGGGCATGGTGCTCATGGTACAACATACATCATTGTCTAACTACGCAAACTCTAGAAATAAAAATAATAATATAACTATTACATACTTATTCAAAATAAAATCCCAAGTCTTTGCAACCTTTAATATACTGAAACTCAAACTTAGCGTTTATCGCTACATTACATCATATGCGGAAATATAAACTTATTACATAAATAACTCTCAACATTTCATCTTAGACTTCCCCTTGTCCTTGCCCGAGCCCTCAACCTTCTCATCCTTAACTGAAAGGTTTAAGCAAGAATGAGCACAAATTGCCCAGCAAGTATATAAAGTAGTTTGAAAACATACATCAAGAGTAAAAGCATCTGTGTGGCTATATCTCAACAGTTGAAAGAATTATCAAGTGTGAAACAAGAATTTCGAAGATAAGAGTTTAAGAATTCTCAATATCATACTAAGGGGTGTTAAATACCCTGAACGTTACTTTATTTCATCAAAAACAATCAGACGGTTTAACAATCAAATAGATTGTAAACGGTCTCTGCAAGTACTCCAGGTGATCAGCCTATTGTACCCTACATTGTGCACAAGTATAAAGTTTAAACTGTATAAGCATAAATGGGACTATATGCCCGACATCTGTTTGCCAGTTTATTCGGGTTGTTCATCTTAGTATTCATGCGAGACCGTACCAAAGCAACTTGGATTGGTAATAGCTTCGAAAGATTTGAATTAAATCATTTTTCATCAATAATAACTAGCCAAAAAACAAAGGCCAGGAAACCTACTTAGAAACAGTTCGATAATGACATGAAACTTATAAGCATAGCTGTTAGAATTGTAACTGAGTAATCATCGATAAGCTTGCAAGATAATTGAAGTTATAGAACTTTACGTCAAAGGAAACTTGTACGTGTCAACGAATAAACACGAGCTCGGTCCTTACCCTTACCGTAATAAAAGAAGTAAGGCTTGAATAATTTATCAATGAAAAATAAGGTAAGAAACTTGCCTTATACGTCTGCTACAATTAACGCTATCTACTAGCTCTTCACGTAACCTCTTTGATGAATTCTTCTTGTGTTAAACTGATTGAGCCTCACACCTTGCTTGTTAACTGCTATGTACTCTCCAGAAATCTTAGAAAGCCTTGTATCCCTCTCAAACTCTCATTCTCAATTTCTTTTCTCTCTCGGGTGTAACTTTTTGGTGAAAGGAAGAATGAATTTGGGTTGGGTGTATATGTAGAGGTTAGAGTCTTTTGATTTCCCATAACCTCCAGCTCCCAATTGTCAGTTACAAACATTATTCATAATTCATTCGTTTAGTTATGGAGTGAGGAGTTAGAAAAATGAAAAGTTTGGTTATAAGGTGATATAACCCCATCCTTGCTATATTGTTATATACGTAAACTCCCTCCCTCCTTGTCCCAATTCAGATGTCACGTGGGCCCCCTCCAGCTGCTGATTTGCTAAAAATATTATTAATTTAATTAGTTAATCAATTAAATAACCATTTTGCCCTTCGTAGCCGAACGTTGCGATACTTATATCGATTCATACTAAAATCGACGTCCCGGACGTCATGGGACTATCCGTTTCATCAAATTCATCTCCAAAATTTATGGTTGACTTTTTACCCGAAAAAATCAACCGATTGACTTTGACCAAAAAGTCAACCGTGACACATTTTTGTGGTTACAGTCTATCCTGACTAATTTCGACGTTCCGAACTCAAATACGCAGTCCGCATCTCTACATTCCGCTCCGAACTCAAAATCATACCTTAAAGCCATCCCATGAAATTAATAGAATTAATTCCATATTTAACCAATTTAAATAGTTGAACTAAACTGAACCAACCATTTAAATTCTCCTCATCATATATCATAAAATAACACATGTATGTATAACACATATACATCTAATAAAAGAAAACACACAAGAATTTCACATAAATTCGTTTATTGAAAATTATTAAATTACATACAAAATCTCAGATATTACATTCACCCTCCTTTATAAGGATTCCGTCCCCGGAATCATTACAAGTTAAACAAAAAGATTAGGGTAATTTTTCATCATTTTCTCCTCGAGTTCCCACGTAGCCTCTTCGGCATTGTGGTTCCTCCATACTACCTTAACAGAAGGTATTATCTTATTTCTTAACACTTGTTCTTTTCTATCAATTATCTATACTGGAACCTCTTTATAGGTTAAGTCCTTTTCGAACTGGATGGGTTCATACTCTATGACGTGCTTGTAATCCTGCTTATAGGGTCGTAAAACTGATACGTGGAACACGTTGTGTATATGTTCTAATTCCGGAGGTAAAGCTATTTCATAAGCTACCTCACCGACTCGCCTTAACACTTCAAAGGGTCCTATGAATCTGGGACTAAGTTTTCCCTTCTTCCCAAACCTCATTTACCCTTTCCAAGGTGAAACCTTCAGAAACATATAAGTGCCGACGTCGAAGTCTCGTTGTTGCCGATGTTGATCAGCATATTTCTTCTATCGATCCTGAGCTGTCACTAATCTCGCTCGTATCGTTTTGATCACATCTGCAGTTTGCTGCACTAATTCTGGCCCTAGCAATTGACGTTCTCCCACTTCATCCTAGCACAATGGCGTTCTACATTTCCTTCCATATAAAGCTTCATAAGGTGGCATCCCGATGCTCGCGTGGTAACTGTTGTTGTATGCAAATTCCACCAACGGTAGGTGGTCATCCCAGCTTCCTTTGAAGTCCATAGCACATGCTCTTAGCATGTCCTCCAATGTTTGAATAGTTCTTTTGCTCTGCCCGTCTGTTTGAGGATGATACGCGGTGCTCAACCTCAGTTGCGTTCCCATGGGTTCTTGAAAGCTTTTCCAGAAAATTAGCTGTGAACCGCGGATCTCGATCTGACACAATTGATACAGGTACACCGTGCCTGGAAATGATCTCCTTGATATAAAGCTTTGCCAACTGATCCAAGGTATATCTGATCCTGATTGGCAAGAAATGCGCTGACTTGGTCAATCGATCAACGATCACCCAAACTGCATCGTAACCCTTCTGTGTATTTTGAAGTCCTACCACGAAGTCCATCGTGATATGCTCCCATTTCCATTCCAGAATTTCTAAAGGTTGAAGTAACCCGCTCGGTCTCTGATGTTTCACCTTGACTCTATAGTATGTCAAACACCTGCTGACGCACTCTACCACTTCTTTCTTCATATTGGGCCACCAATAATGTTGGCGAAGATCCTGATACATCTTTGTGCTTCCCGGGTGGATTGAGTAACTTGAATTATGAGCTTCTTGTAAAATTTCTTCTTTTAGCTCCGCTACTGCTGGCACCCAAATTCTCCTCTCAAATCTTAATAATCCATCACCACCCACATTGAACTTAAGCTCCTCTCCATCTGAAATTCCTTTCCTCACCTTCTCGCATTCTTCATCGCTGCTTTGTTCTTCCTTGATTTTGTCCAATAGAGTCGGTCGAACCTCCATTGCAAACAACTTCTCATCTGACTCACTCGAACTCTTTACCTCGAGTTCCAAACTAGCCATTTCCTTAATCAACTCCTCTTGAGCCGTTAACATTGCCAACCTACCACTGCCTTTTCTGCTTAGCGCATCTGCGACCACCTTAACTTTCCCCGGATGATACAAGATGTCACAATCGTAATCCTTTATTAGTTCCAACCATTTTCTATGTCTCATATTCAATTCTTTCTGCGTGAAAATATACTTCAGACTTTTATGGTCCGTGTATATTTCACACTTTACACCATGTAAATAGTGCCTCCAAATCTTCAAGGCAAATACTACCGCTGCCAATTCCAGGTCATGGGTAGGATATCCCTTCTCATAATCCTTCAACTGACGCAATGCGTACGCAATAACTTTACCATGTTGCATAAGCACACAGCCAAGTCCTTTGTGCGACGCATCACTAAAAATTACGAAATCACCAGTATCGTTTGGTAAAGACAACACCGGTGCCTCACTCAATCTTTTCTTAAGCTCCCGAAAACTTTCTTCACGCTTCTCTGTCCAGACAAATTTTACAGACTTCTTCGTTAAATTCGTCAACGTTCCTGCTATCTTCGAAAAATCTTGAATGAACCGTCTGTAATAGCCTGCCAGTCCTAAGAAACTTCTTACTTCAGTTGGCGTCTTTGGTTGTTCCCAATTTTGTACCGCTTCCACCTTTGCAGGATCCACGGAGATTCTGTCCTTGTCGATCACGTGACCCAGAAATTGAACTTTCTCCAACCAAAACTCGCACTTTGAAAATTTTGCGTATAACTTATCCTTCCTCAACGCCTCCAATACCAACCTTAAGTGTTTAGCATGATCCTAGTGAGTCTTGGAATAGATCAGGATATAATCTATGAACATGACTACGAATTTATCTAAGTATTGCTTGAATACCCGATTCGTCATATCCATAAACGCCGCCGACGCGTTTGTTAATCCAAATGACATCACCAGAAACTCGTAGTGTCCGTAACGAGTCCTAAATGCTGTCTTAGGTACATCTTCCTTCCTCACCTTAAACTGGTGATATCCCGTCCTCAAATCGATCTTGGAAAAATACCTCGCTCCCTTCAACTGATCGAACAGATCATCTATCCTAGGTAACGGATACATGTTCTTGATCGTCACTTTGTTCAACTCTCGATAGTCAATACAAAGCCTCATCGATCCGTCTTTCTTTTTCACAAATAAAACTGGTGCTCCCCAAGGAGACACACTAGGTTGAATATACTTCCTATCCAATAATTCCTGCAACTGTACCATCAGCTCCTTCATCTCTGCCGGTGCCATTCTGTATAGGGCTTTCGAAATCGGGGTCGTTCCCGGTACTAAATCTATAACAAATTCGACCTCTCTATCCGGTGGAAGTCCTGGTAATTCTTCCAGAAATACATTTGGAAATTCATTCACTACTGGTATCTATCCCATCCCCACCCCTACTTTCTGCGTATCAATAATATGGGCCAAATAACCTATACATCCCTTCCTTAGCAACTTCCTCGCTTGCATCATCGTCAGACAACTCGAGTGTCTCGGCGACTTACTCCCGTAGAATACTACCTTAGACTGATCTGGAGTCTTAAGGTTTATACACTTCTTCTGGCAATCTATCATCGCTCCATGGTTAAATAACCAATCCATTCCTAAAATTACATCAAATTCCCCTAATTGAATCGGAATTAAATCCACTGGTAACTTATATCCCCTGATATCTACAACACAATTCCTATAGACATGGTTAACGGGAATGACTTTCTTATTAGCAACTTCTATGTTCATAGGATATTTTAATTCTTCCTGGGGTAAGTTTAATCGTTGGGAGAATTCATGCGATACGAAGGAACAAGTAGCACCTGAATCAAATAATATGTAAGCAGATATATCATTGACCGGAATGATACCTGAAACCAAGTCCTTGGATGCGACCGCATCCTAAACCGTCATGTTGAAAGTCCTTGCTGTTGGTCGATTCTGAGTTGGTGGTCCAGTAATTGTGAGATTTCCACCGCTTGGTCCCCTTCCACCATTTCCTCCTGCTGAATTCTTCTTTGGGCAATTCCTTACCTGATGGTCCAATGCTCCACAATTGAAACATCCATTTCTCTTTGGGGCAGAGCAATTGGAAGAGATGTGCCCCTCTTGCCCGCAATTGAAACAGACATTCTTCCCCTTTAGACATGCACCCGAGTGATTCCTCCCACACTCCTTGCATGTCTCAGTCCTCTGCTTTGTTTCCCCTGGTTTTCCCCCAGAGTTTCCCGAGTTAAAATTGTTATTGCTGTTGTTGTTGTTGTTCCACTTCCTCTTGTTTGCACCACTGCTGCTGCTACCTTCCCCTCGATTCCCTCCTTCATTCATCTTCTTTTTCTCCTTACTAAACTTCATTAGGGCTTCATTTCCGCCCTCAACAATTATAGCCTTCTCCAGGAGAGTCACGAAGCTGTTCGTCTGCAACACCGAAAGTCTACTGTATAACCATGGTTTGAGACCCTGCTCAAACCTCCTCGTTTTTCTCTCCTCAGTGTCAACCTGATGAGGCGCGAACCTCGCCAGTTCGTTGAACTTTGCGGCGTACTAGGGTACCGTCATGTCTTCTTGTTTCAGCTCCAAGAATCGCATCTCCATGCAACTCTGTATACTCACAGGAAAGTAGTTTTTGAAAAAGATCTTCTTAAACCCTTCCCAAGGTATCACACCATCTCCCGCCCTGGTCTGGTTTGCCTCCCACCAGAAATTTGCTTCACCCTTCAGCATGTAAGTGGCGAAGATTATTTTCTGATCATCTCCTACTCGGGCGATAGCGAACGCCTTTTCGATTTCCTTGACCCAAGTTTGGGCTTCAATGGATTCAGTGGTTCCTTTAAATTCTGGGGGTCCCGCGTTCTTGAAGTCCTTAAAGTGTGCCACCTGGCCCACTAGAGGGTTATTGGTATTCGGGGTTCAATTCTGTAATGCCCCAACTAAAATGTCTACAAACTGTTGCATGGGGTTCGGTGGACCCCCAACATTACCGCCTGACCCTTCTAGTACTTGATGACGTCTTCCTCTAGCCATCTATTTGCTTAAATAAACTTAATGTTATCATCTCATAACTTATTCCTACAGCATATATATTTCATGTAAAACTTAATCATCACATCACATATTTAAATAAAAACATATTTATTTAAAAAAAACATAATCACAAGGTATCTCATCATCTTATGGCATTATGCCATTTACATCTCTTTAACCCAAAACACTTGGAAAAATCGGAAACCATGTTTTATTTCATAGATAAGCGTTCTATACGCTAGTAGTAAAAGTTCAACACGAATAAACTAAAGACCCCGCCTAATGGCGTCTTCATGCTCTTCATCCACTATCTCCAGCACCAGCCCACGGCTTATGGCATGTCTAGACCGGTGCTCCTCACGTGGAAAATGATACACCCTATGCTGGAACCTCCCATGTGCTGACTTAAACGCGTACTTCATTCTATCCATCCTAACCTTTTTATCTCTTACTTCTCCTTCTAACTCGTCTGTTAGCTTCTCGGCCCGAACACGGCCTCTCCTCTCATCTCCCCAGAATGTGGTAATGATCTGCTTGTCAGTTTGGAGACTCTAAATCCTTGACTCTAACCCATTAAAGGTATGCCCCAAGTGGGTCCTGATGGCCTCTTTCTCATCCTTCAGCCTGTCCGCCTTCTGACCTGCTGTTCGCAGCTTGTCAGCCAGATCCCTTATTCCTAATTATCAGGTGGTGCACCAACGCCTCAAGCAATGCTGCAGCTTGCTACTCCCCCTATTACAGCTCCTCCAACTAATAGACCTTGTCATCTAATTTAGTAATCCTATCCATCAACTCATCCAACATAGTATCCTCAGGTGCTTTTTCAGAGTCCTCCTCGTGCTTCTCTTCCTCTTCAGGATACTCCTCTGGGTCTGACTCAGCTGCTGCCTCAGCTATAGGCTCAGGTACAGCTGTCACCAACTGCTCACTCACTACGTGGATATTCCTAACTTCTTCTTCTCCTGACATCCTACAATCAAGAAAAATAACTCGATTAGTATTTTAAAATAGATGTTGATTTTGTTTTTTAGAAAAATAGATTTGACACAACCCTTAGAACTCTACTTGAGTTCATCTTCTTATATCCTCCACTAACTTCCCTAAGGTTATAGTCTAAGGTTCCCCACCTAAGGTTTATAACCTACAGCTTTGATACCAACCTGTGACGCCCCCAAATCCGTGTAACATCAATTACAGGACATGGTGCTCACGGTACAACATACATCATTGTCTAACTACGCAAACTCCAGAAATAAAAATAATAATATAACTATTACATACTTATTCAAAATAAAATCCTAAGTCTTTACAACCTTTAATATATACTGAAACTCAAACTTAGCGTTTATCGCTACTGTGACGAACGAGAATTTTGTAAAAATATTTAAATATTTATTGAAATAAATAAATATTTTAAATGATTTAATTATTGAGTTAAATAATTAATTCATGAATTTATGGTAGATTAATCTAATTGTATGTGTTACATTAATTAAATTAATGTGTAGTAATTTAATAGTTCAAAGAATATATTTAATTGAGTTTATTTGATTAAATAAATTAATTAAATAAGCATAATGTTACTTTAATTAATTTAATAATTAATTAAGGAATTAATGAATTGACATAATTAATAAATAAAAATATTAATTATGTGACAATGTTATTTAATGTGAATTATCTTATTTTATTTAATTAATTTAAATAAGATTAATTGAATTAATTAAAATGTTACAATTAACTATATTATAAGCTAGTATTAAAATAAAGGAGAAAGAGGAAAAGAAGGAAGGCAAACATGGCCTTAGGAGAAGTTTATCCGTTGTTAATACAACGGATACTTATATAATACGTATAATCGTTGTTCTAAGTCATTATTCTAAGTCATTATCAGAGAAAAGTTAGAGAAACTTGAGAGAGAAATCGAAGAGAAAAGAAGAAGGCATTGAGAGAAATTGAGAAAAGAAGAATTGAGAGATCATTGTGTTGTTATCAATTGATTATCTTCATACTAACTAAAGGGTAATTCTTCTTTATGTTTTCAAAATTAAAGTTTTCCATATACGTATTCTAAAGTCTGTGAAAAATTGAGTTTTTCAATTGGGTTATGATATGCCTTTATCTATATGGGTATGCAATTATAACATGTTTTCTAACGTATACACATGTTTTAAAGTAATCAATTTTATATAATTTGGCCTTAATTGGTTTTTCAAAAAGTTATAGAGTTTTCTACGATATTGTAAAATTTCTTGGTCAGTACTTGTTTTTGGGAAATTAAAGTGTGAGGTTATTATATATGTGACCGTATATGTTAGTATTATGTATTGGATCATGTATCCATGATTTACACTAATCACACCAAGTAATTTTGTTAATAATTGGGTTTTATGAAATTACAGAGTATTGAATATGGGTAAATAACCCATATAGGTCAAATTCATGATTGATTCATATGTTTGTATTAAAATTGACGTATGAATATGATTGTATATGTTTAAACAAAGAGAATAGAATTAAAATGAACAGATTCGGTGTAGTAACGAATCCGTAATGATAGATTATATATTTTTCGTAAAAACTTTACAAGTTATGAAGAACAGTGAATTTGATTATTTTAATTCGTATAATTTTATGTGTTAAAATGTTAAGAATGTGTTAGAAGTGTTATATAATGTTCCTATGAAGTTTATACTTCATGGATAACATTACAAATCATTATATTGGTGTAAAATTGGAGAAAATTGCCAAATTCTGTGTTCGTTCGCTAACTTCAGATTCTGAGATTCCGCAGCCGCTCGGCCGAGCCGGGTGCAAGGCTAAACGGCGCCCGGCCGCTCCGATCTGATTTTTTTTAAAAAAAAAATTTTGCTAAGTCTGGAAATTTGTGAAATGTGTTTTGAGTCTAATGAACATGAACACATGTTGTATAAATATGATAAAATATTGATATGAGTATAATAATTTATATTATGTGATTAATTAATAAATTAATTACGTGACTTAAACTATTATTTGTAAAGGTTAAATAATGTGTTATAAACATTAAGACATTATTTTAAATCTAATTAACATGAAGACATGTTATGTATGTAATGAGTTATTACTACAAGGTAATAACTTAAGTTACGTGATTAATTAACAAGTTAATTAATTAACGTAAACCATTATTTAAAAACCTAATAATGAGTTTGAAGAATACTATTGTAAATCAATAATCATATCGAACTTGTGATTAATTGATATTGTGAATGTATTGATAGGTAAGAGTAATTAAAGAAGTGAGTAATAATTGTAGCTTGCGCACGAGGCAAGTTTTCTATCCCTAACTTACTATTATTGTTGGGCAAGTTTCCTAAACTAAACTCTTTAAATTGAGCAATTGCTATGCTTAATTACTATTGTTGAGCAAATTCTTACTCTTGAATATCCAAGTTTAGAATTTCACATGAGATGCTATGATTCTTTTAAAAGTATCATTTAAGTGTACAATACTTATTCGATTGTATACCTTGAGAAGTTAATATTCAATTTGAATATCATTTATTGAGTTATCCAAACCAACTTTATTTGGTGCGGATTCTGATGTTAAACTGAGATGAACAACCCTAATATAGGGAATTAATGAAGATGCTTTAAGCGTTAAGATAGTATGCACAGTATCAGTACGAAGGGCTGATCTCCCTAAGTACGAGAAGTAAAGTCTATAGTCTTATGACTGTTAAAGGTTGGAAAGGTTAATATACTTGACAACCTAAGACTCGGTTCAAGGTCTTAATGACCCTCAGAAGTAATTTGACTCTCGATTAATATTCTTGATTCAAAAGTTGAGAAGTAATTTGACTCTTGATTAATATTCTTGATTCAAATGTTGAGCTTTCTGTTATTCAGAATTCTTTCACTCGCATGTTATTATTCTGTCATATTTTTATACTTGCGGGCATTCGTGCTCACTCTTGCATAATAACATTGCAGCTAATAATGAACGAAGTGATGTACCTTCTAGTAGCAAGGGCAAAGGAAAAGCTAACAAGTGTTGAAGACTTGTGTTAGTGTTAAGAATGTTAAAGTTCAAGATTTATGTGTGATGACTTAAGACTTATTTATTTATGTTTCCGCAACAGAGATTTAAGGTTAAGTATAACCTGGAATTTATGATGTATTATTATTTCAGATGATGTAAGATGATGATTTATTTATCTAATAAATGAATTTCATTATTTATGGGTGGATAGTTGTATGATATTGGAACAGTGAACACCAAATCTTGTGAAAAATTAAGATACCGGATTTGGGGGTGTCACAAGTTGGTATCAGAGCCGTAGGTTATGAACCTTAGGTGGGGGAAAAACCTTAGGATAGTAGTAATGACAACTCTGATTGAGTTCTAAGAATGATAATAAAATTACAATATGTGCTATGTGCTTATGTGTTCATACTTGTTAGAGTATTGATTAGCATCACGTAAAAACTAAGACTTAAAACTTATTTTGTCAGGATGTCAGATACTGGAGGAACTAGTCAGCCCAGGGATGTTGTACCCCTAGAGACTAGAAATGAGGAGCCCCGGGACATACATACTGTCTGGGAGCAGTTAGTACAGCCAGAGCCATCTCCTGTGATTCCAGATTTTGGTCAGGAGCATGAGCCAGAGACAGACTCAGAGGAGGACCCTGAAGAGGTTGAGATTTCGGCTGAGGTAGCCGAGGAGGAGGAAGAAGAGGAGGAAGACCCTGAGGAGTTCCCATCGAACTCTGTCAGTGCTGATATGTATGATTTATTGTATGATCTCAACGTAGAGTTACGAGATACAATTCAGGAGTTGACGGAGCAGTCAGTTGCTCAGGGTGGTGAGATTGAGACACTCCACACCCGTCTTGGCAATGTGGAGTGGGATTTGGTTCATGAGAAGGGCCAAACTAAGCAGAAGACAGAGGAGATAGAAAAGTTAAAGAATGAGTTGAAAGAGAAATCTGAAAGACTCGCCATAGTGGAAGAAGCTTGGGTGAGTAATGCACGACGTGCAGATCTGGCAGAGGATGATGCGCGTGCGAAGAGAGTTAAGGTTGCAAAGACATGCTACACGTTTTTGAGGGCAATGGATGAGGCCCAGGACCGAGTTATGAGATATCCAATTCAGTTCGAGGGACTGCCTGGGTATATGTTAGATCGTAGGAATATATCCCGCATTATAGAGGAGGAGCGTAGTGAAGCTGTCCGACGCCTTAGTAAGCCGTGATAGGACAATATGATATTGTTAATGTTTAAATAATCGTAAATAATGTAAATTCCGATGTGATTATAAACAAAGGAATATTGTGATAATGTAAATCCTGTAGAAACTGTATTTCAGGATAGTTAATGTAAATGGCAGAAATGCTGTCGTATTGTATTAAAAGCTTTTGGTTTTAATAAAATAATAAAGTTGCTCAAGATGATATGGGTTAAGTGAGTATGTTAAAGTATTTAACATTATGTGATACTCTTTGGAGTAGTTAATGTAAATTCCGATGTGATTAAAAACAAAAGAATATTTTGAGAAACTAAATCCTGAAGATTCTTTATCTTGGGATAGTTGAAGTAAATGGCAGAGATGCTATAGTCCAATGTTTAAAACTTTTGATTTAAATAAAATATCAAAGGTTATTTGAAAAGAAAAGAGTTAAAGTGGTTATGTTAAATATTTGAGTTAAGTCTTAAATATTTAAGAGATTGAATAAAGATCTAATGAGCATATATTCTTAACAGAAATATGCCGCCAAGAAGAAGACAAAATCGTCGACAAGACCAAGAAGGGTCAACCAATAACAACAATGATGCCAATGCGAACCCCGTTTAGCAGTTGGTAAATTTGTTGGCTGGAGCGATGAACAATCAGCCTCAAGCTCCACCGAACACCTCATTTAAAAACTTTATGGCAGTGGGATCGCTAGATTTTAAGGGTTCCACGAACCCGATAGAAGCTCAGACTTGGGTTATGGAAATGGAGAAAATTTTTGAGGTCGCTCGAGTTAGGGAGGACCAGAAGACCGCCTACGCGACATTTATGTTAAAATCAGAAGCCAGCTACTGGCAAGCAAATAAGATCAGGGGAGGAGAAGGTGTAATAACCTGGGAAAGGTTTAAAGAAATGTTTTTAGAGATGTATTTCCCGACTAGCTCCCAGAATCAAATGGAGGTGCAGTTTCTGGAGTTGAAGCAGAGGAATATGTCTGTGCCCGACTACGCGGCAAAGTTTAACGAATTGTCTAGGTTTGCCCAATATCAGGTGCATACTGACGAAAGAAAGGCTAGGCGTTTTGAACAGGGACTGAAACCCTGGTTGTATAGCAATGTGTCAATGTTTCAATTGAACACTTTCGCTGGAGTTCTGGAGAAGGCCATTCTCGCTGAAGGTGGAAGCGAAGCGGTGTCTAAGTACAATCAGGATCAAAAGAAGAAGAAGAATGATAGTGAAGGAAATAATAAGGCTAGTGGCAGTCACACAGGGGGAACTAATAATCATAAACAAAAATGGAATGACAACCCGTCGTCTGTAAGTCAGCAAGGTAGTCAGAAGAAAAAGTTAGAACCATGCCCAACCTATGGGAAGACTCACTTGGGAGTCTGCATGAAAGGAAAAAGAGTTTGCTACAATTATGGTCAGGAAGGCCACATAGCACCTAACTGCCCTAACCCTAAGAAGGGCGCCTGCTACACATGTGGGTCAAATGATCACTTGTCTAGAGACTGTCCAAAGAAGGCATCTGGAGGGGCAGGGTCAGGTGGACATAAGGGAAATAATAGTGGAAATCCTTTTACCATTACCGGACCTGACTTCAACAAACCGACCAACTGCAAGGACATTTAACATGACCATACAAGACGTTGTACAGTCTAGTGATGTGGTGTTAGGTATCATTCCGATTAATAAAGTCAATGCTTATGTTATATTTAATTTGGGTGCTACTTGTTCATTTATATCCGATGACTTTGCAAAGAATTTAGAATTGCTTAAAGACGAATTAGAAATCCCTATGAACATAGAGATTGCGAACAAGGAAGTAATTCCTGTTAAGTATATACACAAGAATTATAGAGTGGATATTAAGGGTAACGTTATGAATGTAGATCTTATCCCGATTAAACTTGGGGAATTTGACGTTATCCTTGGAATGGATTGGTTATTCAATTATGGAGCAATAATTGATTGCCAGAAGAAATGTATTAACCTTATGACTCCGTCAAAGGTTGTGTTTTATGGCAGTAAATCGCCTAGACAAGCGAGTTGTCTGACGATGATGCAGGCCAAGAAGTTATTAAAACAGGGCTGTGTGGGGTATTTAGCCTACATAGTCGATAGTCGTAAAGAGAATCCAAAGTCAGAAGAAATACCAGTCGTAAGAGACTTCGTGGATGTTTTCCCGGATGATCTTCCAAGACTTTCGCCGGACAGGGAAGTAGATTTTGTTATTGATTTGGTGCTAGGAACGGCTCCAATATCGAAAGCACCGTAACGGATGGCTCCGGTAGAAATGAAGGAATTGATGGTACAGCTACAAGAGCTGTTGGACAAGAAATATATTCAACCGAGCGTATCACCGTGGGGAGCGCCGGTATTATTTGTTAAGAAGAATGATGGAACGATGCGACTCTGCATAGACTATAGAGAATTGAACAAGGTTACCATTAAGAATAGGTATCCGCTGCCAAGGATTGATGATCTGTTTGATCAATTAAAAGGAGCGAGATATTTTTCGAAGATAGACCTGAGAAGTGGTTATCATTAGGTTAAGGTAAGGCCAGAAGATGTCCCAAAGACAGCGTTTAGGACACGATATGGTCACTACGAATTTTTGGTTATGTCATTTGGTCTAACAAATGCGCCTGCAGCATTTATGGGCCTAATGAATGGAGTGTTCAAGCCGTTTCTAGACAAATTCATAGTGGTTTTTATTGATGATATATTGGTCTATTCTAAGACCAAGGAAGAACATGTTGAGCATTTGAAGTTGACGTTAGAAGTATTAAGAAGAGAGAAGTTGTATGCCAAATTCTCAAAGTGTGAATTCTTGATTGAAAGGGTGCAATTTCTTGGACACGTGATTGATAAGGACGAAATTTTGGTGGATCCCTCCAAAGTCGAAGCAGTGATGAATTGGGATCAGCCAAAAACACCGTCGGAAGTAAGAAGTTTTCTTGGATTAGCTGGTTATTATAGAAGATTTATTCAGGATTTTTCCAAAATCGCCACTCCGCTAATGAATTTGACTAGGAAAGTTGTAAAATTCGTTTGGACGGAGAAGTGTGAGGAAAGTTTTCAAGAGCTTAAGAAAAGGTTAGGTACAGCACCTGTGTTGTCCCTACCGGATGATACAGGAAACTTTGAGGTATATAGTGATGCGTCGCATAAAGGGCTAGGTTGTGTGCTTATGCAAAACGGCAGAGTCATTGCGTATGCGTCACGACAACTAAAAGATTACGAGAAGGGATATCCAACCCATGATTTGGAATTGGCTGCGATGGTATTCGCTTTAAAGATTTGGAGACACTATCTCTATGGGGAGAAGTGTGAAATATATACAGATCATAAGAGTCTGAAGTATATTTTCACACAGAAAGACTTGAATATGCGCCAAAGAAGGTGGCTGGAATTAATAAAGGATTATGATTGCGATATCTTATACCACCCAGGCAAAGCGAATGTTGTAGCCGACGCCTTAAGCAGAAAGGGTCGGGAAAAGTTGATGATGCTGACAGCATAGGAAGAATTGATTTCAGCAATGAAAAAGCTGGAATTGGAAGTAGGATGTCCAATGGAGATTGATGAGAAACTGTTTTATATGCAAGCTGGAACAACTTTATTGGATAAGGTTAAAGAAGCTCAAATTCTGGATAAGGAATGTGAGGAAGTAAAAAAAAGATATCTGAAGGGACTAAACTTAGATTTAAAGTGGACAGTGAAGGATCGTTGAGGTTTGAAAATAGAGTTTGGGTACTGCCAGCACCAGAAATTAAGGAGGACATTTTGAGCGAGGCTCATAGTTTGAGGTATTCCATTCATCCAGGAAGTACCAAGATGTATCAAGATTTATGACAACACTTTTGGTGGCCAAATATGAAGAGAGACATTGACGATTGTGTTGCCAAGTGTCTGACTTGCCAAAGGGTCAAGGCAGAACACCAAAGACCAAGTGCTTTGTTACAACCTTTAGAAATCCCAGAATGGAAATGGGAACATATTACAATGGATTTTGTTGTTGGCCTTCCGACGACCCAGAAAGGTTATGACGCAGTATGGGTTATCGTCGACCGATTAACTAAATTCGCACACTTTCTTCCGATCAAAATCAGATTTAACCTAGAACAATTGGCGCAGTTATATGTAAAAAAGATTGTTTCAAGGCACAGGGTGCCAGTGTCAATTATTTCTGACCGTGATCCGCTCTTCACATCGAATTTCTGGAAGCGACTGCAAGAATGCATGGGAACACAGTTGAGGATGAGCACCGCTTATCACCCTCAGACTGACGGGAAAAGTGAAAGAACGATCCAAACATTAGAGGATATGCTTAGAGCATGCATAATGGATTTTAAAGGCAATTGGGATGATCATTTGCCGCTTGTAGAATTTGGTTATAATAATAGTTACCACGCTAGTATTGGTATGCCGCCTTACGAAGCGTTGTACGGTAGAAAGTGCAGAACTCCACTGTACTGGGATGAAGTTGGTGAAAGACAATTGCTAGGACCAGAGTTAGTCCAACAAACGGCAGAAATAGTTAAAGTAATTCAGACAAGATTAGTAGCGGCTCAGGATAGGCAGAAGAAATAAGCCGATCCACACCGCAAGAATGTAGAGTTTGAATCGGGTTGTTTTGTATTTTTGAAGGTCTCTCCTTGGAAGGGAAAGATCAGATTTGGTAAGAAGGGAAAATTGAGCCCGAGGTTCATTGGACCCTTTGAGGTACTCCGAAGAATTGGAGAAGTAGCCTATGAGGTAGCTTTACCTCCGGCACTGGAGCATGTCCACAACGTTTTCCATATGTCGGTATTACGACGTTATAAACCCGATTACAAACATGGGATAGAATATGAACCCCTACAATTTGAGAAAGATTTATCCTACGAAGAAGTTCCTGTTTAGATTGTTGACAGGAAAGAGCAAGTTCTCAGGAACAAAGTAATACCTTCTGTTAAGGTAATTTGGAGGAACCACAACGCTGAAGAAGCTACGTGGAAACTCGAAGAGAATATGATAAAGAATTATCCCCACTTATTTTCTTGAATAAGTGAACGCGATTCTGGGGACAGAATCTTTGTAACGGGGGAGAATGTGACGAAAGACGAGATTATTAATCGAACCGTGATTCTGTGGACAGAATCCTTTTAAGGGGGGAAAGATGTGACGAACGAGAATTTTGTAAAGATATTTAAATATTTATTAAAATAAATAAATATTTTAAATGATTTAATTATTGAGTTAAATAATTAATTCATGAATTTATGGTAGATTAATTTAATTGTATGTGTTACATTAATTAAATTAATGTGTAGTAATTTAATAGTTCAAAGAATATATTTAATTGAGTTTATTTGATTAAATAAATTAATGAAATAAGCATAATGTTACTTTAATTAATTTAATAATTAATTAATGAATTAATGAATTGACATTATTAATAAATAAAAATATTAATTATGTGATAATGTTATTTAATGTGAATTATCTTATTTTATTTAATTAATTTAAATAAGATTAATTGAATTAATTAAAGTGTTATAATTAACTATATTATGAGCTAGTTATTAAAATAAAGGGGAAGGAGGAAAAGAAGGAAGGCAAACAGGGCCTTAGGAGAAGTTTATCCGTTGTTAATACAACGGATACTTATATAATACGTATAATCATTGTTCTAAGTCATTATTCTAAGTCATTATCATAGAAAAGTTAGGGAAACTTGAGAGAGAAATCAGATAGAAAAGAAGAAGGCATTGAGAGAAATTGAGAAAAGAAGAATTGAGAGATCATTGTGTTGTTATCAATTGATTATCTTCATACTAACTAAAGGGTAATTCTTCTTTATTTTTTCAAAATTAAAGTTTTTCATATACGTATTCTAAAGTCTGTGAAAAATTGGGTTTTCCAATTGGGTTATGATATGGCTTTATCTATATGGGTATGTAATTATAACATGTTTTCTAACGTATACACATGTTTTAAAGTAATCAATTTTATATAATTTGGCCTTAATTGATTTTTTGAAAAGTTACAGAGTTTTCTATGATTTTGTAAAATTTCTCGGTCAGTACTTGTTTTTGGGAAATTAAAGTGTGAGGTTATTATATATGTGACCGTATATGTTAGTATTATGTATTGGATCATGTATCCATGATTTACACTGATCACACCAAGTAATTTTGTTAATAATTGGGTTTTATGAAATTACAGAGTATTGAATATGGGTAAATAACCCATATGGGTTAAATTAATGATTGATTCATATGTTTGTATTAAAATTGACGTATGAATATGATTGTATATGTTTAAACAAAGAGAATAGAATTAAAATGAACAGATTCGGTGTAGTAACGAATCCGTAATGATAGATTATATATTTTTCGTAAATACTTTACAAGTTATGAAGAACAGTGAATTTGATTATTTTAATTCGTATAATTTTATGTGTTAAAATGTTAAGAATGTGTTAGAAGTGTTATATAATGTTCCTATGAAGTTTATACTTCATGGGTAACATTACAAATCATTATATTGGTGTAAAATTGGAGAAAATGGCCAAATTCTGTGTTCGTTCGCGAACTTCAGATTCTGAGATTCCACAGCCACGCGGCTGAGCCGGGTGCAAGGCTAAACGGCGCCCGGCCGCGCCCGTCTGATTTTTTTTGAAAAAAAAAATTGCTAAGTCTGGAAATTTGTGAAATGTGTTTTGAGTCTAATGAATATGAACACATGTTGTATAAATATGATAAAATATTGATATAAGTTTAATAATTTATGTTATGTGATTAATTAATAAATTAATTACGTGACTTAAACTATTATTTGTAAAGGTTAAATAATGTGCTATAAACATTAAGACATTATTTTAAATCTAATTAACATAAAGGCATGTTATGTATGTAATGAGTAATTAATACATGTTAATAACTTAAGTTACGTGATTAATTAACAAGTTAATTAATCAACGTAAACCATTATTTGAAAACCTAATAATGAGTTTGAAGAATACTATTGTAAATCAATAATCATATCGAATCTATGATTAATTGATATTGTGAATGTATTGATAGGTAAGAGTAATTAAAGAAGTGAGTAATAATTGTAGCTTGCGCACGAAACAAGTTTTCTATCCCTAACTTACTATTATTGTTGGGCAAGTTTCCTAAACTAAACTCTTTAAATTGAGCAATTGCTATGCTTAATTACTATTGTTGAGCAAATTCTTACTCTTGAATATCCAAGTTTAGAATTTCACATGAGATGCTATGATTCTTTTCAAAGTATCATTTAAGTGTATAATACTTATTCGATTGTATACCTTGAGAAGTTAATATTCAATTTGAATATCATTTATTGAATTATCCAAACCAATTTTATTTGGTGTGGATTTTGATGTTAAAATGAGATGAACAACCCTAATATAGAGAATTAATGAAGATGCTTTAAGCGTTAAGATAGTGTGCACAGTATCAGTACGAATGGCTGATCTCCCTAAGTACGAGAAGTAAAGTCTATAGTCTTATGACTGTTAAAGGTTGGAAAGGTTAATATACTTGACAACCTAAGACTCGGTTCAAGGTCTTAATGACCCTCAGAAGTAATTTGACTCTCGATTAATATTATTGATTCAAAAGTTGAGAAGTAATTTGACTCTTGATTAATATTCTTGATTCAAATGTTGAGCTTTCTGTTATTCAGAATTCTTTCACTCGCATGTTATTAATCTGTCATATTTTTATACTTGCGGGCATTCGTGCTCACTCTTGCATAATAACATTGCAGCTAATAATGAACGAAGTGATGTACCTTCTAGTAGCAAGGGTAAAAGAAAAGCTAACAAGTGTTGAAGACTTGTGTTGGTGTTAAAAATGTTAAAGTTCAAGATTTATGTGTGATGACATAAGACTTATTTATTTATGTTTTCGCAATAGAGATTTAAGGTTAAGTATAACCTAGGATTTATGATGTATTATTATTTCAGATGATGTAAGATGATGATTTATTTATCTAATAAATGAATTTCATTATTTATGGGTAGATAGTTGTATGATATTGGAACAGTGAACACCAAATCTTGTGAAAATTAATATACCGAATTTGGGGGTGTCACAACTACATTACACCATATGCGGAAATATAAACTTGTTACATAAATAACTCTCAACATTTCATCTTAGACTTCCCCTTGTCCTTGCCCGAGCCCTCAGCCTTCTCATCCTTAACTGAAAAGTTTAAGCAAGAATGAGCACAAATTGCCCAGCAAGTATATAAAGTAGTTTGAAAACATACATCAAGAGTAAAAGCATATGTGTGGCTATATCTCAACAGTTGAAAGAATTATCAAGTGGGAAACAAGAATTTCGAAGATAAGAGTTTAAGAATTCTCAATATCATACTAAGGGGTGTTAAATACCCTGAACGTTACTTTATTTCATCAAAAACCATCAGACTGTTTAACAATCAAGTAGATTATAAACAGTCTCTGCAAGTAGTCCAGGTGATCAGCCTATTGTACCCTACATTGTGCACAAGTATAAAGTTTAAACTGTATAAGCATAAATGGGACTATATGCCCGACATCTGTTTGCCAGTTTATTCGGGTTGTTCATCTTAGTATTCATGCCCAAAGCAATTTGGATTGGTAAACATTAAATAGCTTCAAAAGATTTGAATTAAATCATTTTTCATCAATAATAACTAGCCGAAAACAAAGGCCAGGAAACCGACTTAGAAACAATTAGATAATGACATGAAACTTATAAGCATAGCTGTTAGAATAGTAACTGAGTAATCATCGATAAGCTTGCAAGATAATTGAAGTTGTAGAACTTTACGTCAAAGGAAACTTGTACGTGTCAACGAATAAACACGAGCTCGGTACTTACCCGTACCGTAATAAAAGAAGTAAGGCTTGAATAATTTATCAATGAAAAATAGGGTAAGAAAATTGCCTGATACGTCTGCTACAATTAACGCTATCTACTAGCTCTTCACGTAACCTCTTTGATGAATTCTTCTTGTGTTAAACTGATTGAGCCTCACACCTTGCTTGTTAACTGCTATGTACTCTCCAGAAATCTTAGAAAGCCTTGTATCCCTCTCAAACTCTCATTCAAAATTTCTTTTCTCTCTCGGGTGTAACTTTTTGGTGAAAGTAAGAATGAATTTGGGTTGGGTGTATATGTAGAGGTTAGAGTCTTTTGATTTCCCATAACCTCCAGCTCCCAATTGTCAGTTACAAACATTATTCATAATTCATTCGTTTAGTTATGGAGTGGGGAGTTAGAAAAATGAAAAGTTTGGTTATAAGGTGATATAAACCCATCCTTGCTATATTGTTATATACGTATACTCCCTCCCTCCATGTCCCAATTCAGATGTCATGTGGGCCCCCTCCAGCTGCTGATTTACTAAAAATATTATTAATTTAATTAGTTAATCAATTAAATAACCATTTTGCCCTCCATAGCCGAACGTTGCGATACTTATATCGATTCCTACTAAAATCGATGTCCCGGACGTCATGGGACTATCCATTTCGTCAAATTCATCTCCGAAATTCGTGGTTGACTTTTTACCCAAAAAAGTCAACCGATTGACTTTGACCAAAAAGTCAACCGTGACACATTTTTGTGGTTACAGTCTATCCTGACTAATTTCGACGTTCCGGACTCAAATACACAGTCCGCATCTCTACATTCCGCTCCGAACTCAAAATCATACCTTAAAGCCATCCCATCGAAATTAATAGAATTAATTCCATACTTAACCAATTTAAATAGTTGAACTAAACTGAACCAACCATTTAAATACTCCTCATCATATATCATAAAATAACACATGTATGTATAACACATATACATCTAATAAAAGAAAACACACAAGAATTTCACATAAATTCGTTTATTAAAAATTATTAAATTACATACAAAATCTCGGATATTACATTCACCCTCCTTTTTAAGGATTCCGTCCCCAGAATCATTACAATTTAAACAAAAAGATTAGGGTAATTTTTCATCATTTTCTCCTCGAGTTCCCACGTAGCCTCTTTGGCATTGTGGTTCCTCCATACTACCTTAACAGAAGGTATTATCTTATTTCTTAACACTTGTTCTTTTCTATCAATTATCTGTAATGGAACCTCTTCATAGGTTAAGTCCTTTTCGAACTGGATGGATTCATACTCTATGACGTGCATGTAATCCTGCTTATAGGGTCGTAAAACTGATACGTGGAACACGTTGTGTATATGTTCTAACTCCGGAGGTAAAGCTATTTCATAAGCTACCTCACCGACTCTCCTTAACACTTCAAAGGATCCTATGAATCTGGGACTAAGTTTTACCATCTTCCCAAACCTCATTTTTCCTTTCCAAGGTGAAACCTTCAGAAACACATAAGTGCCGACGTCGAAGTCTCGTTGTTGCCGATGTTGATCAGTATATTTCTTCTGTCGATCCTGAGCTGTCACTAATCTCGCTCGTATCATTTTGATCACATTTGCAGTTTGCTACACTAATTCTGGCCCTAGCAATTGACGTTCTCCCACTTCATCCCAGCACAATGGCGTTCGACATTTCCTTCCATATTAAGCTTCATAAGGTGGCATCCCGATGCTCGCGTGGTAACTGTTGTTGTATGCAAATTCCACCAATGGTAGGTGGTCATCCCAATTTCCTTTGAAATCCATAACACATGCTCTCAGCATGTCCTCCAATATTTGAATAGTTCTTTTGCTCTTCCCGTCTGTTTGAGGATGATACGCGGTGCTCAACCTCAGTTGCGTTCCCATAGGTTCTTGAAAGCTTTTCCAGAAATTAGCTGTGAACCGCGGATCTCGATCTGACACAATTGATACATGTACACCATGCCTGGAAACGATCTCCTTGATATAAAGCCTTGCCAACTGATCCAAGGTATATCTGATCCTGATTGGCATGAAATGCGCTGACTTGGTCAATCGATCAATGATTACCCAAACTAAATCGTAACCCTTCTGTGTATTTGGAAGTCCCACCACGAAGTCCATCGTGATATGCTCCCATTTCCATTCTAGAATTTATAAAGGTTGAAGTAACCCGCTCGGTCTCTGATGTTTCACCTTGACTCTCTAGTATGTCAAACACCTGCTGACGCACTCTGCCACTTCTTTCTTCATATTGGGCCACCAATAATGTTGGCGAAGATCCTGATACATCTTTGAGCTTCCCGGGTGGATTGAGTAACTTGAATTATGAGCTTCCAGTAAAATTTCTTCTTTTAGCTCCGCTACTCCTGGCACCCAAATTCCCCTCTCAAATCTTAATAATCCATCACCACCCACATTGAACTTAAGCTCCTCTCCATCTGAAATTCCTTTCCTCACCTTCTCGCATTCTTCATCGCTGCTTTGTTCTTCCTTGATTTTGTCCAATAGAGTCGGTCGAACCTCCATTGCGAACAACTTCTCATCTAACTCACTCGAACTCTTTTCCTCGAGTTCCAAACTGATCATTTCCTTAATCAACTCCTCTTGAGCCGTTAGCATTGCCAACCTACCACTGCCTTTTCTGCTTAGCGCATCTGTGACCACGTTAGCTTTCCCCGGATCATACAAGATGTCGCAATCGTAATCCTTTATTAGTTCCAACCATCTTCTCTGTCTCATATTCAATTCTTTATGCGTGAAGATATACTTCAGACTTTTATGGTCCGTGTATATTTCACACTTTACACCATATAAATAGTGCCTCCAAATCTTCAGGGCAAATACTACCGCTGCCAATTCCAGGTTATGGGTAGGATATCCCTTCTCATAATCCTTCAACTGACGCGATGCGTACGCAATAACTTTACCATGCATAAGCACACAGCCAAGTCCTTTGTGAGACGCATCACTGAAAATTACGAAATCACCAGTATCATCTGGTAAAGACAACACTGGTGCCTCACTCAATCTTTTCTTAAGCTCCCGAAAACTTTCTTCACACTTCTCTGTCCAGACAAATTTTACAGACTTCTTCGTTAAATTCGTCAACGTTCCTACTATCTTCGAAAAATCTTGAATGAACCGTCGGTAATAGCCTGTCAGTCCTAAGAAACATCTTACTTCAGTTGGCGTCTTTGGTTGTTCCCAATTTTGTACCGCTTCCACCTTTGCTGGATCCACGGAGATTCTGTCCTTGTCGATCACGTGACCCAGAAATTGAACTTTCTCTAACCAAAACTCGCACTTTAAAAATTTTGCGTATAACTTATCCTTCCTCAACGTCTCCAATACCAACCTTAAGTGTTTAGCATGATCCTAGTGAGTCTTGGAATAGATCAGGATATAATCTATGAACACGACTACGAATTTATCTAAGTATTGCTTGAATACCCGATTCGTCATATCCATAAACGCCGCCGACGCGTTTGTTAATCCAAATGACATCACCAAAAACTCGTCGTGTCCGTAACGAGTCCTAAATGCTGTCTTAGGTACATCTTCCTTCCTCACCTTAAACTGGTGATATCCCGTCCTCAAATTGATCTTGGAAAAATACCTCGCTCCCTTCAACTGATCGAACAGATCATCTATCCTAGGTAACGGATACATGTTCTTGATCGTCACTTTGTTCAACTCTCGATAGTCAATACAAAGCCTCATCGATCCGTCCTTCTTTTTCATAAATAAAACTGGTGCTCCCCAAGGAGACACACTCGGTTGAATATACTTCCTATCCAATAATTCCTGCAACTGTACCATCAGCTCCTTCATCTCTGCCGGTGCCATTCTGTATAGGGCTTTCGAAATCGGGGTCGTTCCCGGTACTAAATCTATAACGAATTCGACCTCTCTATCCGGTGGAAGTCCTGGTAATTCTTCCAGAAATACATTTGGAAATTCATTCACTACTGGTATCTATCCCATCCCCACCCCTACTTTCTGCGTATCAATAATATGGGCCAAATAACCTATACATCCCTTCCTTAGCAACTTCCTCGCTTGCATCATCGTCAGACAACTCGAGTGTCTCGGCGACTTACTCCCGTAGAATACTACCTTAGACTGATCTGGAGTCTTAAGGTTTATACACTTCTTCTGGCAATCTATCATCGCTCCATGGTTAAATAACCAATCCATTCCTAAAATTACATCAAATTCCCCTAATTGAATCGGAATTAAATCCACTAGTAACTTATATCCCCTGATATCTACAACACAATTCCTATAGACATGGTTAACGGGAATGACTTTCTTATTAGCAACTTCTATGTTCATAGGATATTTTAATTCTTCCTGGGGTAAGTTTAATCGTTGGGAGAATTCATGCGATACGAAGGAACAAGTAGCACCCGAATAAAATAATATGTAAGCAGATATATCATTGACCGGAATGATACCTGAAACCAAGTCCTTGGATGCGACCGCATCCTAAACCGTCATGTTGAAAGTCCTTGCTGTTGGTCGATTCTGAGTTGGTGGTCCAGTAATTGTGAGATTTCCACCTCTTGGTCCCCTTCCACCATTTCCTCCTGCTGAATTCTTCTTTGGGCAATTCCTTACCTGATGGTCCAATGCTCCACAATTGAAACATCCATTTCTCTTTGGGGCAGAGCAATTGGAAGAGATGTGCCCCTCTTGCCCGCAATTGAAACAGACATTCTTCCCTTTTAGACATGCACCCGAGTGATTCCTCCCACACTCCTTGCATGCCTTAGTCCTCTGCTTTGTTTCCCCTGGTTTTCCCCAGAGTTTCCCGAGTTAAAATTGTTATTGCTGTTGTTGTTGTTGTTCCACTTCCTCTTGTTTGCACCACTGCTGCTGCTACCTTCCCCTCGATTCCCTCCTTCATTCATCTTCTTTTTCTCCTTACTAAACTTCATTAGGGCTTCACTTCCGCCCTCAACAATTATAGCCTTCTCCAGGAGAGTCACGAAGCTGTTCGTCTGCAACACCTAAAGTCTACTGTATAACCATGGTTTGAGACCCTGCTCAAACCTCCTCGTTTTTCTCTCCTCAGTGTCAACCTGATGAGGCGCGAACCTCGCCAGTTCGTTGAACTTTGCGGCGTACTAGGGTACCGTCATGTCTTCTTGTTTCAGCTCCAAGAATCGCATCTCCATGCAACTCTTTATACTCACAGGAAAGTAGTTTTTGAAAAAGATCTTCTTAAACCCTTCCCAAGGTATCACACCATCTCCCGCCCTGGTCTGGTTTGCCTCCCACCATAAATTTATTTCACCCTTCAGCATGTAAGTGGTGAAGATTATTTTCTGATCATCTCCTACTCGGGCGATAGCGAACGCCTTTTCAATTTTCTTGACCCAAATTTGGGCTTCAATGGGTTCGGTGGTTCCTTTAAATTCTGGGGGTCCCGCGCTCTAGAAGTCCTTAAAGTGTGCCACCTGGCCCGCTGGAGGGTTATTGGTATTCGGGGTTCGATTCTGTAATGCCCCAACTAACTTGTCTACAAACTGTTGCATGAGGTTCGGTGGACCCCCAGCATTACCGCCTGACCCTTCTAGTACTTGATGACGTCTTCCTCTAGCCATCTATTTGCTTAAATAAACTTAATGTTATCATCTTATAACTTATTCCTACAGCATATATATTTTATATAAAACTTAATCATCACATCACATATTTAAATTAAAACATATTTATTTAAAAAAACATAATCACAAGGCATCTCATCATCTTATGGAATTATGCCATTTACATCTCTTTAACCCAAAACACTTGGAAAAATCGGAAACCAAGTTTTATTTCATAGATAAGCGTTCTATACGCTAGTAGTAAAAGTTCAACACGAATAAACTAAAGACCCCGCCTAATGGCGTCTTCATGCTCTTCATCCGCTATCTCCAGCACCAGCCCACGGCTTATGGCATGTCTAGACCGGTGTGCTCCTCACGCGGAAAATGATAGACCCCATGCTGGAACCTCCCATGTGCTGACTTAAACGCGTACTTCATTCTATCCATCCTAACCTTCTTATCTATTACTTCTCCTTCTAACTCGTCTGTTAGCTTCTCGGCCCGAACACGGCCTCTCCTCTCATCTCCCCAGAATGTGGTAATGATCTGCTTGTCAGTTTGGAGACTCTGAATCCTTGACTCTAACCCATTAAAGGTATGCCCTAAATGGGTCCTGATGGCCTCTTTCTCATTCTTCAGCCTTTCCACCTTCTGACCTGCTGTTCGCAGCTTGTCAGCCAGATCCCCGTTCCTAATTATCAGGTGGTGCACCAACGCCTCAAGCAATGCTGCAGCTTGCTGCTCCCCCTGATACAGCTCCTCTAACTCATAGACCTTGTCATCTAATTTAGTAATCCTATCCATCAACTCATCCAACATAGTATCCTCAGGTGCTTCTTCAGAGTCCTCCTCGGGCTCCTCTTTCTCTTCAGGATACTCCTCTGGGTCTGACTCAGCTGCTGCCTCAGCTATAGGCTCAGGTATAGCTGTCACCAACTGCTCACTCACTACGTGGATATCTCTAACTTCCTCTTCTCCTGACATCCTACAATCAAGACAAACAACTCGATTAGTATTTTAAAGCAGATGTTGATTTTATTTTTTAGAAAACTAGATTTGACACAACCCTTAGAACTCTACGTGAGTTCATCTCCTTATATCCTCCACTAACTTCCCTAAGGTTATAGTCTAAGGTTCCCCACCTAAGGTTTATAACCTATAGCTTTGATACCAATCTGTGACGCCCCCAAATCTGTGTAACATTGATTACAGGACATGGTGCTCACGGTACAATATACATTATTGTCTAACTACGCAAACTCCAGAAATAAAAATAATAATATAACTATTACATACTTATTCAAAATAAAATCCCAAGTCTTTACAACCTTTAATATACTGAAACTCAAACTTAGCGTTTATCGCTACATTACATCATATGCGGAAATATAAACTTATTACATAAATAACTCTCAACATTTCATCTTAGACTTCCCCTTGTCCTTGCCCGAGCCCTCAGCCTTCTCATTCTTAACTGAAAAGTTTAAGCAAGAATGAGCACAAATTGCCCAGCAAGTATATAAAGTAGTTTGAAAACATACATCAAGAGTAAAAGCATTTATATGGCTATATCAACAGTTGAAAAAATTATCAAGTGTGAAACAAGAATTTCGAAGATAAGAGTTTAAGAATTCTCAATATCATACTAAGGGGAGTTAAATACCTTGAACGTTACTTTATTTCATCGAAAACCATCAAACGGTTTAACAATCAAATAGATTGTAAACGGTCTCTGCAAGTACTCCAGGTGATCAGCCTATTGTACCCTACATTGAGTACAAGTATAAAGTTTAAACTGTATAAGCATAAATGGGACTATATGCCCGACATCTGTTTGCCCGTTTATTCGGGTTGTTCATCTTAGTATTCATGCAAGACCGCACCAAAGCAATTTGGATTGGTAAACATTAAATAGCTTCGAAAGATTTGAATTAAATCATTTTTCATCAATAATAACTAGCCGAAAACAAAGACCAGGAAACCTACTTAGAAACAGTTCGATAATGACATGAAACTTATAAACATAGATGTTAGAATAGTAACTGAGTAATCATCGATAAGCTTGCAAGATAATTAAAGTTGTAGAACTTTACGTCAAAGGAAACTTGTACATGTCAACGAATAAACACAAGCTCGGTACTTACCCTTACCGTAATAAAAGAAGTAAGGCTTGAATAATTTATCAATGAAAAATAGGGTAAGAAACTTGCCTTATACGTCTGCTACAATTAACGCTATCTACTAGCTCTTCACGTAACCTCTTTGATGAATTCTTCTTGTGTTAAACTGATTGAGCCTCACACCTTGCTTGTTAACTGCTATGTACTCTCCAGAAATCTTAGAAAGCCTTGTATCCCTCTCAAACTCTCATTCTCAATTTCTTTTCTCTCTCGGGTGTAACTTTTTGGTGAAAGGAAGAATGAATTTGGGTTGGGTGTATATGTAGAGGTTAGAGTCTTTTTATTTCCCATAACCTCCAGCTCCCAATTGTCAGTTACAAACATTATTCATAATTCATTCGTTTAGTTATGGAGTGGGGAGTTAGAAAAATGAAAAGTTTGGTTATAAGGTGATATAACCCCATCCTTGCTATATTGTTATATACATAAACTCCCTCCCTCCTTTTCCCAATTCAGATGTCATGTGGGCCCCCTCCAGCTGCTGATTAGCTAAAAATATTATTAATTTAATTAGTTAATCAATTAAATAACCATTTTGCCCTCCGTAGTCGAACGTTGCGATACTTATATCGATTCCTATTAAAATCGATGTCCCGGACGTCATAGGACTATCCGTTTCGTCAAATTCATCTCCGAAATTCGTGGTTAACTATTTACCCAAAAAAGTCAACCGGTTGACTTTGACTAAAAAGTCAACCATGACACATTTTTGTGGTTACAGTCTATCCTGACTAATTTCGACATTCCGAACTCAAATACGCAGTCCGCGTCTCTACATTCCGCTCCAAACTCAAAATCATACCTTAAAGTCATCCCACGAAATTAATAGAATTAATTCCATACTTAACCAATTTAAATAGTTGAACTAAACTGAACCAACCATTTAAATATTCCTCATCACATATCATAAAATAACACATGTATGTATAACACATATACATCTAATAAAAGAAAACACACAAGAATTTCACATAAATTTGTTTATTGAAAATTATTAAATTACATACAAAATCTCGGATATTACAAATGTGAATATAAATGGAGGAATTTTTTAGCAAAAGAGACAATTGTTGAAAATTAATATTTTATCTTTTTTGATAAAATAATTCATTCAAATATATTATTATGATATTACATTATAAATGTATAATGTGATAATATAATAATATAATTTTATAATTTAAATGATAATATTTTTATAATAAAGTCACGATATATGAATAAAATGAGGAGGAAGAGAGCAAATTGGATCTGAATGGTATTTTTGGTAACAAAAACATGTTAAACAAATGGGTGGGCCCCACTTGTCCTTTGTTGGTGTGTTTTTGGCTGAAAATTGATTTTTCAAAAATGGTATTCGTAAATTTATTTTTTTTCTACTTTGGTGTGCTAACATTTTTTTATAAATAGGGTGCTTAGTTAGAAATGAAAATCACACCAGAATCAAAAAAAAATTTCTCTATGGTATCAAGCATATTTCTTGTGAGTGTTTAGATATTTTGAGTATTGATAACAGTGCAAGTTTTTCTCATCGTAATATTCGATATTTCATTCAGATCGAGTATTATATTGAGGTAAGAAATGTTTTTTTCTTGTAAGGGATATTGAGTATTATTTTTCTTGTAAATGATGTTATTTCTTTCAATATCATTTCACCGAAATATTGATATGAATTTTGTTATGAAATTTTTACATTTTCATGTCGGGGTTACTATTCAAGTATACGACACTATTCACGTATACGGCACTATTCACAGATAAATTAAATTTTCTTTTCTTTGTCCAAGTTGTTTGTTATGGTTCCTATCTTTGATTGGATCCATGTTTTGAACTTCATTCTTGAATTTTGCTCCACAATTGATTATTATGGAGTATTCTTGAACTTGAATAAACTAAATTACGAATCCCTAATCTTGTCCTTTATCTCACTAGATTCGTTATTTATATTATTTTTCATCATCCTCAGTCCTAAATGGTGATATAACTGAATATCTTTGGCCTGTAGTGCAAAGATGAATGATTACTTGATGAATATCTTTGGCATGTAGTGCAAAAATGAATGATTACCTGATGAATATCTTTGGCCCGTAGTGCAAAGATGGATAGGTGTTGAGATGAACATGAGCACTGGTGATACAAATGAATATTTTTGGCCCGTAGTGCAAAAATAAATATTGATTTGAGATATATATTGATTGATGTTACAAGGATAAAATATTGATGATGGACTTTTAAATCATAGAAGATAGTAAACATCATTTTTTTACTTAACTCTTCTAATGAATTGTTATTTCTGTTGCAGTTGTTGATCTAAAACTTGTTGTCCATAATATTTTATCTGATTTGTTGAAGACTAAC
Source organism: Panax stipuleanatus (assembly GCA_020205555.1). Taxonomy (NCBI): domain Eukaryota; kingdom Viridiplantae; phylum Streptophyta; class Magnoliopsida; order Apiales; family Araliaceae; genus Panax; species Panax stipuleanatus. The sequence goes on from JAINUT010002541.1 coordinate 164,032, forward strand.
GATAATTTATTCTTCATTATCTTAGTCATAATATTCTTTACTGTACTAGTTGAGCTCACCCATATCTTCTATTGTCCTTTTTAGGAAATGAGAATGTTGTAGGGACTAGTCGTGGGACAGAGTGATGGTTCGAGTTAAGAGTCGTAGTAGTCCTCATTATTTTTATAAAATAATGTGATAATAATTGTAATGAGGACTTAGTTTGAGTATCTATATTTTCTACATGTTTATATTGACACTCACAGTAGTATGGTCGTATTTTGCACGGCCGTATAATATAAAAGATTGTATTTGGATTCTGTACCATGTGTTTGGCGACTCAGAATGGGTTGGGTATTGAACCTATTTTGGGGGCATCACAGTTGGTATCAGAGCTTAGGGATATGGTCGCTGGCGGAGATCTGAGTCTAGAACTAGGAGGGGAGAGACGAGTAATATACTTCGCTAGTGTGTGACTTTCTTAAGCTGAATTTTCTTACTTAATAAATTGACAAATTGTGATATGTCAATTAACCCTTGTTTTGGAGCTGTATTCTAAAATAAGCAATGGAGAAATCATGATACAAAAGAAATTACCGGGAAGATAGAATCTGGAATGAAAGCAAGGTATCCTCACCTCTTCGAATTACTAGGTACGTAAATTTTAAGGACGAAATTTCATAAGGAGAGGAGGTTGTAAGACCTCAACTTTTTATGAATAAAATTAAATTTCCTCTATATATTATTTTTAAATAGTAAGGGGGTTGATTTGATAAATGTGGTAAGTTATGGGTAATATGCGCAAAATTTATAAAATAAGCAAGTGATTATAAAATATTCATTGTTGTCGGGAAATATTCGTTTGGTCGTGAAATATTCTTGTTGTCAGGGAATATTCATACGACGGCGCAGCCATTTGTGGACCCCATAACGAAAAACTATCGAATGAAGAAAACGACAAGAATAAGTTTTACAAAAATAACGGCAAAACTGTTACCGTTAAACTGTTGAAATACCCGGTGGTTAAAATAAAATAATACGCGTTGTTGCACAGTAGCACACGGTATTGCACAATATTTTATATTCTTGTTGATTCAATAATTGTCACTGCACAGTATTTTACATTATCAAATCAATAATTCATAATATTTGAATAATATTATTAGACAGCATTATTGGCAATGTCTAGGAAGTTATGTCTAGGAAAGGGGTTAGGTAATCTAATTGCGCGCCATTAAAGAGAAATTCTTATCGGAAAGTCCCCACTTTCTTGTGAACGACCTTGTTGTCATTATTGTGATTCTGTAATAATATTTATGAATAATAATTAATTATTGATAAAAATGATAAAAAAAATATTTATTCAATGTGAACATAAATGGAGGAATTTTTTAGCAAAAGAGACAATTGTTAAAAATTAATATTTAATCTTTTCTGATAAAATAATTCATTCAAATATATTATTATAATATTACATTATAAGTGTATAATGTGATAATATAATAATATAATTTTATAATTTAAAAGATAATATTTTTACAATAAATCCAAGATATATGAATAAAATGAGGAGAAAGAGAGCAAATTGAATTTGAATGGTATTTTTGATAACAAAAATATGTTAAACAAATGGGTGGGCCCCACTTGTCCTTTGTTCGCTTGTTTTTAGCTGAAAATTGATTTTTCAAAAATGGTATCCGTAAATTTATTTTTTTCTGCTTTAGTGTGCTAGCATTTTCTTATAAATAGGGTGCGGGTGCTTAGTTAGAAATAAAAATCACACCAGAATCAGAAAATTCTTGCACTATAGTATCAAGCATATTTCTTGTGAATGTTTAGCTATTTTAGGTGTTGATAACAGTGCAAGTTTTTCTCATCGTAATATCCGATATTCCAGTCAGATCGAGTATTATACTGAGGTAAGGAATGTTATTTTCTTGTAAGGGATATTATTTTTCTTGTAAATGATGTTATTTCTTTCAATATCATTTCACCGAAATATTGGTATGGATTTTGTTATGAAATTTTTACCTTTTCATGTCGGAGTTACTATTCACATATACGGCACTATTCACGTATACGGCACTATTCACGAATACGGCACTATTCACGAATACGGTACTATTCACAGAAAAATTAAATTTTTTTTCTTTGTCCAAGTTGTTTGTTATGGTTCATATCTTTAATTGGATCCATGTTTTGAACTTCATTCTTGAATTTTCCTCCACAATTGATTATTATGGAGTATTCTTGAACTTGAATAAACTAAATTACGAATCCCTAATCTTTGTCCTTTATCTCACTGGATTCGTTATTTATATTATTTTTTATCATCCTTAGTCCTAAATGGTGATAAAACTAAATATATTTGGCCTGTAGTGCAAAGATGAATGATTACTTGATGAATATCTTTGGCATGTAGCGCAAAAATGAATGATTACATGATGAATATCTTTGGCCCGTAGTGCAAAGATGGACAGGTGTTGAGATGAACATGAGCACTGGTGATACAAATGAATATCTTTGGCCCGAAGTGCAAAGATAAATATTGATTTGAGATATATATTGATTGATTTACCAGGATAAAATATTGATGATGGACTTTTAAATCATAAAAGATAGTAGACATTATTTTTTACTTAACTCTTCTAAAGAATTGTTATTTTCGCTGCAGTTGTTGATCTAAAACTTGTTGTCCATAATATTTTATCTTATTTGTTGAAGACTAACGATAATTTATTTTTCATTATCTTAGTCATAATATTCTTTACTGTGCTAGTTGAGCTCACCCTTTTCTTCTATTGTCCTCTTCAGGAAATGAGAATGTCAATGGGACTAGTCAGAGGACAGAGTGATGGTCCGAGTTAAGAGCCGTAGTAGTCCTCACTATTTTTATAAAATAGTGTGATAATAATTGTAATGAGGACTTAGTTTGAGTGTTTATATTTTCTATATTTTTGTATTGACACTCACAGTTGTGTGGTCGTATTTTGCACGACCGTATGATATAAAAGATTGTATTTGGATTCTATACCATGTGTTTGGCGACTCAGAATGGGTTGGGTATTGAACCTATTTTGGGGGTGTGACATTACTCTTGAAATTGGATCCATATTTTGATCTCCATATTGACAACTTGGATATTCTTGAACTCTAGATAAATTGAATTATAAATCTCTAATATTTATCCTGTATCTCACTGAATTCGTTCTTCATATCATTTTTCATCATCCTCAGTCTTAAATTGTGGTGAAAGTTATCTTTGGCCCGTAGTGCAAAGATGAACTATTGATTGATGAATATTTTTGGCCCGTAGTGCAAAGATGGACAAGTATTTGATATGATCATGACCACTAGTGATACAAATGGGTATCTTTGGCCCGGAGTACAAAGATAAATTATTGATTTGAAATATTTGTTGATTGGTGTTACATGGATAAAATATTGATGATGGACTTTTAAATCATAGAAGATAGCAGACATCATTCTCTACTTGACTCTTCTAATGGATTGCTATTTTCGCTGCAGTTGTTGATCTAAAACTTGTTGTCCATAATATTTTATCTGGTTTTTTAGAGGCTAACGATAATTTATTCTTCATTATTTTAGTCATAATATTCTTTACTGGGCTAGTTGAGCTCACATTTTTCTTCCACTGTTGTCTTTAGGGAATGAGAATATAGCTGGGACTAGCCGGAGAATGGAGTGATGGTCCGAGATAGTGCTATAGAATTCCTCACTATTTTGTAAAATAGTGTGATAATAATTGCAATGAGGACTTATTTGAGCGTTTATATTTTCGTATTATATACAATCTGTATTGAAGCTCACAGTTTGTGTGGTCGTATTTTGCACGACCGTTTAATATAAAAAGATTTGTATTTGAATTCTGTACCACGTATTTTGCGACTCAGAATGAGTTGTGTGGACCTATTTTGGGGGCGTCACATCGTTCGTAGAAAAGAGGGGGCCTTCCTTAAAAATGGTGCGCAATTAACTAACCCCTTTCCTTGACAGAACTTCTAAACATTGTAAATAATGTTTAACTGGTTTAATAATATCATATCAAATAATATGATTTACTGTTTCGTATCAATTATTGATTTAATAACATAAAATAGATGTTACTGTAACAATTATTGAATCAATAATATGGGATACTATGCAGTAACTACTGTGACAATTATTGAATGAAATACTAAGTGACTTCTTACGTACGAATCAATAATCAAAGATATTATGCAATACCGTGTACTACTGTGGAATAACGCGTATTACTGTACTTTTATCACTAGGTATTTCAACAGTTAACGATAAAAGTTTTGTCGCAAATTTTTAGAAAAATTATTTTTGTCGCTTTCTCTATCCGACAATTATTCCGTTGTGGGGACAACCAATGATTGCACCGTCGTACGAATATTTCCCAACAGAACGAATATTTTTCGACAACTGTTTACTTTATAAAATTTACACATACCACACATAACTATAACATTTATCAAATCAATACCTTTCTATTTAAAATAATATTTAGAGAAAATTAAATCTTATTTATAAAAACTTGAGATCTTACATACTCTACCCATAGTATATGATAACAAGCTTCATACTCAATAATACTTATAAAAGATTGCATACATAAATGTATCCCAGGTTAACTAAACTTTATTATTACATCATAATAACGAAAAATATAAATAAATCCTTTACATAATGCATTTCAAATAAAAGTCAATCTAGAAGACATCTATTTATGCATCTTGCCCTTGCATTTGCTTGAAGATGGCTCCTCAGGTTTCTCGACCTTAGCTGAAATATTTTATGCAAGAGTGAACAAACAAATTGCCCACAAGTAGAGCAATATAAAATAAACAGTATATGAATGAGGAAATGAATAAACTTTAGCTGAATAATATATTCGTTATTGGAAACAATCAACTGCTAATCCAGAACTTGCCAATAAAATAATCATCTGTTAAACCAAATTATAGATATTGAGTTCAAGTGTATATACTGAGGGTCACAAGACTACGAACTATGTCCCAGGTTAACAAGTATTTCTACTGTAACCTTTAACAATCAAAAGACTATAGACTATTCATCCTCGTACTCCAGGTGATCAGCCTTTCGTATTATGTATTGTGCACAAACATATTATATTTATAGGGTAGCTCAGAATTATAGTTTCTGATAACATATACCCCTGATATAGGGTTGTTCATCTCAGCTTTATCATAGGAATCCGCACCAAATACAATTCAAATTGAAATGATTTCAGAAAGAATTCTAAACTTTTAGAAAGCTCATCAACTATGGACCAATAGAATCAAATGATTTCAATAATCAATCAAGGATTTGACAATAATATTATCTCAAATAATTGAACATAACAATTCAATAACATTGTTTTAGAAATAGAGCCATAATGATTCATAATTGAACATGTGTTATATATCAAAGTAATGCTTCCGAAAAGGAATTAGAAAGCTTATTTGAACATAGGAAATTCATACAAGTACAAAGTAATGGTACAAGCTAAGAAACATTGTTCAATATTTAAAGTTTAAGCAAAAGTTAGAAAACTTGCCTTGCGCGTTCGCTACAAAATTACAGTACACTTTCTTTAAATATCCTACACATATAAATCATGTAGATATAACAATTAGTCACATATCAACACTTACTGAATGCTTTCATTAACTTCATACCACGTTCCATGACTCCTTATCTTTTAATCAACACTTAATATTTAAATAAGTGTTTAAGGTTTATTAGGACGTTATGTTATGTTCATAATTTTCATTTAAATAGGTTAGATTAACATCCCCCGAACCATACATTCAAACCTTCTTTACTGGGTTTGATCTGCTATCGGCGCGGCCGCGCCCTATTTACACTTAACACCAGCACGGCCGCGCCCAATCACAGCGCGGTGACGCCCGACTGCAGAATCAGTTTTCCAGTTCGCGAGTTTAAACTCTGTTTTCATCCAAACTTCCTATCTTCTTCATCTAAGATCCAAATTAGTTGATTTTTGACTCTATGAATTCGTTAAACACAGAAGTATACATCTACAGAGCAATTACAACATTCTAGAAACTTTAACAAACCATTTTAAGTATTCAAATTCTGTGTTCATACTAGATTTTTATATTTTGACATGTTTTACGAAATCTTCCACCACGAATTCGTTTTAACTCCGTTTTGGTTCATTCAAATTGGGTTATTTTTGTATCTCAGAGGAGTATAACATACATCCTTAAAACTAATTCTTTAAACATAACATCATAATCATAAAAATCTCTAAAACAAACCAAAATGTCAAAAATAGACCAAAGGTCCCTTTCTTTCCCCTTTACTCATAAATTCAAATTTATTATTTAACCCCCAACACCACATAATTAAGCTTTTCATCATCTCATACAACCCAAAACAATTCTCAGTAGTATAACACTTAAGAAAATAGAAATTAAGAGTTTTAGAGTTGATTCTTATCCTTAGATCTTCGTTAGCCTAGTTAAATGATGAAGAATGCTTGCTTCTCCTTGATTTCCCAGAGCTTCCTTTCAATTTCACTATAGACTCACTCTTTTCCTCTCTCTATATGAAAATTGTCTTATGAAAAATGAAATGAACGTATGAAGAATAAATGTACATATTATTATTTCATTTGGTTTTCTATACGTTACTAGGAGAAAAATGCTCTAATCAGTTTCGGTTTATCAGGAGTTTTATTTGCCTGAACGTTGCATTCTCCTTCTCTCTAATTGGCTCAAAAATGCCTTTTTTAATTCCAATTGGTCAAGGCATATATACCTAGTAAATTATTTAGCTAGATACTCTTCTCCACATGTTGATAATTAAATCCCCCATTTATCTAATTTTGGCTTTTACAAGTTGAATTTAAATTGGGTTTATTATGAAATTAAATTGGACATTTTAATTCTCACATATTCGGAATATTTAATTCTTTACACTAGGACGCTATCAAAATAATTAGAACTTCATTTAGCCATTTACTAGCCCACTAATTTAATTATTTAATGGGTTCTTTTAATTGGATTAGTTACATTTTTAACCCATTAGTGTGACGCCCCCAAAATACGTTCAATACTCAACTCATTCTGAGTCGCCAAACACTTGGTACAAAATCCAAATACAATCTTCTATAACAAAAGGTCGTGAGAAATACAATCATACAAACTGTGAGCTTCAATACATATCGTATATAATACGAAATATAAATGCTCAAATTCAATCCTCAATAGTTACAATTATTATCACACTATTATAAAAAAATAGTGAGGACTACTACTGCTCTAACTCTGTCCCATCACTCTATTCTCCGACTAGTCCCTGCAACACTCTCATTTTCTAAAGAGGACAATAGAAGAAAAGGGTGAGCTCAACTAGCCCAATAAAGAACATTATGACTAAGATAATGAAGAATAAATTATCGTTAGTATTCAACAAATCAGATAAAATATTATGGACAACAAGTTTTAGATCAACAACTGCAGCGAAAATAACAATTCATTAGAAGAGTTAAGTAGAAAATGATCTCTACTAGCTTCTATGATTTAAAAGTCTATTATCAATATATTATTCCTGTAACATCAATCAATATATTCATATCAAATATTCATCTTTGCATTACGGGCCAAAGATATTCATTTGTATCACCAGTGGTCATGATCATATCAACACCTGTCCATCTTTGCACTACGGGCCAAAGATATTCATCAGATAATCATTCATCTTTGCACTACAGGCCAAAGATATTCATCAAGTAATCATTCAACTTTGCACTACAGGCCAAAGATATTCATCAAGTATCACCATTTAAGACTGAGGATGATGAAAAATATTTTAAAAAACGAATCAAGTGAGATAAAGAACAAAGATTAGAGATTCGTAATTTAGTTTATCAAAGTTCAAGAATACTCAACAATAATCAATTGTGGAGCAAAATTCAAGAATGAAGTTCAAAACATGAATCCAATCAAAGATAGGAATCATAACAGACAACTTGGACCAAGAAAAGAAAATTTAATTTTTTTATAAATAGTACCGTATACGTGAATATTACCGTATACGTGAATAGTAATCCCAACATGAAAAGGTAAAAATTTCATAACAAAATTCATATCAATATTTTGGTGAAATGATATTAAAAGAAATAACATCATTTATAAGGAAAATAATATCCCTTACGAGAAGAATAACATCCTATACCTCAGTATAATATTCGATCTGACTGGAATATCAGATATTACGATGAGAAAAATTTGCACTGTTATCAACACTCAAAATACCTAAACAGTCAAAAGAAATATGCTTGATACTATAGAGAAATAAATTTTTGATTCTGGTGTGATTTTTATTTCTAACTAAGCACCCTATTTATAAGAAAATGCTTAGCACACCAAAGCTGAATAATATTTACGGATGAAATTTTTTCCGTCATCAATTTTTGAAAATCAAATTTTCAGCAAACTCACACCAACAAAAGGACAAGTGGGGCCCACCCACTTGTTTAACATATTTTTGTTACCAAAAGCACCAAAAATAATTCAGAACCAATTTACTCTTTTCTTCCTCATTTTATTCATATGTCGTGAATTTATTGTAAAAATATTATCATTTAAATTATAAAATTATATTATTATATTATCACATTATACACTTATAATATAATATCATAATAATATATTTGAATGAATTACTGTGACACCCCCAAATTCGGTATCTTAATTTCCATAAGATTTAGTATTCACTGTTCCAATATCATACAACTATCTACCCATAAATAATGAAATTCATTTATTAGATAAATAAATCATCATCTTACATCATCTGACATAATAATACATCATAAATTCCAGGTTATACTTAACCTTAAATCTCTGTTGCAAAAACATAAATAAATAAGTCTTAAATCATCACACATAAGTCTTGAACTTTAACATTGTTAATGACAACACAAGTCTTCATCACTTGTTAGATTTTCCTTTTTCCCTTGCTACTAGAAGGCTCACCAGACTGTTCATTCTTATCTGCAATGTTATTATGCAAGAGTGAGCACGAATGCCCGCAAGTATAAAAACATGACAGAATAATAACATGCGAATAAAAGAATTCTGAATAACAGAAAGCTCAATTTTTAAATCAAGAATATTAATCGAGAATCAAATTACTTCTAAGGGTCATTAAGACCTTGAACCGAGTCTTAGGTTGTCAAGTATATTAACCTTTCAAACCTTTAACAATCATAAGACTATAGACTTTACTTCTCGTACTTAGGGAGATCAGCCCTTTGTACTGATATTGTGCACATTATCTTAACGCTTAAAGCATCTTCATTAATCCCCTATATTAGGGTTGTTCATCTCAGTTTGACATCAGAATCTGCACCAAATAAAGTTGGTTTGGATAACTCAATAAATGATATTCAAATTGAATATTAACTTCTCAAGGTATACAATCAAATAAGTATTGTACACTTAAATGATACTTTTAAAAGAATCATGGCATCTCATGTGAAATTCTAAACTTGGATATTCAAGAGTAAGAATTTGCTCAACAATAGTAATTAAGCATAAATTGCTCAATTTAAAGAGTTTAGTTTAGGAAACTTGCCCAACAATAATAGTAAGTTAGGGATAGAAAACTTGCCTCGTGCGCAAGCTACAATTATTACTCACTTCTTTAATTACTCTTACCTATCACACATTTACAATATCAATTAATCACGGGTTCGATATGATTATTGATTTACAATTAGTGTTCTTTGAACTCATTATTAGGTTTTTCAAATAATGGTTCACGTCGATTAATTAACTTGTTAATTAATCACATAACTTAAGTTATTAACTTGTATTAATAACTTATTACATACATAACATTTTTTCATGTTTATTAGACTTAAAATAATGTCTACATATTTATATCACATTATTTAAAGTTTATAAATAATAATTTAAGTCACATAATTAATTCATTAATTAATCACGTAACATAATTTATTAAACTCATATCAACATCCTATCATATTTACAACATGTTTTCATGTTCATTAGATTAAAAATATTTTTCTCAAATTTCAACACTTAGCATTTTTTTTCAAAATTTCAGACCTGGCGTGGCCGCGCGCCGTTTAGCCTTGCACTGGGCGCGGCCGCGCGGCTTCGTTTTTCCAGAATTTTTGGTTCGCGAAGAACACAGAAATTCGGCCACTTTCTCCAATTTCACATCAATACACTGATTAATAATGTTACCCATGAAGTATAAACTTCACAGAAATATTATATATCACCTATACCATAATCTTAACATTCCAAGTCATGTAATTATACAATTCAAGACATTAATTCTCACTGTTCTTCAAAACTTGTAAAGTTTTTATGAAAAATATATAATCTATCATTACGGATTCGTTACTACACCGAATCCGTTCATTTTAATTCCATTCTCTTTGTTTAAACATATACAATCATATTCATACGTCAATTTTAATACAAATATATAAATCAATCATAAATTTGACCCATATGGGTTATTCACCCATATTCAATACTCTATAATTTCATAAACCCAATTATTAACAAAATTACTTGGTGTGATCAGTGTAAATCATGGATACATGATCCAACACATAATACTAACATATACAGTCACATATATAATAACCTCATACTTTAATTTCCCAAAAACAAGTACTGACAGAGAAATTTTACAATATCGTAGAAAACTCTGTAACTTTTCAAAAAACCAATTAAGGCCAAATTATATAAAATTGATCCTTTAAAACATGATTATATGTTAGAATACACGTTATGATCACAGACCCCTTCTAGATAAAGCCATATCATAACCCAATTGAGAAACCCAATTTCACAGAAAACTCAAAACTCGTATATGAAAACTTTAGAAAATATAATTTTAAAAACTTTAAAAGAAGATTACCCTTTGTTAGTATGAAGATAAATCAAATACAACACTCAGGATTCCTCAAATCTCTCTCTCAATCTCCTCTTCTTCTTCTCTCTGAAACTTTCTACGTTTTTCTTTCTATGACTTCTCTAAATTTCTTCTGATAAATGACTTAGGAAGATAACGTACACATCTATATAAATATATAATATATCCATTGCAATATAACTTCCACAAGGGCCTTGTTTGGCTTCTTCTTCTTTTATTTTCTCATTTATTTTAATAAACTAATTTACTATATACTTAATTATCACATCACTTATTAATTAATTAATTTTATTTAAATCAATTAAATAAAATAAGATAATTCACATTGTCACATAATTAATATTTTTATTTATTAATTATGTCAATTCATTAATTTCTTAATTAATTAAAGTAACATTATGCTTATTTAATTAATGCATTTAATCAAATAAGCTCAATTAAATATATTCTTTGAACTATTAAATTAATACACATTAATTTAATTAATGTAACACATATAATTAAATTAATCTACCATAAATTTTTGAATTATTTAACTCAATAATTAAATCATTAAAATATTTATTTATTTTAATAAATATTCAAATATCTTTACAAAATTCTCGTTCGTCACAATTACTTTATCAGAAAAGATAAAATATCAATTTTCAACAATTGTCACTTTTGCTAAAAAAAATCTCCATTTATATCCACATTGAATAAATATTTTTTTACCATTTTTATCAATAATTAATTATTATTTATAAATAAAATTACATAATCACAATAATGACGACCAGGTCGTTCCCAAGAAAGAGGGGGCTTACCGATAAGAATTTCTCTTTACCGGCGCGCAATTAGGTGACCAAACCCTTTCCTAGACAGAACTTCCTAGACATTGTCAATAATGCTATCTAATAATAGTATTCAAATAATATGAATTATTGATTTGATAATGTAAAATACTGTGCAGTGACAATTACTGAAATAATAATAATATAAAATATTGTGCAATACCGTGTGCTGCTGTGCAACAACGCGTATTATTTTATTTTAACCACCGGGTATTTCAACAGTTTAACGGTAACCGTTATGCAGTTATTTTTAGAAAACTTATTCTTGTCGTTTTCTTCATCCAATAGTTTTTCGTTATAGGGCACACAAATGGCTGCGCCGTCGTACGAATATTCCCCGACAACAAGAATATTCCACGACCAAATGAATATTCCCCGACAACAATGAATATTTTATAACCACTTGCTTATTTTAAAATATTTGCGCATATTACCCATAAATTACCACATTTATCAAATCAACCCGTACTATTTTAAAATAATATATAAAGAAAATTCAATTTTATTTATAAAAAGTTGGGATCTTACAACCTCCCCTCCTTATGAAATTTCGTCCTCGAAATTGACTATGTACCTGGTATTTAGAAAAGGTGAGGATACCTCGCTTTCATTTCCGATTCTAACTCCTAGGTCATTTTCTCAATAGCATGGTTTCTCCACAAAATTTTAACTTGTGGTATAACCTTTGAGCGTAGGACATGTTCCTTCTTATCCAAGATCTTGACAGGTACCTCCTCGTACGTTAAATCTTCGCTTTCTCGTCTAGTTCCAACTCAATAATGTGGTTTGGGTTTTTCACATATTTACGTAGAATGAATATGTGAAAAACGTTATGAACACGAGACATGCTTGGAGGTAAGACGAGTCTATAGGCCATAGTTCCTACGTGATCAAGGATTTCAAATGGACCAATAAATCGTGGATTGAACTTTTCTCTCTTCCCGAATCTCGTAACTCCTTTCCATGGAGCAACACGTAACAATACATGATCCCCAACATAAAATTCCACGTCCTTTCGATGAAGATCTGCATAACTCTTTTGTCGATCCTGTGCTATTTGTATACGTTGCCGGTTCATTTTGTTGGGTTTGTACGTAACGCAATCATGCAATCAAATCACATAAATAGGGCGAAGCGTAAAAAACTAGGTTTTCAAAAATTTATACAAACCCATTACCATGATCATTCTTGTGCATCAATTATCAATGAATGAAGAAGGAGAAAAAACAAAATTATACCTTTGAAGATCCAAGCTTCCTCAGGTACAAGTTCTACTCCTTTGATTCTTTTGATTCCTCTGTAGTGGCTCCTTCCCTTGATCAATGTCAGCCACCCAAATGTTTGGCCTCTAACGGTGATCCACCAAGGAAGATGAAGAACTCAGTAAGATGGGTTATTGGCTTAACCCTTGTTTCTATCTCTATAGAATATGTGTACTCCCAACTCTTGAAAAATTCACGTACCTTATTTCTGATATAAGACTCTCTTATATAGATATTAGGTTAACCCTCCTAATCCAATTAGAATAAGATTTAATTTAATTAATTAATTAATTACTTTTAATTAATTTATAGCCTAATCTTTATTAGGATTGAGAGAGAGTACTGATATTATATTAATTCCTAAACTCCTTTAGAATTAAAATAATAATAATAATATTAATATTAATAAGACTCCTCTTATTAATTTATATTTAATATTTCTAAAATATTAAATAATAAACATTAAGCTATTTAATTTATTCTATCATCATAGATTAAATTAATTATACTTAATGCATTATTACTATCATGCCATTTTCTTCTTAAATAATTCTTCTTCCTTTTATGGTGTGACCCTTTAGGTTCTCCATATTAAACCGGTTGTGAATAAATCAATTAGAACAATTCTAATCTTATTTAAATAAACAAATTAAACTAATAATCTATTTAAATAAATAACATTTATTCTACAATAGGGATAAGCCTCCCTAGCGATCAACGACTTTCCAGATAATATAGATTTCAACATTAATCATAAAAGAACCTGTGAGTTAATAGTTACCGTACAATTCAATCCTTCCACCATACAATGTCCCAATTAAATATAAGACATGGATTTACTGTCAAGTCTTAATTTATTTAATCATATGTATTTCGATTAGAAAATGCACAACTCCAAATAATGCAAATTAGAAACCTCTTTCTAATTTCATTCTACCTTGGCCAAGGATTCCTGGGTTGTCATTTAACGAATCACATAGGACATATCTCCTCTTTTACTAGAGGTGGTAGATTCTTTATTGATCATTCATTATCTCCATATGTAACTCATTATACCCAAGCATACCCTATATATGCCTTAAAAGGCCTTAAGGAATTAGTCAAAGTATAATTTGTTACATACAAGATACTATGATGATCTCAAGTCCAAGGATCACATGTACTACTATCACATTAGGAATTCCTATTGACATGCGAGTAAAACTCCATTAGGTATTCCATAGCGAGTCACGTTCAGTGAACTTATTCTCCAATAAGCACCTACATACTTGCTTTAGTGTCTCCACACAAATGACCATGAGATCAGTCATCCTCATCCAATAAGCAATCAACATATGTACCAATCTATTCGGATTTACTAATCCCCATTTTAGTAATCCCACAATTGGGAACTATTTTAGTTTTTAAGCTTTCTAAGAATTTAGATCTCATTATCATGATCTCATCATGATTCTAAAAGCATTGCTTAAAACTATGGGTTATTTACATATTATAAAAACAGCACCATGTAGATAATTATATGCCTTAAATGAATATTTTATTAATAAATAAATAAGATTGTTTACAAAGTATGTGTTTTGTCATCATACATGATTGGCTTGTATGCACACTACTATCAATCTCCCACTTGCACTAAAGCCAATCGCCATGGTATCTCATACCCATCTTCTCTAAGTGACGATCAAACTGCTGTTGTGTTAAAGCTTTAGTAAATGGATCTGCAATGTTGTCTTGAGAGTCTACACTCTCCAAGGTGACGTCTCCTCTTTCAATGATCTCCCTGATGAAGTGAAATCGCCGCAACACGTGTTTAGATTTCTGATGAGACCTGGGTTCCTTAGCCTGTGCAACCGCTCCGGTGTTGTCACAGTATACGGGAACTGCTTCTCCAATGCTAGGAACCACACCAAGTTCAGTTATGAACTTCTTCATCCAAACAGCTTCCTTTGCAGCTTCACTTGCAGCTATATACTCTGCCTCTGTCACTGAATCAGATCCCGTTTGCTGCTTGGAACTCTTCCAACTCACTGCACCTCCGTTCAAGGTAAACACATACCCTGAAATAGATTTACTGTCATCTTGGTCTGTTTGAAAACTTGAGTCCGTGAATCCCTCGAGTTTTAATTCAGACCCACCGTAGACAAGAAAAATATCTTTAGTCCTTCTCAAGTACTTTAGGATATTTTTCACTGCCTTCCAGTGCTCTTCTCCTGGATTCGACTGGTATCTGCTTGTTACACTAAGTGCGTGAGCAACATCCGGTCTAGTACATATCATACCGTACATGATAGATCCTATTGCAGAAGCATAAGGGATCTTACTCATACGGTCTCTCTCCTCAGGTGTCTTTGGGGCCTGTTTCTTGGAGAGATTTATTCCATGGCTCATAGGCATGAGACCTTTTTTGGAATCTTCCATGCTAAACCTCTTTAGCATCGTATCAATGTACGTTCCTTGGGATAAGCCGAGCATCCTTTTAGATCTATCTCTATAGATCTTTATCCCCAAAATATAGGATGCTTCACCCAAGTCCTTCATGGAGAAGTTTTTAGATAACCAGATTTTAATGGATTGTAACATAGGAATGTCATTCCCTATCAGTAATATATCATCAACATATAATACAAGGAATGATACTGCGCTCCCACTAACCTTCTTGTATACACATGGTTCATCCTCGTTTTTGATAAAATCAAACTCTTTGATTGTCTCATCAAAACGAATGTTCCATCTACGAGAAGCTTGTTTCAACCCATAAATGGATCGTTGTAGCTTACAGACTTGATTTGTTCCAACTTTTGAAATAAATCCCTCTGGCTGTATCATATACACATCCTCCTCAAGTTTCCCATTGAGGAAGGCCGTTTTCACGTCCATCTGCCAGTTCTCATAGTCGTTGTAAGCTACAATCGCAAGTAAAATCCGAATGGACTTGAGCATGGCTACTGGTGAGAAGGTTTCATCATAGTCAACTCCTTGTCTTTGTTTGAAATCTTTTACAACCAGTCGGGCCTTATAGGTCTCTACCTTTTCGTCTGCTCCAGTCTTTTTCTTAAAAACCCATTTACACCCAATAGGTTTAATACCTTCAGGTGGTGAAACCAAAGACCATACTTTGTTTTCATACATGGAGTCCATTTCGAATTTCATGGCTTCAAGCCATTTCCCTGAGTCTTTATTACTCATAGCCTGTTCGTAATTCAATGGATCATCATCATTCATGATGTGTACCTCATCGTTATCCTCTATAACGAATCCATATCTCTCAGGTATCTTCGGTACTCTTCCAGATTTACGAACAGGGTGTGGTACAGTAGGTTCTTCTACTTGGTTAGGTACCTGACTTTGGTCCGTGGAAACTTGTGGTTCTTGAACTTCTTCAAGATATATCTTGCTCCCACTGACCCCTTCATGGATAAACTCTTTCTCCAAGAAGGTAGCATGTTTCGCAACAAACACCTTTTGATTAGTTGGATGATAGAAATAATACCCTACGGTTTCTTTAGGGTATCCCACAAATCTATACTTATCGGATTTAGTCTGTAGCTTATCATTTTCAAACTTTTTGACATAAGCTGGACAACCCCAAGTCTTAAAATGCTTAAGATTTGGTTTCCTCCCTTTCCACATCTCATATGGAGTCTTTGGGGCGAATTTGGTAGGTACCTTGTTAAGTAGGTATGCAGCCGTTTCTAGGACATATCCCCAGAAGGAAATTGGAAGGTCGGTAAAACTCATCATAGATCGAACCATGTCCAACAGTGTTCGATTTCTCCTTTCAGATACTCTATTTAACTGTGGTGTACCTGGAGGAGTTCATTGTGAGATTATACCATTTTCTCTGAGACAATTGAGAAACTCACTGCTTAAGTATTCTCCACCTCGATCTGATCGAAGTATCTTAATACTCTTGCCCGTTTGTTTCTCTACTTCACTTCTGAACTCTTTGAACTTTTCAAATGATTCTGATTTGTATTTCATTAAATACACATATCCAAATCTTGAGTGATCATCAGTGAAAGTAATATAATAAGAATACCCACCCCGTGCACTTGTTGTCATAGGTCCACAAACATCTGTGTGAATGAATGCCAACAACTCTGTAACTCTCTCTCCTTTTCCACTAAAAGGAGATTTAGTCATTTTACCCATGAGACAAGATTTATAAGTTGGATATGATTCATAATCAGATAGCTCGAGGAGCCCATCTTTATGCAACTTGGATAATCTTGTTTCATTGATATGACCGAGTCTACAGTGCCACATATAGGTATAATTAATATCATCTCTTTTCCTTTTCTTAATTTGTTCAATTTGAAATATATTTTCTTGTAAGTCAAGTGTATAAAGTCCATTTCGCAAATTTTCAATACCATATAAAACATCGTCCTTATAAATAGAACAACCATTGTTCTTTATAATAATGTTAAAACCTTCCATATCCAATACAGAAATTGAAATAATGCTTTTAATAATATTCGAAACATAATAACAATTATTAAGATAAATGGATTTGCCCGAAGGCATTGCTAAACAATAAGTTCCTACAGCTAATGCAGCAACTTTTGCTCCATTTCTCACTCTTAGGATCACCTCATCTTTGTTCAGCTTTCTACTTCTGATCAGTCCCTGCACAGTATTACATATGTGAGAACCACAGCCGGTATCCAATACCCAAGTAGAATTATGACTTTCAGAAAAATTAATTTCAATCATAAACAAACCTTGATTGGAAGTCGAAGCTTCTCCAAGCTTCTTCTCTGCTAGAAACTTCTTGCAGTTCCTCTTCCAATGTCCCGGCTCATTGCAATGAAAGCACATTCCTTTAGCTGGTTCAGGTTTCTTTTGCTCCTTTTCTTTCCCTTTTCCCTTAGCCTTCTTAGATTTCTTCTTTTCAGAAGACACCTTGGGCCTCTTCCTTTTATTGGAAGAATCCACCATCAAGACATGGTTCTTCTTGGATGAGAAGTGACCTTCTGTAATTTTCAGCATGTTAAGCAGCTCAGGTAAGCTGACATCTAGCTTATTCATGTGAAAATTAACCACAAACTGCGAGAAGGTCTCAGGGAGTGACTGCAAGACCAAGTCTTGACTCAACTCCCCATCCATGACGAACCCAAGCTGTCCAAGGCGTTCAATCAAATTGATTACCTTCATAACATGAGTCTCGACGGCAGTGCCCTCTGTCATCCGAGATCGGAAGAGCTCCTTAGATATCCCATATCTAGCAGTCCTACTCTGTTCATCATACAACTCCTTGAGGTGAAGCAGCATAGTAGGAGCATCCATTTTTTCGTGCTGACGCTGAAGCTCGTTATTCATGGATGCGAGCATGATACATTGAGCCACAGATGCATCATCTTGCCACTTATTGAAAGTGGCAATCTCTTCCTCAGAGGCTGTTTCTGAAACAGATTCAGGGATATTGGAATTTAGGACATAAGAAATCTTTTCAGCAGTGAGAACAATTCTCATATTTCTTAGCCAGTCCTCATAATTCGGGCCGGTAAGCTTATTTGCATCAAGTATGCTTCGTAGTGAGATTAGTGATTTTGACATTTTTAAAATTCTGTATGTGAAAAGACAACATTTTAGCAAATATTCATTTTATTAACTTTGCATACCAAAATAAATTTAGGTCTTTATTTTAAATTGGTATCTCCCACTATTTTCATCAAACTATATTACCCTCACTCATATAGTTCGGCAACATCTAATTAAAGATTTGCTAGTGAGATTAAGGATCCCATTTCAAATGTATATAACCTTGTGGATAGTACAACAAGCGATATACAAATAAATAGGTAGACAACTCTTGTCAATTACATCACCATATAACTCCTTTTATTTTGCCTCTTAAATCATAATGGTCATGTGTGTGCACATCCGAACTAAAATGATTTAAGTTAAGTCCAGCCTAGCACTTCCATAAATTCAAAAAAGAACAAATTTCGTCCTTGTGGATAGCACAACAAGACTAGATCGTTCAATTTTCTTGATAAGCATCAAATGTGATTAATTAACATCTTAAATATTCAATACTCGCCTTGTGGATAGCCAAACAAACTCATATTAAATATTTAATACTCTATTAACTAATCATGCTAGAAGGCGACGTTCGATATTTCAAATATCATTTGAACGCTTCAGACTTAATAATATTTCTTTGAGGGGTTTGTTATTATTTGTCTCATCTTTTTAAGCGCGCATGCACATATATATATAAAATACGCGTCATTTTATTAAACATGCGAAGCATGTTTGTATAAAATATAATATATATAATATTTAGCATGCAATATAGAATACTATATTCTACCCGGATTGATTATGGACTTTTATTCTAGTTTGGTTCACTAGAGCCACCAAGTGAACCAAAAGGTCAAACCTAGGAGTGCAAGAATTTAAATTTAAATTTAACTATTACATTTAAACCCTGGCTCCATACAAATGAGTCTTCACGCGTTCCTTGCTCCTTGGTCTCCAATTTCTTCAAAATAATTCTAACTATCTCTATTACATTAACTATTTAAAATTAAATAGAAACCTTGATCAGCAGTCAAGGGGAAGTACATAGAAAAGAGATAGAATTTACATCGAGAATAAAACTAGAGAAGACGAGGTACGCAGACCCCATTTTATAAAACCCATTCATTCAAGCATTCAACCAAAATAAAATCCAATCACATTGGTCATAGTCCATAATCAATCCCTTTTATTACCATACATATCATCATACGTATCAATAAAACTTATTCATCTCATGAAAATAAATTCATTCCATATATGTATTAATATCAGTTAATGGGCAAAAGTTTGCTAAACTTTATTTTTGGAAAAATAAACTCCTTTATTTCATTCAAAAATAATTCCAAATTAAACTCTTTAATTTTAGCAATTCTGAAATCTCATTTCATATAAAATAAACATATTTATTTTAAACCTTTATTAATTAAATAAACCATTCATTTAATTAAATAAAACAAAAAAAAATCAGTTCCTGTCCAGTGGCGCAGCTGCGCCAAGAATGTAAAGGGAACCGGAGCAGCTGCGCAGCATGAAAATCAGGAACAGCACCCGGCGCAGCTGCGCAGCAATATTGCCTTGTACCAGCGCAGCTGCGCAGCTTCGCAGAATCTGAAAAATTTTTGTTGCCCAGAACTCGATCCAATCGCATATCATACATGTATGGAATCACATAGACTAATAATTAGCACAAGATTGGCTCTGATACCGCTGTTGGGTTTGTACGTAACGCAATCATGCAATCAAATCACATAAATAGGGCGGAAGCATAAAAAACTAGGTTTTCAAAAATTTATACAAACCCATTACCATGATCATTCTTGTGCATCAATTATCAGTGAATGAAGAAGGAGAAAAAATAGAATTATACCTTTGAAGATCCAAGCTTCCTCAGGTACAAGTTCTACTCCTTTGATTCCTTTGATTCCTCTGTAGTGGCTCCTTCCCTTGATCAATGTCAGCCACCCAAATGTTTGGCCTCTAACGGTGATCCACCAAGGAAGATGAAGAACTCAGTAAGATGGGTTATTGGCTTAACCCTTGTTTCTATCTCTATAGAATATGTGTACTCCCAACTCTTGAAAAATTCACGTACCTTATTTCTGATATAAGACTCTCTTATATAGATATTAGGTTAACCCTCCTAATCCAATTAGAATAAGGTTTTATTTAATTAATTAATTAAATACTTTTAATTAATTTATATCCTAATCTTTATTAGGATTGAGAGAGAGTACTGATATTATATTAATTCCTAAACTCCTTTAGAATTAAAATAATAATAATAATATTAATATTAATAAGACTCCTCTTATTAATTTATATTTAATATTTCTAAAATATTAAATAATAAATATTAAACTATTTAATTTATTCTATCATCATAGATTAAATTAATTATACTTAATGCATTATTACTATCATGCCATTTTCTTCTTAAATAATTCTTCTTCCTTTTATGGTGTGACCCTTTAGGTTCTCCATATTAAACCGGTTGTGAATAAATCAATTAGAACAATTCTAATCTTATTTAAATAAACAAATTAAACTAATAATCTATTTAAATAAATAACATTTATTCTACAATAGGGATAAGCCTCCCTAGCGATCAACGACTTTCTAGATAATATAGATTTCAACATTAATCATAAAAGAACCTGTGAGTTAATAGTTACCGTACAATTCAATCCTTCCACCATACAATGTCCCAATTAAATATAAGACATGGATTTACTGTCAAGTCTTAATTTATTTAATCATATGTATTTCGATTAGAAAATGCACAACTCCAAATAATGCAAATTAGAAACCTCTTTCTAATTTCATTCTACCTTGGCCAAGGATTCCTGAGTTGTCAATTAACGAATCACATAGGACATATCTCCTCTTTTACTAGAGGTGGTAGATTCTTTATTGATCATTCATTATCTCCATATGTAACTCATTATACCCAAGCATACCCTATATATGCCTTAAAAGGCCTTAAGGAATTAGTCAAAGTATAATTTGTTACATACAAGATACTATGATGATCTCAAGTCCAAGGATCACATATACTACTATCACATTAGGAATTCCTATTGACATGCGAGTAAAACTCCATTAGGTATTCCATAGCGAGTCACGTTCAGTGAACTTATTCTCCAATAAGCACCTACATACTTGCTTTAGTGTCTCCACACAAATGACCATGAGATCAGTCATCCTCATCCAATGAGCAATCAACATATGTACCAATCTATTCGGATTTACTAATCCCCATTTTAGTAATCCCACAATTGGGAACTATTTTAGTTTTTAAGCTTTCTAAGAATTTAGATCTCATTATCATGATCTCAACATGATTCTAAAAGCATTGCTTAAAACTATGGGTTATTTACATATTATAAAAACAGCACCATGTAGATAATTATATGCCTTAAATGAATATTTTATTAATAAATAAATAAGATTGTTTACAAAGTATGTGCTTTGTTATCATACATGATTGGCTTGTATGCACACTACTATCACATTTGAATCTTTTTCGTAGTCATACGTACTAACTCTGGTCCCAATAATGTTGCTTCACCCACCTCGTCCCAGCATACTGGAGAACGACACTTTCGTCCATACAATGCCTCGAATGGAGCCATGAGTCGGTTTTTCTCTTATATTTGATATCATCACGTGTGTCCTTTGAGTCTTTAATTCTATCTTCATCCTTCGTAAGTCATTCAAAATGGGGCTTCATGTTAACAATATCGCACTTGTACCCGCATATGATCTTCTACTCAACGCGTCAGCTACCACGTTCACTTTTCGTAATCTTTCAACAGCTCCAATCAACGTCGTTGTCGCATATTGAGTTCGTTCTAGGTGAAAAAATATTTGAGGCTTTTGGAGTATATTAGGATGTCATCAATAATGACAACCACGAAATGATCCAAATATTTCTTAAATATTCGGTTCATCATGTCCATGAATGCAGCATAGCCATTGGTCAATCCGAAAGATATAACTAGAAATTTATAATGCGCGTATCGAGTTCTAAAGGCAGTCTTTGAAATGTCATCAGTTTTAATCTTTAACTGATGATAGGCAGAACGAAGATCGATCTTTGAAAAGAATTGCGCACCTTGCAACTGGTCGAACATGACATCAATGCGAGGTAACGGATACCTATTCTTAATGGTGACATGGTTCAACTCCCGATAGTCAATACAAAGTCGCATACTCCCGTCTTTCTTTTTTACGAATAAAACAGGAGTACCCCAAGGAAATGTACTAGGACGAATAAAACCAATGTCTAACAACTCCTGTAGTTGGACCTTTAACTCCTGAAGTTCAATAGGAGTTATTCGATATGGGATTTTAGAAATGGGTTTTGTACTGGGTTCAAGGTCAATAAAGAATTCAAATTCACGTTCTGGGGGTAGACCAAGAAGTTATTCAGAAAATACATCAGGGAATTTATTAACAACAGAAATATCATTTAAATCTGACGTATTCTGGTTTAAATCAGTGACATGGGCTAAGAAAGCTTGACATTCATTTTTCAATAAACGAATAGCTTTATGACTTGAAATGACATTGATTGATTTTAGTGGTTTGGTGGTTTGAATTCGCACAACAGGTTGGTTAGGAATATGAAAACTAACAACCTTACGAAAACAATCAATTTTGGCATAATAAGTGGTTAACCAGTCAATTCTTAAAATCACATCAAATGCAAGTATTTTCAATGAGATAAGATCAACAGGTAGGGTGAGGATGCCAATTTGAATCAAACAAGATTTGTAAACTGTGGATGTAACGAAGGTTTCTCCCAACAGAGTTTCAACAGATAAGTTAAAGTCTAATTTCTCAGAAGTCAAGTTCAAACGTTGAGCACAAGTAGGTGAAATAAAAGAATGGGTAGCACCGGTATCTAACAAGGTATAGACTTCGCAAGAGTTTATGATTAGCTTACCCGTGATAACTTCGTTCGAGTTCCTCGCATTTTGGGCAGTCACGACAAAAGCTCTTCCAGGAACCACCGACTTTGACTTGTCTAGGACAGCCTTTGGAGTCACCATCCCCGCTGGACTTGGTTTTGCATCCGGACACTCTCTAGCTATATGTCCTTCCTTTCCATAGTTATAACACACCTTGAATTGTTGTGGACAGTTTGGACTTATGTGTCCCTCTTGCACGCATTTATAGCATACGACAGGTGGTCGTTCTCCTCCCCTAGAAACAGTTGATGTCGGTGCTGCTGTCAACGTCTTTACATTCTCATTGTTGTACCTTCTCTTCTTGAAATCTCCCCCTGACTCACTTCTTCTATTATCATGGTCACGATTACCACCGGAGTGATTACCGCTTCTGTCATGATATTTTTCTCCCTGCTGGTTATCATTGTTCCGATGACTGCTGCCATCGGTACGACCCTGGTTGTTCTCCCTTGGTTGAACAGACTCATTATCTCGTTCTAATAATTGAGCCATGTTCACAACATCTGAATATAAAGAAAATTTGTGAGAAATGAGGTATTGACAAATTTTAGGTTTCAAACCTCTCAGAAACATCCGCGTCATACGTTCCACATTATCCACCAAATGAGACGCAAATCGGGATAACTCCGTGAACTTAGCCTCGTACTAGGACACAGTCATGTTGTTAGGTTCCAGTTTGATAAACTCTACCTCTTTCATATGACGAATACTTTCTAGAAAGTACGTGTCATTGAATAGTTTTTGGAACTCTTCCCAAGACATCTTGAGTGCGGCAGGCTGAGTACGCTTCACAAATTTCCACCAGTAATCTGCCTCTCCACGGAACACAAAGGTGACGAATGGAACCTTTTGCTCCTCTGTGTATCCCAAGACATCAAATATCTTGGTGATTTGCTTAACCCATATTTCTGTCTTGATTGGATCTGGCTTTTCCAAAAACTCTGGTCGTCCCAACTCTTTGAACTGCTTGGCAATGACAAGCCGCGAGTTGCCATTATTTCCACCTGTATTTTGAACACAAGTCTCACTCGTTTGGTTTTGCATGAACTGCAAAAAACTTCTAAACACCTCATCGTTCATCGTTTGATCGGTGGTGTTATTTACAGGAGGAATATTGTCTTTCTGTTGCTCGTTCTCCTTGTTGGTGATTAAAGGTGTCTTAACGGTCTCATTCACTCCATTGTTTAGATTTTCAGCTACCATTCTCAAATACTGTCATAAAATAAGGGTTAATTAAACAAATTAACATATCACATATTAACCCTATGTTCCGACCGACCAATTAAATACCAAATAAGCTTAGGTAGGACACACTAGCGAAGGATTTACTCGTATCTTTCCTCCTAGTTCTATTCCCAGATCTCCGTTAGAGACCATATTCCTAAGCTCTGATACCAACTGTAACGCCCCCAAAATTGGTTCAATACTCAACCCATTCTGAGTCGCCAAACACTTGGTACAGAATTCAAATACAATCTTCTATAACAAAAGGTCGCGAAAAATACGACCATACAAGCTGTGAGCTTCAATACATATCGTATATAATACGAAATATAAATGCTCAAATTTAGTCCTCAATAGTTACAATTATTATCACACTATTATACAAAAATAGTGAGGACTAATACTGCTCTAACTCTGCCCATCACTCTGTTCCCCGACTAGTCCCTGAAACATTCTCATTTTCTGAAGAGAACAATAGAAGAAAAGGGTGAGCTCAACTAGCCCATTAAAGAACATTATGACTAAGATAATGAAGAATAAATTATCGTTAGTCTTCAACAAATCAGATAAAATATTATAAACAATAAGTTTTAGATCAACAACTGCAGCAGAAATAACAATTCATTAGAAGAGTTAAGTAGAAAATGATGTCTTTCAGCTTCTATGATTTAAAAGTCCATCATCAATATTTTATCCTTGTAACATCAATCAATATATTCAAATTAAATATTCATCTTTGCACTACGGGCCAAAGATATTCGTTTGTATCACCAGTGGTCATGATCATATCAACACCTGTCCATCTTTGCACTACAGGCCAAAGATATTCATCAGGTAATCATTCATCTTTGCACTACAAGCCAAAGATATTCATCAAGTAATCATTCATCTTTGCACTACAGGCCAAAGATATTCATCAAGTATCACAATTTAAGACTGAGGATGATGAAAAATATTTTAAAGAACGAATCCAGTGAGATAAAGAACAAAGATTAGATATTCGTAATTTAGTTTATCCAAGTTCAAGAATACTCAACAATAATCAATTGTAGAGCAAGATTCAAGAATGAAGTTCAAAACATGAATCCAATCAAAGATAGGAACCATAACAGAAAACTTGGACAAAGACAAGAAAATTTAATTTTTTTGTGAATAGTACCATATTCATGAATAGTGTCGTATACGTGAATAGTAACCCCGACATAAAAAGGTAAAAATTTCATAACAAAATTCATACCAATATTTCGATGAAATGATATTGAAAGAAATAACATCATTTACAAGAAAAATAATATTCCTTACGAGAAGAATAGCATCCCTTACCTCAGTATAATACTCGATCTGACTGGAATATCGAATATTACGATGAAAAAAATTTGCACTGTTATCAACACTCAAAATATCTAAACAGTCACAAGAAATATGCTTGATACTATAGAGAAAGAAATTTCTGATTCTAGTGTGATTTTCATTTCTAACTAAGCACATTATTTATAGGAAACTACCTAGCACACCAAAGCTGAATAATATTTACGGATGAAATTTTTTTCGTCAACAGTTTTTGAAAATTAAATTTTCAGCAAACTCACACCAACAAAAGGACAAGTGGGGCCCACCCACTTGTTTAACATGTTTTTGTTACCAAAAATAATTCAGATCCAATTTGCTCTTTTTTCTCCTCATTTTATTCATATATCGTGAATTAATTATAAAAATATTATTATTTAAATTATAAAATTATATTATTATATTATCACATTATACACTTATAATGTAATATCATAATAATATATTTGAATGAATTATTTTATCAGAAAAGATAAAATATCAATTTTTAATAATTGTCTCTTTTGCTAAAAAAATTCTCCATTTATATCCACATTGAATAAATATTTTCTTATTATTTTTATCAATAATTAATTATTATTCATAAATAATATTACAAAATTATAATAATGATAACCAGGTCATTCCCAAGAAAGAGGGGGCTTTCCAATAAGAATTTCTCCTTAAAGGCGAGCAATTAGGTGACCAAACCCCTTTCCTAGACAGAACTTCCTAGACATTGCCAATAATACTATCTAATAATATTATTCAAATAATATGAATTATTGATTTGATAATGTAAAATACTGTGCAGTGACAATTATTGAAACAACAATAATATAAAATATTATGCAATACCGTGTGCTACTGTGCAACAACGCGTATTACTTTATTTTAACCACCGGGTATTTCAACAGTTTAACGGTAACCGTTATGCCGTTATTTTTAGAAAACTTATTCTTGTCGTTTTCTTCATCCAACAGTTTTTTTTTTATGGGGTCCACAAATGACTGCGTCGTCGTACGAATATTCTGCGACAACAAGAATATTCTACGATCAAACAAATATTCCCCGACAACAATGAATATGTAATTTTGCCTAAAAGAATCTGAGCAAATTTGACGGACATCAAATCTTATTAACGAAATATGTATTTTAAAATTTTAATTAGTTCAATGGGGTAATTTAAATTTTTAAAAATTTAATGGTGTAATAAGTAAACGTGTCAACTATAGTGGTATTTTTCTTAATTTTGTCATTCTTTTTTTTAAGCCAAAATATTAGTCCTAAATCACCTCAACTGTCTGAAAGTCTAAAATTGATAGCAGTAGTACATGTTTTTCTTTTGAAAATTGATATTTCTACAATATTTTTTGATATTTTTACATGAAAAATATTGTTATAGATGTATAACAACGGTGAAAATTATTGCTATATGATCTATAATAACGAATTTCATGTGAAAATATTATTTTCTGCTGTGAATTTATTAAAAAAAATTTCCTTATTTCTCGGCTCTTTCATTTTTTGCACAATAATAAGAGTAATGGTACACGTTTATATTGAGTTATAATTAGGCCAAGCAAAATAGACTGATGTAGACATTTGGTTCCCAACAAATGGGCAAATGTCACATGAAACCAAAGACAGCTTTATATCACCACAAGTGGGTCCAAGGAAGAGATCTGAAAATCCAGCAGAAAGATCTGATGCAGTGTTGGGTCAATAATTGGTCATGGATTATACGTTATGTGGACAATTATCAATTATTTTTCTGTGGAATCTTTACATGTAAGCAATGGCGGATCCATCTTAGGGCAGAGGGGTCAATTGACCCCATTAAATTTTTAGAGGGTTGATTTGTCCTCCTCTCCCCACCTTCTATATAAAGTGTTTATTTAAAAAATGATGTTAGAAAAATATACAAGTAGAAATGTTGTGTTGCCTCTTACCTGATGACTGCTTCTATTTAGGAAGCCTAGTTCGACTCTTTAGCTAAGTTGAAGTTTCTAATCCTATAACCAACACAGCAAGAAAATATGAGACTGAAACCTCATAATAGGAACCTATCTAGATAGTTTTCTTTCAAAATTAAAGTGAATGTGATCTCCTGAAATGAGTTTTGAAACGTTCCAGAATTTTTAAGGAAGGCCAAGCATGTCTTTCCCCTGCTACCTTTTGGGGGAAACACTTTTCAGAATCTTGCTTTTGCTTGGTTCTCAGAAACCCAAAAAAAAATAAAATGGGTGAGCTTATACTAAATTTTGATTCAATTATATTTTATCAACCACTTGAGTCTATTCAGTTATAAGAAACTGAAGAAATCATGATATCTTGGTTTGCATCACCAACTCTTAAAACAACATTCTTTATTTGTTGATTGTACAAAAACATATATATAATGGGTGCTTGTAATATTAGTAACAAGAAATGCAGATTTATTTCAAGTTTATTGCTACCTTTAAATCAGTCAATGGATTTTTCATATCTATTTAAGTTATGTTAATATAGTGAACTTTTTTTATTCTATTGACATGTATATATGCCAAACATGAATGCTGCCATGAACTATCTTATGAAAAATCCCTATAACTCTCTCGTTCTCAAAACTAGATATACATATTTCTTTTTAATCGGTTTCAAAACTAAAAATACATTTTTTATTTAAAACTATAAAATCATATATACTATTATTTATATACGAGATATATCAAGTAATATCATGCTAACACTAGTACATTCTAATAAATATAATAGGTAAACTATAAAAACTGAAAAATTTCCTAAAAAGTTACTATTATTATTATTTTTTTAATATTTTCTAATTTTAATGTACATTCATGGTTGGGATGGCTATATTGGCATATAGCCTTTTTTAGGCTCAAAGTGCCTATAGCCTATAGGACAACTACATGTATAACTTTCTCCTAATTAAAGCGGGTAAATGACATTGACAGCTTTAAAGTGTTTCTTTTTTTCCCCCAATCTGTTTTGTAATGACCTAAAAAAGAGCCTTTAGTTTACCAAGATTGAAATATTAAGTGGACAATAGTGATCTTTTAGGTTAGATTTTTGAATACCTGATAGAAATTTAACACATTCGAATATAGACTTCATTTTCGGATTAATTACATATTATAGTATTTTTTAATAAAATATTATTAAAAAAATGCATAAATAAAATATTTACAAAATTAGTGCGTATGTAATATTTAATTTACAAAAATAGTACATTCCTATCCCTTTAATTATGGCCCACGATTATCTCTTTTATCTCTTCCCGTTAATTATTATTTTATTATCTCTCCCACGATTCTCTCCCACGACATTTCAACGCCACTGCAATCCCCTCCCCCGTCACCAGTTCAATCACCACCGTCTCCCTTCTCCTCCCCCGCCCACGCCCCACCCCACCCCACGCCACCCCACCCCCTCCCTCCGCCTCCCACCGCCCTCCCCCTCGTCCCGCCCCCCCTTTCTCCTCCTCCCGCCCTCGCCCAACCCCCTCCCCCTCCCTCCGCCTCCCCCTCCCCCTCCTCCCGCCCACGCCCCACCCCCTCCCTCCGCCTCCCACCGCCCTCCCCCCTTTCTCCTCCTCCCGTCCCCGCCCCACCCCCTCCCCTCCGCCTCCCACCGCCCTCTCCCAACTGCCGCCCCCCCTTTCTCCTCATCCCGCCTCACCCCCTCCCCTCCCCTCCCCTCCCCTCCCCTCACTCCGCCTCCCCCTCCTCCCGCCTCCCCTTTCTCCTCCTCGACGAACGGGATAAATCTCCACTAGTTCAATCCCCTCTCCCATCACCAGTTCAATCACCACCGCCTCCAGTTCAATCTCCACCACCACCAGTTCAGTCCTCTCCACCACCCGTTGCCTCCCCTCCACCACCAGTCCATTCTCCACCTCCACCAGTAACCAAACCTTCATACGTTGGTAACCAAACAGTCATATCAAAGTAACCAAACTTTCATACCAAGGTAACCAAATATTTATACAAATGTAACCAAACATTCATAACAAGGTAACCAAACCTTCATACCAAGGTAACCGAACCTTAATATGAAGGTTACCTTAATATGAAGGTTCGGTTACCTTGGTATGAAGGTTTGGTTACCTTGGTATAAAGGTAATCAATTCAGTTTTATTAGGTTACCAATTTATTTTTAATGTGATGCAGTTGGTTGCCAAACCTTCCGATAAGGTAACCAATTCAGTTTTATTTGATTACCAATTTTATTTTGAATGTAATACAGTTGGTAGCCAAACTTCGTATAAAGGTAACCATTTTAGTTTTTGTGGGTAACCAAATCATCAAAAAAATTATAGAACAGCAACTCCGGCGATATAGCGGCGGCGCAGCCAAGGACTTCTGGATATTCGCGGCAGAGGAGGATGATGAAGAGAATTATGAAGGAGAGGCGGGGGAGGTGGGGGAGGAGGATGATGAACAGTAACTCCTTCATAATTTTTTGTTTTTAATTTTCTTATTTTGATTTGAATTTTGAATTATGGATTTGAAATTGTTGTTAGATCCAAAAGATTTGAATTTGAATTATTAATTCTTCTTGATTTTAGGTTCCTTATTAATGTGAAATTGAATGGTTTGAATTTGTTGCACTTTTTTTGTAATTATTTTGTGGATGCACTAATAGTGTAATTACTTTCTAATTGTTGTATAGTTCTGTAAAGGACTCTTTATTTTCCCGCACTAGACACATAATGTTTTATTATAATCAAGTGAATTTTAATACTAGTGGTTGATTATCTTAAACTCTTTCTTTTTAAAATAACTAAAATTAAGTACTTTTCAGAATGGCATAATGTAACAAATATAGCCTAGTAAATATATAAATAAATAGAGAATTAAGATTAGAAATAAATGGAATGTCAGGATTTGTTGTTTACTAGGGAAAATATATGGCAACTCAATGTACTAATGAAAACTATCTATCAAATATTATCAAACCAATTTTCTAATCTCTCTCTAAATTCTTCTCTTCTTCTCTTTAATTTCTAGAGTTCCATCATGTTGGATTTTGATTATTCAAATAGGGTGCTCATAGAGGGTCCGACCCATTAGGTTTTATCAGTTAACTTGTCCAACTGACCAAGTTAGTAAGACGTTTAAATATTAAACGTTACGTGATTGGGAGTTGAAGGATTTGCAATGAAGTGGTTTAACCACTTCGACTTTTTATACCCACATCTCTTCTTCTCAACGCATCACAATTATTTAGTTGGCCAAATACCCAGATACTCTTGTCAGTGAGTTCTCCTAATACAGACCTAACCCTAATTGTTACAAACAGTGAGATTGTGCTCCGTTCTCAGATCGTAGTTCGGAGACATCGTTGGATTTTTAGGGGACGTTCAATTACAGGAGGTTTTCCGTATCAGAGACTTTCACGCTACAAGAGTTATTCCTTTGATTATCCTGTTACGTGTAAATATGAAATAGCATGCGTATAAATTTCCTACACATCCAAATTCAAATCGAAACACTTGGAGTACAGAAGGAGACTCGAAAATTCGTAACACATAATAGTAGATGTAATTCTTTCTGATTCAGTTAGAGATTTATCGTTCTATGTAATTACATTTACGAACAAACATTTGGTTTTCAATAGGAGTATTATCTATCTTCATTTTTTTCTAAATGGCTGAATGGGAAAAAATGTTTAGCTAAGTAGTTATACCACTTTGCAATATTAATCTAGGGTTTTATTCTTCAATCTCTTTTATTTGCTTCAACACGTTAAGTTTGAAAAGATTAGAGCCATGGGCGGATTTAGGAATTATTTTTTCAGCAAGGGTGGATTTTGACTAATTTTAGTGTGATGTGTTGATAATTCATTTTTGGAACATTTGAATTTTGGACATATGTCATGAATGTCTAAATTAATCAAAATACAAGTATACAACAGCCCCAATCCAAACAAACAATTATTTTATACAACATAAATAGAATTCTATAATATACAACAAATATATATTCATAATCCAAACTAAAAAAAAGGATTTCAAAATAAAAAACATTTAGATACAATTTAAACTTATTTCGGTTACTTCTCATAGTTCAATTTGAATAATTCCCCAAATGCTCTAAGCCTCAAACCAAATTTATTTTCTATATTCAAATAAAATCATGAATTAATTTCAAAGCATAAACGAGTTGTGGTATCTTTTTATAAGTTTCAAATAACCTTTACTTGACATAAGAGAAACAAACCATCCAAAAATTATACAAGATCCATTAGTTAGATATATTCTTATTTATCATTTGCTTCTAAGGTTATGACAAACAAGTAAAGTTTAAATATAACTTCTACTCTTGAACTCTGTTGAATTCTCTATAATCTTGACTAGAATACAACATACATTAAATCATTAACTTCAACTCAATTGTGCTCGATTCATCTTTCCAAAACAATAATTAGCTTTGACAAAACTATCATAACATTTTATGTAATTAATTAATAACAGAACCTTGAAAAAATTAGTGTCATATAATTACCTAAATCATCATACATCTAGTTTCTACAACCAAAACAAATTAAGGAATTACATCTCAAAGTAAAAGTTCAAATTACGGTAGACTCAAACTTAAACAACAAAGACCAATTTACAACTTTCAATTGGAGCAAACTCCGAGTGAGAAAAATAAAATATAAATATTTACAATTTCAACAACCACTTCAATTAATCAGATAATAGGCAAAAATATTAGTTGTCATTGATGAAAAAGGTAATTGATAAATGAAAGATTTAAAGATAATTATCATTTCAATGAAAGTTGCAGAAAGTTACATTAATCTTCCCCTTGAGTTTATTAACTTATATTTCTGCCTCTACCCCTGTACTTAAAAAAAACTCAGCATAGGATGCCTATGATACCCTCCATGTACATCTGCCACTGATTAGAGCAATCAGCCTTCGTACCACTATAAAAGTTGGAGATTAAGGCAGTGTTTGATAAAATTGAACAATTAAGATCTGAATGGTTAGTATATCTTAATAAATTAGATCATTTGAGTGAAATAGCATATGAATTTAAAAAGTTGTTTGGTAACTAAAAGTATAAAACATCTGAATGACTTTTAAATTTAAAAATATCAATTTTAAATTTAAAAATATCTTAAATTAACTTTTCAAAACTCAATAATGATCTTAAAATTTGAAATGAAAGAAGTATAATATTTATAGAGGCTCCATAAATTTAAAGTTTTCATTAAGAGACAACTCTTAATGATTTAGATTTATATATTCCTTTTATCGATTAAGAAATAATAA
Source organism: Panax stipuleanatus (assembly GCA_020205555.1). Lineage (NCBI taxonomy): Eukaryota > Viridiplantae > Streptophyta > Magnoliopsida > Apiales > Araliaceae > Panax > Panax stipuleanatus. Next base: position 197,423 of record JAINUT010002541.1, read on the forward strand.
GAGGCAAACAAAATTTTACCAAACTATTTTACCCTCCTACCGAATCAGATGTGGAGTTGTTAAGAAGTATTAAAAAGTAAACAAACATCACCTAAGGATCCCTTATATTAAGTAAAGAAGAGAGAGTCGATGAGGTCTTAGGTTGTGTTTGATAAACTTGAAAATTAAGATCTGAATGATTATGATGTCTTAATAAATTAGATCATCTGAATGGTTATGAGGTCTGAATTTAAAAAACTGTTTGATAACTAAAAAGTAAGTTGTCTCTTAATGACATTATTTTATCATTTTAAATGGTAAAATTTTATTTAAAAATTTTAAATATTCAATTTAATAAAAATGAGTGAATAATATTGTTGAATATATTTATATAAAAAAATTTATCAAATTTTTTTTATTAAGAGGTACCTCTTAATTATTAAGATTTTATTTTCTGTCTTACCGATTAAGAGGCATTCAGAGGTAACAAAAAAATAAAAAAACAGCATCATGCCTCTTAGCGAATAAGAGACAGTCCATTAAGAGACAATCAGATGTAAACAAACAGCACCTTAGTTGTAGTTAAGACCAAGTGTTTAACCTTTTAGATTTGATTCTCATTTAGGTGAATTTAGTTATTTATTTATATGAGACTTGTTTACGAGTTTATTTTTTCCTCTAATAAAAGAGGCCATTAAAACAAAAACTAAATTTGAAAAAAAAATAATGAAGAAACAAATGGAATCTTCCTAACTCATTTGCAGGAGAGAGAAGAGAAGTTTCGAAAGCTGAGAATGAGAAAAGTTTCAATTATAAGAGATTTATTTTTGAGTTTATTTCTTTTTCTAATAAAACATACAGTTAAAATAAAATTAAAATTAAAATAAAACAAAATAATGAAGAAACAAATGGAATCTTCCCAACTCCTTTGTCGGAGAAAGAAGAGAAGCTTCCAAAGTTGAGAATGAGAAAAGTAACCTTAAACTTGAGGCTTTCTCACTCCAATAAATGTCCCTAGTCCCTTATAACACATTTCCCTCCCTTTCAAAATTAGATTTTATATTTTAAAAAAATATGGCTTTAATATTAGTTAAGAATTTAATAATATAGTATAATGTTAGATTTGATAGTAAAATAATAATAACATATTAGAAAGATCATATCACTTTAAAATTTTAAAATAAAAATATATCAGTTTATCTCTAATTTTGGACCCTAAGGAATAGAAACACCAAGTTTTTCATGCTACAATCCATACGAGATGTTATGTTGACAAAAGATGGATACAAAAAAGTTAATAAAAGCTAACGTGTCTAGTTGGGATTGGTTGATGATTTACTACTCATATACGTGGCCCAATAAGTGTAATTAACCACGTCAAAATACATCATTTAAATCTACTTTTTGTATCCATGGTTTTTACCATTATAGCAAAAAATTGAATCCAAACACACTATACAAAATGGACACTGATATTTTCACACGTTAAAATAATATTTTACATGAGTCTCTCTCACATAGAAGTGAGACTCACTCACTATTCAAATATAAATCATAAGAAAATATTAATTTTTTATGTGAAAATATCAATTCCCTACAAATACTGTCAAAATATAGTGGTAGAATGAACCACTAACATTATATTGGTTGTATTACAATCATACCATATTATATAATCCTCCCATTAATGAAAGAATTTTCCCCACAATCTAGGATAACATTGTGTGAACCATAATTCAACTGATCATAGGTCATTCACTTTTTTCTTGTTCCTCTCTGATGAACCTGAATTATGAGAAAATACTGTGAGCCCTTGTCTGAAAGCTCCAAGGTTTACCCCTTTACCAACTAAGATGCTTGTCACCCCCATTTTTGAGACCTGCAAAATATGTCATAAACCTTTCAGATTAACACAGTAATCACCCAAATAAAAGTGTAGTTGTGTAAATGTTCAATGTAGTAAACACAGCAGCATTTGATGGTTACTCCCTCAGTTCCAAAAAAAGTCTTGTTTGGATTTGATTCGACTTGATTTGCAAAATCCTAAAAATGTAAAATTCCAAATTTTGATGCGAATTTATTTGTCTTTGAAATAACAATTTCGTGCTTAGTAATACTTTTTAAATAGCTTACAATATTAACTATTGCATTAATCAAAATCAAATAAATTCACATCGATATTGAAATTAGAATTTCGCAAATTGACTAGGACAAAAATCAAATGAGACTCTTTCTTACGGAACAAAGTATAAAATTAGCCCTTTTTCAAGCAAATGATATAAGGAAAGGATTTTACCGCTTCTATGTTCCGATTCTCGTCATCAAAAAAGAGCATGGAGCTGAATGGCACACCAGTTCTGCGATTAATTCTTTGAAAATGCTCTGTTTTGTGTGTCCAGCTTGAAAAGATCTCCTAGGATATTGAAACAAAAAATAATAAATTGGTGGACTTTCATGGACAAAAATTACTCGATTAGATTTCATTGGATGACTGGTGGTGCGATACCAGTTTTGGGTAATTAACAATCAACTGAACTGCAGAACTAAGTTGAGGAACTTGAAAGATAATAAAAAAAATGATTGAAAAACAAACCCATTTTCTGAAAAGAAGAAACAACCACACGGTCTTCCTTGACGAGTATTTCAAGTACTTATTGATTAACCCACGCCTACTAATGTACCAATAGGACATGAACATCTCAATTCTTCCGCTGCGTTGGCAGAGGACACCATTCAGGAGTTATTGCCATCCAAAACACAAAATAGAAGTTCAGATTTCTTGAAGTCAGAAAACTATCCTACATCCCAAGTATAGTTAGTTAGAGAGAAAAGCTCCATTTCAAACTTGAAAAGAATCATGTTTGCGTGATACCACGATGAAAAAATGAAGGGGAAAAAAGAAAAAAAAAGAGCCAACTGAAACTCTACTATATTATTTTAACACTCTCATTAATTTTATAAGAGCTAGCAACTTGGAAGACAGAATCTTTGTAAAATAGAAGAATAGATAATTTATTCTCTCTTCTTTAATTACCATCTAATTTTGACCTAGAAGACAAAAGGGAATGAAAAATCAAACAGCTTAAGAGCAGTTCCTTGAAGGTCACCTGAGCTACAAACATGGACTTTATGTCCAGTTTGTCGAGAAATGTCTTTGCTATATCTGCAGTTGGTGATCTAGAGGCAATAGCAACATCAACTCCCTTCTCCTTGAGTGCAAATAGTATACCTTTAACTTGGGGATACAACTTTGGCATTTCACGCTTGGAGCGACATTCACTGACAATCAGGTACACATAAATTGATACGAGATGTGAAGTTCTCAATAGATCAAATTATAATAAAGTGGTTCACTTCGGAAACTGAAAACACATATATGGGAAAATATATGGATGTGGTTATAACCTCTAGTTGGCTGACAATAGCCCAAAATGATATAATGGAAAAGCTAAATTTCTACTAGACTATCAAATTTCCAGTTCCATTGCAAAAGACTCCATACAAAAAAAAGTAGCCTGAAGGAAATCTTTATGGATTTCATAAACATAATTTATTTCACCCTCTACACTATGCAATGTCTGATTAGACTAGATAAGAGACCTAGTATAAGAGGAACTATTAGAATTGTATACACCCAATAGGTAAAGAGTAGCATATATTACTCTACTGTATTTCAGATCAATTACACCGTGAATATTCAAAATGGCAAAAAAAAACATAGTTTCATAAAGAACTTAAGTATCAATGTATATACACTCCTACTGATAAAACCAATAACCACTTCCTAATTAATACACCTGTCCCTCTTTGAAGTTTGGTGCCCCGCTTTAATTTAGTTTCAGAACTCAACATCAAGCACATTTTGCAGTATATATTAATTATTGTATCTGAAAACTTCATTGAGTATATTGTGAGTGTAAACTTCATTACATGAGTCTCTAACTTAATAACGTAAACAGTAATGATAACTACTTTAGTTTCCTCAACCAAAAGATTTCCTTAATTTTATCAAACTTGATTAAATACCCTTGTAATGTTCATATACCCAACCCAACTCAAGAATGCTCTCATCCCAATAGGGATATATACATTTTAAATACATTATATATATATATATATATATATGAAAAATTGAATACTCTCTATTTCAAAATTAGAGATACATTTTGACATTTTGACATTTTGAAGTCGATTCGTGAAATCCTAAAAAATCAAAATCGATACAAAAATACGAAATTATATAATTTTAATGCAAATAACCCTAAAAATTGTAAACTAAATATAAAGTACTCTTAATTATCATATTTGTTATCAATTTTGAATTTTAAGATTTTACAAATTAACTTCAAAAAGACAAGTTATATCACTAATCAATACTTATATATAAATACACATAAATTATGACATCATCAAATCAAATCAATTGGAAAAATTGATTCAAATCAAATCAATTGGAAAAATCGTTGAGTCCACTCTTAATTAATTAATTGAGTTAACTCACTTAATTTGATAACTCGCCTATTCTTCTATTCTTATATATAAATACACATAAATGATGATGTAAGATGACATCATCAATTGAAATCAATACATATATATGTTCAATTGAAAAACTCACCGAGTTAATTAAGGGTTAACTTGGTTTATGTTAGTAAAAGGCAAATAATTTTTTTTTTTTTATTCTCTAACAAGAGAAGGTAAGTCTAAAATATTTTTTATTTTTCGTTCTACCAAACATATTATAATATTTTTTTATTAAAAAACTTGTTTAAGATAATATATCTAAACCAATTTTATGTAAGATAATTTAATTATTATACTTTTATTAAGATATTCAATTTTAAGATATGGCCAATTAAAAATTTGAAAATATCATTATTAAATTATTAAATTAATTAATTAAAATATATAGTGTAGGTTTTCTTTCTCAAATATTACTATAATCAATTTAATTTAGCGCAAAAATTTATTAGGAATTAATATTCCAATTAAACTCAAATAAGACTATTTGATTAGTGTTATTAGGCACTTACGGGTAAAAATAATTACTGAATTATGCATTGTTTTACTTCTTAATTTATAGCTATTGTGTTGATTATGTTTCAAAGTATTGTTTTTTGAATGTTGTTGATGGAATTCGTCAATCTCTTAGTTTTATGTTACGATAATTCAACTAATTTACATGATTTTAAAACAGGTTGAATGACTTTTCTGTCCCTCCAAATTGTCACATATACAAGTAATTACATGAATTGTGTACTTTGAGTTTTTTTTTGACATGAATGTCTGACAAATTATTAAAACCATTATTCAAACTAGCTTGTGCATTGCACGGATTATCAACTAGTTGTATCAAATGTATATTATTAAGAATTAAAAATATGTTGAATTACACATCTGTCCCTCCAAATTGCCAGTAAGTTTTTAAAGTAATCCCCTCGATAGATAAAGTAAACAGTTTCATTCCCATAATTGTCACTTATGCTTAATTAAGTTCCTTGGACTGATTTTTTTCCAAAATTAAGTCATGTTTTAGTCACGGGCATTTTAACGAGACTATAATTGTCTTTTTACAATAAAAAAATCAGGCTTCAACTACTTCAAGACTTTAATTTTATATCGTCAAAAAGACAATTATACACTCGTTAAAATGGACATGATGACTCAAAATTTGAGAAAAATCAACCCAAGAAATAGAATTGAGCATAAGTGCCAACAATATATGGAGATAAAACTGCTCACTTTATCGATTGAGGGTATGGGTGGATCTAGCCTTGGGGCAAGGGGGTCAATTGACCCTATTGAATTTTTAAGGATTAATTTTTTATTTTTTTATAGTGTGCTTATTGAAAATATAAAACTTTAGATCAAAAAATGATTAAATATCGCAAATTTCTATCAACATCAGAACTTCACTCTTTCTCATTATTTAATAACTTACATTGAACAATGAACATGATATTTTTGCAATTATTGAAATGAGGATATCATTGCAAAAGTTTCACGCAATAAAGTCTTGAAAAATGATATTGTAAAGATTACTATTTAGTTTTTTAATTTATTTTAGATGACACGGGACGTGAGGGAGACCTCACGTTCTTGCGCGAGTTGCCTCTTAAAATAAAATTGTCTTAAAAAATTACAAATATCTTTTTTGTACATGACATGGGAGGGAGTGTATTCAATTAAGTAAAACGATGTCATTTTTGTATGATACCTCACACAATTATATGCAGTGTATCTCATCTCTGCTTTTACCTTTATTTATTATATTTTATTTTTTTTGCGGATTTTTTATATATATAAAATTTGACCACAATGAATCAAGGGCTGAATCCGTCCCTGATTGACGGGCTAGTTTGAAACTAACTTGCAGCTTAGAGTAGGGGTGGACAAAATTTTTGGTTTTTTCGGTTTTTGACCAAACTGAACCGGATATTCCGGACCGGAAAGTGGTTTGGCTTGTTCGGTATATACCGGACCAAACCGGTTGTACCGATTATTAATGATTTATTAATTTTTTTCTACTTTCAATTTATTCCGAAATATCTTTGCGGCTCTGCCCCTTTCTGAGTTTCTCTCCATCTCGAATTCTCCGATCCTCTTCCACCGGCCATCGATCCATCTTTTCTTCAGTTCTCGTTTCCGTCGCCTATCTCATCTGTAGCTTAATTTTTTCTTGAAAAAGGGTGAGCACGAATGGAGGTGAGAGGAAGGGCGGGCGGCGAGTTCGGGAATAGCGACAGTAGAAGAGAGATATTTTGTGAGATTGGGGAGTTTTGGGTATGGAAAATGGATGAAAATATGAAAAGGGGAAAAACGATTTTGGGGGTATGTGAGAATAGCAATTATTCTAATTCATGAGCACTGAATGATTTTTTTGTTTGATGGGTGTTGTTTGTTTATCATATTACGAATAGGAATCAAAATTTAAAATACTTTGATGATTATTTAGCACAACTAAAGGAGGACATAGCCATGTTCATCCTTTTCATATGGTTACTGTAGCAGACCCTTCTACTCCCAATTCACCTTTCTCTCTCTAATTTTTTTATATGATTTGGGTTTTGATGTAATTAGTATTTGAGATGATTAGGACTGCCATTGTTGATTTAGGTTGTAATTTATTTATTTATTTTATTTTATTTTTTTTATTTTTTTTTGGGGGGGGGGGGTGGTTTGTGTTGTTGTTGTGTTCAATTGAAGAAGCTTTTGGTGGTTGCCGCCGCAGGAAGAGGGTGGTTGGTGACAAGGCTTGTGGTCCGGTGGTGTTGACGAGGCTGGTGGTTCAGCAGTGGTGGGTCTGGTGGTATATTGGATTTGTTCATTTTACGTAATTAGTTTATTTTATTTTATTGGTTTGTAATTTGTTTGTGGTGTTCCAATGCTCCTTGTGAGCATAGACATGTATATGTACCGATATAGATACCCAGTTTTGAATTTGAGTAGATTCAGTAACCGGTCCCGTACGAGTAGGTTAATTACTGATGAACAGTAGTCAGATTTGTAATTCAACCTTTAAAGTACATAAATAGATATTTAAATGAAAAAAAGAAAAAGAAAAAGCATTAACTTACCCACAAAATGGGTAATGAAAAGAACCCTAATAAACCTCTTATCATCTAACCAAACGATTGAAAATGAAGTTCAGAATTTTAGGTTGTATTATCAATTAAACAGGAAAATTTGAGAGGAAAAAACATCTTAAAATGTAATAACTAGAAAATACCAGTAGAAAGGCCAGATTGTGTAGTCGAGATCAAAGACGACCAAACGAGGAAGAACTTGAAATAATTCCATTATCTCCATTGCCTCGTTCTTCACCTTCACTTCTCCCATCTCTCTGCTGACTGCTGTGATGTGAAAAAGGGAATAATTGACGAACAAGGATTTTTGTTCGACTGTTAATATCCTTTCGGCTCTGTTTGGATGTAGGATACTGTAGTTCAGGAATATGGTTGCCCAGAAAGCCAAAAGTTTTTTTGCTTAAATATAAATTATAACCTTAAACTATTAACTTTTTTTTTACTTCGACGATCAACTTTTTAATTTTTTCAATCTAGTCATTAAATTATCAATTTTTTCATTTTTGTTCAATCGAACATGCCACATCATAAATTGTTGGCGTGGCTCCGCTGACTGGACTAATCAATGCCTACAATATAATTAAAAATTAAACTTAAATATAAATTACTATCCTGAACTATTGACATTTTTTCACTTTGGTGATCGATCTTTCAAATTTTTTAATCAGGTGTTTAAACTATTAATTTTTCTACTTTGGTTCAATTAAAGTTGTCACGTCATAAATTGATGACGTGAGTTTAACACTTAGGATGTGACTGATAATGTATTAAAACAATACTAATTTTATAATTAGTTTAAATCATTTTATAAAATCTAAATAGGCATAAATGTAATATTATATTATAATTTAACAACAAAAACTAAAAATAATTTAAAAATGAAACATTTATTTAAGAGGTTCTTTTTTATTCAAAAAAACAACCAAGTAAAAATTATGAAAAATATTACTTATCACTATCATTAACATCTCAATTTTCGAACAAAACAAAAGAGGAAAAAAAAACTATCTGTAACTGATTATTAGATATCATCTTACTTACAACTATCATTAACTATTTCTTTTCCACCAAATAAAAAATGGTATTAAATTATTAAAACAGAATTTACACATAATCACTTCCATGTACTTGAACTTTTAGTTAATAGAGAAATATATTTAAAAATTAGTAATTAACTTTCACCATTTTGTCTCTGTGAACCCACCATGCATCTTCAATTTCAATTGAACTAAAGTAGAAAAAAAATGAAAGATCAAACACCAAAGTGGAAAGAGGTAAATAGTTCAGGGTAGTAATTTATATTTAAACCTAATTTTTAATTATACGTATGCATTGATTATCATAGTCAGCGGGGTCACGTCATTAATTTATGACCTAGTATGTTCAATTAAACGAAAGTGGAAAAAATTGATATGTTAATGACCTGGTTGAAAAAATCAAAAGATTGATCATCAAAGTGAAAAAAGATTAATAGTTTAGGATAGTTATTTATATTTAAGCCAAGATTTTTTTATTTTGTAATAAGGTCATAATTGATTTTTAAAAGTCACTACCATATATTTTCAAACTCAAACTCAAAATTAAGATTATTTATTAAATTATAAAATAATAAATTTAACAGTGAATAATAATTTTAATTTTTTTTTATAATATTCTACTACTAAAAGAATTTATATTAATTTTAAATTTAAAAATATTTTTAATTGACTTTAAAATGTTACTATATTTTGAAATGAAAGAAATATTAGTTTGGGATATCAAGTTTCTCGGTCAATCCAACAGGTTTATTACTACCTCCGTTCTTTTTTTTGGGTCTTTCTCGGGAAAGGATTTTTTTTTCTCCTTTTTTGTCTTTTTGTTAATTGTTTGTAATTTTTTTAAGAAAAATTGATTGCTTAATTCTTAATACTACTCTCAAACAATAAATATAAATTTATTTTTGATATTTTTTACAAATATATTTCAGTGAGATAACATTCTCTTTTCTTTCTCATCTTTTTTTTGTTAATTAATATTTCTCTCTCTAATCTTTGCAGTGATTAGAAGAACGGATGATTGACACTTCTGTCCTTTCAAGTTGCCACCTATTTTCAAAGTCGTCCTTAAAGTTTAATTTTTATCATTTAGGTCCTTAAATTGGCATTTTGTTAGCATTTCCGTTTCTTCAACCAAATTTGACCTAAACCCGACCCATTTTGACCAATTTTAACCCAACCCGACCCAGTTTGACCTAACCCAAAATTTTAATATTTTAAAATATAATATTATTTTTAAAATAAGTTTAAAATAATAATTATATTTAACATTTTAAAAAAATAATTTTTAATATTTTAAAATAATTATTATTTTTAAAATAATAATTAGTTTAATATTTTAAAATAAAATAATTATTTTAAAAATAGTTATTTTAATATTTAAAAATAAATTATTAGTTTTTTAAAAAAAATTTAAAATAATAATTATATTAATATTCTAAAATAAATATTTTTAAAATAATTATTATTTTTAATATTTTAAAAGTAAATATTATTTTTTAAAATAATATTTACTTTTAAAATATTACAAATAATATTTACTTTTAAAATATTAAAAATAATATTTATTTTAGAATATTAAAAATAATAATAATTTTAATTTTTTTAAAAAAAATTTATTTTAGAATATTAAATATAATTATTATTTTAATTTTTTTTTAAAAATAATATTTTATTTTTTAAATAATTATTTATTTTAAAATATTAAAATAATTATTATTTTAAAAATAATAATTTATTTTAAAATATTAAATATTTTTTTTAAATATTAATATAATTATTATTTTAAACTTATTTTAAAATAATATTATATTTTAAAATATTAAAATTTTGGGTTGAGTCAAACTAGGTTGGATTGGGTTAAAATTGGTCAAAATGGGTCGGGTTGAGGTTAAATTGGGCTGAAGGAACGGAAACGCCAATAAAATGCCACTTTAAAGACCTAACGGACGAAAATTGAATTTTAGGGACGACTTTGAAAATGGGTGACAACTTAGAGGGACAGAAATGTCATTCAGCCTTAGAAGAATGGTATTGATATCTTATACAAAATTAAACCAGCTAATAAAATATTAATTATGTTGTTTAATATATATTTTTATTCTTAAATTGTCAATTTTAATAAGGAAGAGATGGAATATTTAAAGTTATTTTTTCAGAAGAATTTTTGAAATTTGACAAAACTTATTCACTTAAATTTGAGTTTTATTTACTATTTATTGGAAGAGAAACTTATACAACTATTAAAAATATGTAGTTAAAATTTGATATAAACCAAACTTTTTCTACTTTATGAAATCGTGAGGGTAAATGAGTAATAAACACAAAACTACAAAACTACATGATGAAAAGTATATCATTTTTGTTATAGAACAAAAGAAATAATGAAGTTGTAAAGATGCTATAAAACTAAGGAAATAACAAAGTTGAAAAGATGAAAATATTAAATAATTTTCTCTCTTTTGGTGTGTTCTTTTCATTAGATGAGTTTGACTTTTATAGGCAAAAAAAAGTAACATACATCACATCCATCACCCAACCAAGATCCACAATATCATGGATTAGACATTGTAGCTTATGACTTTAGATGAGTCTATTTTAACCTTTTAGGAAATCATATTATAACACTCCTCCTTGATTTTCTAAGAAAAAGATTATGTCTCATTAAAAACCTTGCTAAGAAAATCCAGTGGGAAATAACTTAGCGAAGGAAAAAAGAGTACATATCTCCCCCTCAAAAGAATTTATTATTCTTTGATGAAATGTTGTAATAAGTCTTTCAGTCGATGCATTCCGATCTTATTCCAAAGTTTTGTAAACGTTGCATTTGGTAGTGACTTTGTGAAAAAGTAAGCTAGATTATCACATGATTGAATTTGATGCACATATATATCACCATTCTTTTGCAGCTCATGTGTAGAAGAATTTAGGTGAGATGTGATTTGTTCTATCTCCCTTGATGTATCTTCCTCTAAATTAAGCAATGCATACAGTGTTATCCTCATACATAATTGTAGAAATATCTTTGATTGATGATAATCTGCACGACTCTTGGATATGCTGAATAATTGACCTCAACCAAACACACTCCCTACTTACTTCATGTATTGCGAGAATCTCTGAGTGATTTGTAGATGTAGCTTTCATGGTTTGCTTTGTGGATTTTCAGGATATAGATGTGTCACAATATGTAAATACATAAGCTGTTTGTAATCTCCCATTGTGTGGATCTGATAAATATCATGTGAAAGTCCAATAATAATCTAGAAGGGGGTTGAATAAATTATCACTGATTAAAAATTATCTTTGGCCTTTTTGAATTTTAGTGGGTTAATTTTAAGAAATTAATAAGTAGATTAAAAGTCTATCACACAATGCACAGATATTTATCTGGTTTACAACATAAAGTTCAGGTATGTTGCTACGTTCAGTTTCAAGCTCCTCTCCAGGATTTGAGATCCTATTACTCCCTGTAATAAATACTCCTTCAATAGGCGGAGAAGCCTTTACAAAATTTTAAAGATAAACTTACAACTATCCACAACTAACTATCTTGGACAACGAACTCCTAGCTCCTTCCTCAAGCTTAGTTGAATCTTCTTTTGAGCTTAGAACTATTCTATAGCTTGGTCTTGAAACAACAATCTCTTCCTCACCTCACAAGTTCACTAGAGACCCAACTCCCAGCTGACCTCTCTAAGACTCTAGTCTTGGTCAAAGAATTCTGGTCTTTCTCACAAGTATAAAATAAACTAACTCAACCTTTTCCTTTTTACAAAAAGTTTGTTTGAATATTTGCTTCTAAGAGTAAGCAGATAAAATTGTAGAACAGATACTTCTCAGATAAACAGATATAGAATTAAAGTCTTTGATAAAAGTTCGAGACTTTTATGTGATGTACTTTTGTGAAAGCAGATAGATGGATTTAAGCATTTTTAATAAAAAATTTCTTTTTCTTTAATAATGAATGTGTTTCTATGGTTTAAGAAAAAGATTTTTCTTTTAGAGTGAGTTTCTATGGTTTTAAACAAATGTGACTTTGAATTTAAACAACTATATTAACTCACATATAATGCAACAAATAATTTATGATCAATTATATGAGCAGTATATTTAATGACAGTTTTATCAAGTATAATAATATGATCAATTTAGATAATACTTGAATAAACTTGTTTCACCCACTTATATATATTATATTATATTTGATCTACGTTGTCAATAGTTTAGCCACTTAGGATTTCAAAGACCGTCCAGATAATATTCTTTGTTAAGAAATATCTCCGAATATCGGTATTTAAGTACTGACTAAATTGTTCGATTCGCAACTTGATAATCGTATATAAATATTATACAATATTTATATAGATTATTTATATCAGTAAAAGACCATTTAGGATTTTAAAGACCGTTCGGAGAATTTCAAAGAAATTACTTCCCAATTAAATCGGCATCTAAGTACTGACATTTTACTTGATATTGATAAATGAAATATATATATATATATATATATATAAATGTGTATCGCAATTTATATCTGATTATTTATATATATATAAGCAAGTATGAGATAATATGAACAATAATAATTTAACAACTTATCTCAAATACTTTGACCAAATTTTCTCTTCCAATATAGAATTAGAACTTTGATTAGAAGAAGAGAGTGAAAGCTTAATCGGACAGAATGTAGGCAAGGAGAGTAAACTTTTCAGATATATAAATTGGTAAGTTGAAATGAATGAAAAAGCTTCCTATTTATAGGATTTTTGAGGTTAGGGCAAAATCGTAATTTTGGAAATTTATTTTTGAAATAGAAGGTCCGGATTGTATGATTCAAAAATGAAGGGCTCGGATCACTTTAATTTTGCCGGATTGAGAAATGGTTTGGCCCCAAAGAAAATGTTTGTAACTTGTGACTCATCACATGCCTAACTTGAATTCCGTCCGCCCATATAACAAAGGCATAAGCCTTTGTTTTAGCAAATATGCCCAACACATGCATGCCCAAAGTTCCAGCACACACACATGGGCACAAACTCACTACACATATATGCGGCACACACCAACACATGCACACACACATGGTTTGTATATATATATATATATTATATATACTTTAACATATATAATATACTTTAGCATATATATATATATATATATATATATATATATATATATATATATATTTAGAAATACTTTTTGCCCATGAAAATTTTAAAATCGTTTAAGAATAGAAATAGGAATCTCCTTGCCTTCGAAAATGTTACTATATGAACTCATTTTATTAACACTTGATATTAGATTTATCAAGGTCATAAAATAAATTCAAAAGAAGTTTAAGAAAATAAATATTTTTAGTCAAAATATTCGAGGTATTTAAAATCGTGTTTTTAATATTTTTAATCCTATGGAGAGGATTCTACCCTTTTGACCTATTTTACCTAATTTGTTATCATCAAAATAAAATATCCAAAATTAAAGACCTATCAATCTCCCTCTTTTTGATGATGACAATAAGTAAAAATATTTTGGTTTTCAGAACTCCCCCTTAATTCATAATGCTCCCCCTCGGATCATGAATCGATTTTCAAAATTTTTTAAATTTTTGAAAAATCATCAGACGAACCAACCATCCAAAAACCATCCAGGCAGTTATATAGCAGTTTTATCTGGCATGTAAACCATTCAACTCATCCAGACAGTTATGACAGTTATATCACAGTTATATCCAGTATGCAGATTATATCCAGCATACAAACCATCCAACCCATCCAGACAGACAGTTATATAGCAGTTATATCCTGTATGCTCATCCCTGTCAATCTCATATGCACACCATTCAGACCATCCAGGCAGGTTATAATAGTTATAACCAGCAAATTCAATTCTGTTCACTTCTCATATACTACTTAGTATATACTAAGTAATATACTTATATAATCTGATATTTTTCTTCTCACCCTTTGTCATTAACAAAAATGGAGGGGTAAAGAAAAGATACCAAAGTACCTGCAGAAACTGTTAGTTACAATATTTACCTGCAAGTCAGAATAATAAGCAAACATATAATAATCCTAATTATCAGTATGTTAGTCTGTTATACAGTAATCCAGAATAATTAGTTAAGTATTTAAGGATACATTCATCCTGAATAGTTAGAGTTCATCAAAGTTAAGTGGAGAGAAGTTCAAACCAAAGGTTGTAAGAGGGGGATCAGTGGGAGTTTGATCAGTATGATCAAGCTGTGCAGAACTTGTAGTGGCAGTGAAATTATAGGGAGGAATTGATACCTTCTGGTGCTCCATTAACACACTCATCATGTCTTGTATGTGATGCACAGATAATTGCAAAGCCTCTAATTGACTCATAATGGCATATTGATTCTTCAAAGACAGCTGATTCATACTATTCAGAGAGTCAATTTGTGATAGTAGGTTTAAGTGTGACTCAATATGATCAGTATCATTTGGTTGAAAAATGATCAAAGGCTTAGGGGGAAGGTTTAAGTGTGACACAATATTACTATTGTGAACCATTTGAGCCTTATGAAAATGAACAAGAATGCCCAGATGTATAAAAATTCATGTCAATAAAAGACCATATCCCATGCAGTTGTTAGAGTGGCAGAATTCAAAAGATGTCAAGAGAAAATATGGCAGACTATATGGCATACATTTAGTCAAAACACATTTCATGAGTTCTATGTCAAATGGATTCAACAGTTTGTCATTTCTGACAGACATGAAGTTGTGTCTAAATTGTTTTCCTAAAAACTGACATTCAGCAGTGAATAATCAAGATGCACTTTGCATGGATATTCAAACAAGTTTGCAGGCACAAGTTGATCAGTGGTGAGTGAGAGATTGTGTTTAAAAGTAAGACATTCAGTAGTAGAAATTCCTATAGGACAAGTGTATTCATTTATCTTTGGAAAATCTAAGAACTCATTTCTGAGACTAAGTGCATGCAGAAGAAGAATTTCATCAATCACATAATCTTGGCCTTGTATGCAAGTTTTAATACTAGACAAGAAGCCAGTTGAATCATGAACAAAAATCATGTGAGCATAGAATTCTGCAATCAAACTATGAAATATTTCTCTATTTGTGAAAGAAATAAGACAATCCCATTCTATATTTGTTATTTTTTCTAACAGATTTGGAAAACTGTTGAAAGAAGTCCCTACCCCAGGAAGCAAGTTATGCCTCATATGTTCATATTTAGTCTTGGCAGTAAGAGTAAGAAGCATAGGGGTATAAATATCAGGATGAGACTCAGAAAGCACTTCAAGTTTCTTTCTTTTTGAAGAATAGATAGGAGGCATTTTTGAAAGATGGTGAATGCAAAAAAATTGAAGTTCAAAGACAGCAGAAAAGTAGGACTTATAGTTTGAAGTAGTTAGTTTTTGAAAAAATATCCTTTTATAGAAAAAGTATATTTCCAAAAAAAAATTAAGTAATATGATATGACTTGTATGTCAAAATAGTTCTCAAGTAGTGACAGTGCACAGTAAGAAGCAAGAAGGTCAGTCATGCATGTCACTGTAGGGGGTTTAAATCATTTGTCAATTTTCTCCCTTTTTTTTAAAAAGCAGATGGGTAGGAGAGATGGATTAGACTAAGTTAGTTTCCCCTTTTTTTAAATATAAACCAGATGTCCAATCAGAAGACACAAAGAACATTTCAGAAATATGTAGGTTATTGACATAACAGGTATGGTCCAATATCAATAAAGAGATATGCTATCATTACTTATTGGCCCATATCAGAAGATAGTAATCCAATATAGGGATTCAACAAGTCAGTGTTACGTATAACACATAGATATGTTATTATTACTTCTATGCCTATATCAGACTATTATAAATCACAGAGATTCAACAGGTCAGTGTTACATAACACTAACATGATATCATTGCTCGATGTCCATATCAAAAGATAGTGAATCAATACAGAGATTCAACAAGTCAGTGTTACATAACACTGATATATACACATGATCTCTATCACATATAACAATGGTATAGATAGCAGCACATAACATGGTAGTTATTTTCATCACCTAATATCTATATTTAAATAGACAGCAAAATTGCAGAACATAAGCATGAGACTCATTACAGTCACCCAATGATATCATTATCTAATACTCACAGTTTATCAGAGAGAGAAAAGATATTACCTGAGCACAACTAATCACAAGCTAAGCAGCTTTCAGTTTATCCACAGTATAGCACAGGTGTATCAGTAGAAGAAATCACACTCACATATACAAATAGTTGTATATGTACATACATATAGAAGTTTCAGACTTATATTCTTGGCGACGAGACCAGGTATATATATATATATATATATATATGTATATTCTGATAAAACAAACACCTATATATATATACAATTGTTAAATTATTTGTAGAATTTTAGGATTTCAAAAAGTATATATATAGATGAAAAGTAAATCTGTAAAAAGAATTAGGGTTTGATAAAGTTTAAAAAATATAGACAGAAACATTTAGGGTTTCGAACATATATTTATCAATCAATAACATATCAGTTTTAAACTGATATCTACAAATATATATCAATACCGAGAAACCCTTTTCCCTTTTTTAAGTAAAAATTCTAGGGTTTCATACACACATATACTTATATGAACAAAATTTTTTTTTATCAGAAACTAGAAAGTTCCCTTTTCGCCCTTTTTTTTTAAAAAAAACAAAAAATAAAAAGAAGAAGAAGACATAAAAGAATACACAAATATTTTTTTTAATAGTCGAACCCTAAAAGATCTGTAAACAAAAAATTAATAATAATTTTTTTTAAATACATACATACGAACCTGTAAGAAATCTTAGCGAAAAATAAATTTTATATGGATCTAGGGTTTTGCAAACAAACACACAATTTTTTTTAAAAATAAATCGTTTGAAAAAATTATAAATAGGAATCGAAAATCAGAAATGAAAATAATTTTTTTAAAGAGAGAGATCGAACCCAGAAACACATCGGTAACCAGAAACAATATAATAATTTTTAAAAAAATATATACGATATATATATGAACAAAAATAAGAGATTTATGGTTCTAGGGTTTGAAAATTTTTAAGAACACCAAAAAAAATAAGAAGAAGAAACACTAACACAGAAACAAGAAAAGAAAAATTAAATCGGTAGAAACGTTAACACGATTAAGAAGATTCATTTTAATGAAAGAGAGACACGGAGAACTCATTTAGATTGCTCGATTTTGGCTGATAAAATGTTAGGGTTTAAGAGAGTTGAGAGCGTTTGAGAGAAAGAGAGAGAGAAGAGAGGACGACGACAGAAGAGAGAAAAAGAAGAGAGAGAAATGAAATAAAATTAGATTTTAGGTTTTTATAGTTAGGTTAATCTGATGGATCGTATGGCTGGGAATTGATCTTAGATTTAATCAACGGTCGGGATGAAATTGATCGTTTGAAACAGTTCAGCTGACTGTTTGACTTCAATCGGACGGCTGGGATGAGTTTGTGTTTTTGTTTATTGATCGAGCGGCTGATGTGCGTGATCCGTGTGCTTTGGTTAGCTAGCTTCTGATTGGTTGGAATTAATAGACGCGGATTGTGCTTGTAGTTGACCGTTAGATGAGTTTGTTGCTGAACGGCTCAGATCAGATCATATATATAAATATATAATAAATGATATAAAATATAATTTTTGATATAATTAATAATAAAAATACTAAAATATTTATATTAAAATTTATAAATTAATAATTTTTATTATTATATATATATGTGAATTTTTTTAATAAAATATTTATAATAGTATTATTTTTGTTAGATATTGTATAATTAAATGATAAATAAGAAAAATTATAAATATAAAATTTTAATATGTAAAAATACATACTTAAATAAATAATATAAGTATATAGATATATTAACATATATAAAAGAACAAATATTATATATATATATATATATATATATATATATATATATATATATAAATTTGCATTGTATATTAATAATATAATTAAATATATGTTGAAATATAATGTGATAAAAAGATAAAATTAATAATATTAATAATTTGACTATATAACTTAAGAAAATTATATTTATATATTACTAGAAACAAAAAATAAGAGAATTTAAATAAGAGAAAGATTTAAAATTTTATGAGATAATATCTAACATTCCCAAATCTAAACGTAATTTACAAAATCTATCAGAGCTTAGTGGTTTAGTAAATATATCAGCAATATTTAATTCTGTGTCAATATGCTCTAGTTTAATAATACAACTGTTTACATGATCCCGTAAGAAATGATGTCTAACATCAATGTGTTTTGATCTAGCATGTAATACGGTATTTTTACTCAAGTTAATAGTGCTTGTGTTATCACATAATATTGAGACACAGTTAAATTTTATATTGTAATCGGCAAGGGTCTGTTTCATCCACAATATATGTGCACAATATCGTGCAGCAGCTATATATTCGACTTCGGTGGTTGAAATAGATACCGAGTTTTGTTTCTTAGAGAACCAGGAAACTAAACATCCGCCTAGGAACTGACAAGTTCCACTTGTGCTTTTTCGATCAACATGATGACCGGAATAGCCAGAGTTAGAAAAACACACAAGGTCAAATGGTTGACCTTTAGGATACCATAGACCTAAGTCTGTAGTTCTTTTAAGATATCAAAATATTCTTTTTACTACAACTAAATGAGATTCTTTATGGTTTTCTTGAAATCAGGCACATTTGCAGACACTGAACATAATGTCAGGTCGACTAGCTGTGATGTAAAGGAGACTGCCAATCATTCCTCGATATTTTTTTGTGTCAACACTTTTTCTATTTTCTTCAGCAGTTAGTTTATCAGTAGTTGACATAGGAGTATTGAGAGGTTTCACAGATTCTAGACCAAATTTCTTAATTATTTCTTTGCAATATTTGGATTGAGAGATGTGAATACCTTTTTCTCCTTGCTTGATTTGTAGTCCTAGGAAGAAATTCAATTCTCCCATCATGCTCATTTCAAATTCCTTACTCATGCTTTTAGAGAAATCATTACACATAGTCGTGTTAGTAGATCCAAAAATGATGTCATCAACATATATTTGTAAAATAAGAATATCATCATTTTTATATTTTGTAAAAAGGATAGTATCTACTGTGCCCCTTTTATAACCATTTTCTAACAAGAATTTACTTAGTCTCTCATACCATGCCCTGGGAGCTTATTTTAGACCGTATAAAGCTTTGTGCAGTTTATGCACATAATCAGGATGATCAAAGTCTTCAAAGCCAGGAGGTTGTTTAACATAGACTTCTTCCTCAATGACACCATTCAGAAAAGCAGATTTGACATCCATTTGAAATAGTTTAAAATCTTTATGGCATGCAAAAGCTAATAACATACGTATAGACTCAATTCTAGCAACAGGAGCATATGTTTCATCATAGTCAATTCCCTCAAGTTGATTATATCCTTGTGCAACTAGTCGTGCCTTATTATGTATAACAGTTTCATTTTCATCTAACTTGTTACGAAACATCCATCGAGTTCCAATAATGGAGGTTTCTTCGGGAGTTAGAACTAATTCTCAGACTTTGTTTCTTGTGAACTGTTCAAGTTTTTCTTGTATAGCTATTATCCAGTCTTCATCAAGCAATGCATCTTTTATATTTTTAGGCTCAATTTGTGACAGAAAGGATAGATGACTGGCCATGTTTTGTGCTTGTGATCTTGTAAGAATCCCTTTATCAATATCACCAATTACATTTTCTATTGGATGATTTCTTATAGCATGTGATTCTTTGGGCAAGTCATTTAGCTGGGGATTAGGATTTTCAAGAGGATTAATATTGACAAGAGGAGAGATATCATCTATTTTTAAATCTTCCATATTTTTGAGAATGTCTTCAATGACTGTATCATTTTCTGTTAGTTCTTTGTATTTTGGAGGAGGTTTAGATTCATCAAAGGTTACATTCATTGACTCTTCTACGACTAGAGTTCTTTTATTAAAGACTCTATATGCTTTACTATTTAGTGAATATCCCAGAAATATTCCTTCATCAGATTTGGGATTGAATTTCACTAGATATTGTTTAGTATTTAGAATAAAATATTTACTCCCAAAGACACAAAAATAATTTATTTTTGGAGTTCTTTTATAAAAAAGTTCATAGGGAGTTTTGAGTAACATTGGTCTTAACAAGACTCGATTCAAAATATAACAAGATGTTGCAATTGCTTCGGCCCAAAAATATTTAGAAAGTCGATATTCATTAAGTATAGTATTGGCCATTTCTTGTATAGTACAATTTTTCCTTTCAACAACACCGTTTGATTGAGGTGTGTAAGGTGCAGAAAAGTTATAACTTATACCGTGCTCATCACAGAATATTATGAAATCAGAATTGTCAAATTCTCTTCCGTGATCAGACCTAATATAAACAATAGAGCTTCCCTGTTGATTTTGAATTTTCTTACATAGAGCGGAGAAAGAGTTTATCGCTTCATTTTTGAATTTTAGAAAATTAACCCAAGTGAATCTTAAATAGTCATCAACTAGGACTAAAATGTAAACAACACCTCCCATGCTATGTTTAGGGAGAGGTCCTACTAAGCAAGAGTTCTAGTGGTCGAGAGGTTGATACTGTGAGTTTAGGTTTATGAGATGCATGAATTTATTTTCTTAATTCACAGGCTTCACAGATATGGTCTTTAAGGAATTTAAGTTTAGAAAGACCACGAACATGTTCCTTAGAAGATATGTTGTTAATTAATTTTATGTTAATGTGTCCTAATCTACGATGCCAAAGCCAAGGATCGTCATTTGCAGATACAAGACACACATTGTCCAGGTGTGGGTATGTATCTAAATCACACGTGTATACATTTTGACTCCTAGGACGAAGTAGAATTAATTTACTAGTTTGATCATACATTGAACAGTTATGAGGCCTGAATGTTATTTTAAAACCACTATCACACAGCTGTGACTAATTGAACGTTAGAGATTGTTATGTGTTTACTGTACACATTTCCAATTCCAACAACTTTACCTTTGTTGCTATCTCCATACGTTACCTTATTACAGTTTGCAGCTTGTAGATTGCTCAATTTTGTTTTGTCTCTTGTCATTTGTGTTGAACAACCGCTATCAAGGTACTATTTATTTTTACTAGAGTCAGCTGTGAGACATACCTGCAACATATGTTATATTCACAAACTGGTACCCTTTAATGAGAAGGGTCATTTGGGTAAGTTTTTCATCTTGTATAAGGATCATTCATGTTTTCTTTTACAAATTTTGGTACATGATAATAATCACTGTTAGACACATATGTTCTATGGGTAGCACATTTATAATATGTATGATTAACTTTTTTATTTGAAGGATTTTAACGAGAGTTTCTAGATGGTCTTTCATGAGAAAGAAATTCTCTTCTTGTAATAATAGGTGTAGTGTAACTTCCTTTTGGTACCCAAATCATTTTTTCTTTGTAGTTTCCATTCTTGACATTACATGAGTAAATCGAATGACCATTTCTATTACAGTAAGAGCATTTATCAAAAGGCCTTTTTCTTTACTTTTAACATGATAGAGTTTTTTATCTTTTGTCTTACTGGATTCTCCGATATACCCTAATCCTTCTTTATTAAAACTACATCTTTGTTGACTAAGCATAACGTCAAGATTTTCTTTCCCTTTTGTAAATTTAATAACTGTAGAGTTTAAGTCATCACGTTCTAGAGTCAACATTTTAATTTGATTCATTAAAGTAGATTCTTCAATTTGTTTTTCTAATTCCTGAGATGAGTTTTTCTTTTTACTTGTTTCTTGATTTAGTGTTTGAGAATCTTCTATAATCACATCAAGAGCTGAATTTTCAATTTCAAGATTTTCAATAGAAATAATAAGTGTTGAATTTTCTATTTCAAGATTTCTATTTATTTTTCTTAATTTTTCTAGTTCTTCTTTTGCTGCAAGATTTCTTGAAGAATCATTTTCTAGTTTCTTATTTTCTTCTATTAAGGTTTCATTAACCATAATTAAATTTGAATTTTCTATTTCAAGATTTCTATTTGTTTTAATTAATTTTTCTAGTGATATTTTTAATTTAATAAAATCTTCTTTAATTATTTCATTATCTTCATATAGAAAATTATATGCTTCTTGTAATTCATGATGTTTTTCATTTAAGTTTTCTAAATTATGTGTGGCAAATGAAGTGCTAGATAATTGATATTCTGAGATTACCTCAGATCTTGGCAATGAATCATTGTCTGCCATTAAACATAAATTTGCTGTTTTCTCGGTTGGTTCAATAGGTTCTTCTTCATCACTTAGATCCCAGCCTTCTTCAGCTACTAGAACTTTGTTGGTGACTAGTTTTGGACAATCTTTCTTGAAGTGTCCTGGTTGGTTGCATTCAAAGCAGTTATTTGAGTTTTCATTTGAGCCAGCATTTCTGAAGTTGCTGTTGGTAGCTTTAAAATTTTCTCCTGGTATTTTTGGCTTGAAGGCTTGCTTGTTTCGGAAGTTGTTGAAGTTGTTATTTATTTTCATAAAGCCTTTGCCATATCTCTTTGCTTTACTTTGGATTACTCTCCTGAGTTGTCTTGATAATAATGCAACTTCGTTATTATCTAGACTCAAGAGTTCTTCATTCAATTCATCATCATCGCTTTCTTGATCAACGAGTAAGGCTTTGAAAGCGATTCTTTTCTTTTTGAGGTCTGTGTCCGATCCTGCATTTTCGACTAGCATGTCGACTTCATAGGCACGAAGATTTCAAATGAGGCTATCAAGAGGATAAGCAGTTAGATCCTGCATTTCCTTGATAGCTGTAACTAATAATCTAGAAGGGGGATTGAATAGATTATCACTGGTTAAAAATTATCTTTGACCTTTTTGAATTTTTGTGGGTTAATTTTAAGAAATTAATAAGCAGATTAAAATTCAATCACACAATGCACATATATTTATCTGGTTCACAACATACAGCTCGGATATGTTGCTACGTCCAGTCTCAAGCTCCTCTCCAGGACTTGAGATCCTATTACTCGCTGTAATAAATACTCCTTCAATAGGCGGAGAAGCCTTTACAAAGTTTTAAAGATAAACTTATAACTATCCACAACTAACTATCTTGGACAGCGAACTCCCAACTCCTTCCTCAAGCTTAGTTGAATCTTCTTTTGAGCTTAGAACTATTCTATAGCTTGGTCTTGAAACAACAATCTCTTCCTCACCTCACAAGTACACTAGAGACCCAACTCCCAGCTTACCTCTCTAAGACTCTGGTCTTGGTCAAAGAATTCTGGTATTTCTCACAAGTATAAAATAAACTAACTCAACCTTTTCCTTTTTACAAAAAGTTTGTTTGAATATTTGCTTCTAAGAGTAAGCAGATAAAATTGTAGAACAGATATTTCTCAGATAAACAGATATAGAATTAAAGTATTTGATAAAAGTTCAAGACTTTTATGTGGTGTACTTTTGTGAAAGCAGATAGATGGATTTAAGCACTTTTAATAAAGATTTTCTTTTTCTTTAATAAAGAATGTGTTTCTATGGTTTAAGAAAAAGAATTTTCTTTTAGAGTGAGTTTCTATGGTTTTAAACAAATGTGACTTTGAATTTAAACAACTATATTAACTCATATATAATGCAATAAATAATTTATGATCAATTATATGAGCAGTATATTTAATGACAGTTTTATCAAGTATAATAATATGATCAATTTAGATAATACTTGAATAAACTTGTTTCACCCACTTATATATATTATATTATATTTGATCTACGTTGTGAATAGTTTGGCCACTTAGGATTCAAAGACCATCCAGATAATATTCTTTGTTAAGAAATATCTCCGAATATCGGTATCTAAGTACTGACTAAATTGTTCGATTCACAACTTGATAATCGTATATAAATATTATACAATATTTATATAGATTATTTATATCAGTAAAAGGCCACTTAGGATTTTAAAGACTGTTCGGAGAATTTCAAAGAAATTACTTCCGAATAATATCGGCATCTAAGTACTGACTTTTTACTTGATATTGATAGATGAAATATAGATATATATATATATATATATATATATATATATATATGTGTGTGTGTGTGTGTGTGTGTGTTTGTGTGTGTGTATTGCAGTTTATATCTGATTATCTATATATATATATATAAGCAAGTATGAGATAATATGAACAATAATAATTTAACAACTTATCTCAAATACTTTGACCAAATTTTCTCTTCCAATATAAAATTAAAACTTTGATTAGAAGAAGAGAGTGAAAGCTTAATCGGACAGAATGTAGGCAAGGAGAGTAAGCTTTTCAGATATGTAAATTGGTAAGTTGAAATGAATGAAAAAGCTTCCTATTTATAGGATTTTTGAGGTTAGGGCAAAACCGTAATTTTGAAAATTTATTTTTGAAATAGAAGGTCCGGATTGTATGATTCAAAAATGAAGGGCTCGGATCACTTTAATTTTGCCGGATTGAGAAATAGTTTGGCCCCAAAGAAAATGTTTGTAACTTGTGACTCATCACATGCCTAACTTGAATTCCGTCCGCCCATATAAAAAAGGCATAAGCCTTTGTTTTAGCAAATATGCCCAACACATGCATGCCCAAAGTTCCAGCACACACACATGGGCACACACTCACTACACATATATGCGGCACATACCAACACATGCACACACACATGGTTTGTATATATATATATATATATATATATATATATTATACTTTAACATATATAATATACTTTAGCATATATATATATTTAGAAATACTTTTTGCCCATGAAGATTTTAAAATGATTTTAGAATAGAAATAGGAATCTCATTGTTTTAGAAAATGTTACTATATAAACTCATTTTATTAACACTTGATATTAGATTTATCAAGGTCATAAAATAAATTCAAAAGAAGTTAAAGAAAATAAATATTTTTGGTCAAAATATTCGAGGTATTTAAAATTGTGTTTTTAATATCTTTAATCCTATGGAGAGGATTTTACCCTTTTGACCTATTTTACCTAATTTGTTATCATTAAAATAAAATATCCAAAATTAGAGACCTATCATCATGCATCAGCATATTCAATTAATCGCGAGGTTGAATCTCTTGGATAAAATAATCTAATATCTATACTTCCACGGAGGTTTCTCAAAATGTGTTTGATCTCA
This sequence comes from Panax stipuleanatus, assembly GCA_020205555.1. Classification (NCBI taxonomy): domain Eukaryota; kingdom Viridiplantae; phylum Streptophyta; class Magnoliopsida; order Apiales; family Araliaceae; genus Panax; species Panax stipuleanatus. Next base: position 223,250 of record JAINUT010002541.1, read on the forward strand.
TCCCAATGCCTTTTAGTTGGAGAAGAACTGTATCTTGCCAACAAGTTGACATCAAAAGTAATATCGGGTCGTGTACAGTTTGCAAGATACATAAGAGCACCTATTGCACTTAGGTATGGAACTTCAGGTCCAAGAACTTCTTCCCCACTTTCTAGAGGTCGAAATGGATCTTTATAAACTTCTAGAGATCGAACAACTATTGGGGTAGTCAAAGGGTGAGCTTTATCTATATGAAAATGACTGAGAATCTTTTCAGTATATGTGGATTGATGAACAAAAATTCCAGATGCTAAATGTTCTACTTGTATTCCCAAACAGAATTTTGTCTTCCCAAGATCTTTCATTTCAAACTCATTCTTTAAATAAGTAGTAGTTCTTGTGAGTTCTTCAGGAGTACCTACAAGATTCAAATCATCCACATATACAACAATGATGGTAAATCCACTTTGTGTTTTCTTAATAAAAACGCATGGGCATACTTGATTATTTATATACCAGTCTTTTATTAAATAATCACTAAGTTGATTATACCACATACGACCAAATTGTTTCAACCCATATAATGAGCGTTGTAACTTGATTGAATATATGTGGCGGTGCTTTTGTGATTCAGCCATTTTTAATCCTTCAAGAATTTTCATGTAAATCTTACTATCAAGTGAGCCATATAGGTATACTGTTACAACATACATCAGACGTGTTTTCAAACCTTCCATGGTTGCCATACCTAGTAAAAAGCAAAACGTGACTCCATCTATTACTGGAGAGTATGTATCATGATAATCAATATCAGGTCTTTGTGAAAAACCTTGAGCTACAAGTCGGGCTTTGTATATCACAATTTCATTTTTCTCATTTCGCTTTTATAAAAATACCCATTTGTTTCCAACTGGGATTACTCCCAGAGGTGTTTGGACTACTTGTCCAAATACTTCTTTTTTCAATAATGATTGTAGCTGAGTTTGAATAACATCTTTCCATTTTGGCCAATATTTTCTTTTCCGACATTCTTCCACGTTTTGTGTTTCAGGATCCATGTCAGAAATCATAGTAATATCTGATGCTCTAGAGAAAACAAATATATCATCAATCATGACTTTGCTTCGATCCCATATTTTCTCATCATGTACATAATTTATTGAGATCTCTTGGTATTCATCTCTTATCCCTTCGGTGAGATCTTGTACCTCTTTTGGGGGTATTCCCACTTTTGGAATAAATATTACTTCTGGAGCGGGTATTACTTCTGAAAATTCCTTAATTTGCCTTTTTTCGTGGTGCAGTGTCTTTTGCACCAACTGGTCTTCCACGCTTCTGGCGTGGTTTAGATTCTTCTGTTGCCTTATTTGTCAATTCTTTAGGAATTAACCCTTCGATAGGTATTTCTATCTTTGCTGGAGTATCCACTGCAGGTGTATGTGATTTTATCACTTTTCTAGCATCATTAAATGCATCTGGCATTTGATTTGCAATATTTTGTAAATAAATAATTCTTTGAACTTCAATTTCATATTGTCCTGTGCGAGGATAAGTGAATTTAATTCTGGTGCATTCTATGATATTTTAGAGGGTTTTTTATTTAAAAATTTCTCTTCTCCTAACGGTGGAAATACATATTCATCAAAGTGACAATCTGCATAACGTGCAGTAAAAACATCTCCAGTTAAAGGCTCAAGATTTCTAATAATAGAAGAACTATCAAAACCAACATAAATTCTAATTCTTCGTTAGGCTCCCATTTTAGTCCTTTGTGGAGGTGCAATTGGAACATATACTGCACTTCCAAAAACTCGAAGGTGTGAGGTGTTGGGTATTTGACCAAGAACTAACTGTAGAGGAGAATATTTATGTATAGTTGTTAGCCTCACCCGAATGATGGCTGCAGCGTGAAGAATAGCATGACCCCAAACTAAGGTTGGTAAGTTAGACCTTAATATTAATGGACGTGCAATTAGTTGAAGTCTTTTTATTAAAGATTCAGCTAAACCATTTTGTGTATGTACATGACGAACAGAATGTTCAATGGTGATTCCAATAGTTATATAGAAGTCATTAAAGGTCTTTGATGAAAATTCAGTAGCATTATTAAGTCCAATTGACTTTATTGGATGATCTGGGAATTGAGCCCGTAACTTGATTATTTGAGCAAGAAGTTTAGAGAATGCAAAATTTCGAGAGAGAGTAGGCGAACATGGGATCATCTAGTTGAAGTATCTATTAAAACATGAAATATCGAAATGGGCCACACAATGGATGAATGGGTCCAAAAATGTCTCATTGGATTCTCTCTAGGAATTTTGGGGTTTCATTATAAACTTTTGTTGGTGATTGTCGAATAATTAATTTTTCTTGAGAACATGCAGCGCAAGAAAAATCACTACTAGGAAGGACCTTATGATTCTTGAGAGGATGACCAGTAGAATTTTCAATAATGTGAGACGTGCCTGGATGACCAAGTCTTTCATGCCAAAGCATAAATGATTTGGGATCTATGAATTTTGGAATCACAACAGTATGAGACTTAATTGCTCTAATCTTCATAATATATAACCCAAAAAAAATTGAATGAAGTTTTTCTTGGATATTATTATTTCCAGAAATAGTAGAAGTGATGAGAAGATATTCATTATCATTTTCAATTGTTGTTTCAATGTGAAAATCATTTAGCCGAATATCTTTAAAACTTATCAAATTTCTTCTTGATTTACTAGAATATAGAGCATTTTTTATGAAGAATTGTGTCTCATTTGGTAATATAAAACTAGTTTTTCCAAATCCCTCGATTAAATTTGATATGCCAGAAATAGTTTCCACGTTTCCCATAGCTTTGGCTAGTTGTGAAAAATATCTCTCACTTTGAAGGATTGTATGAGTTGTTGCACTGTCTGCTAAACATATATCTTTCATATCCATTAAAATTGGTCTGACACATATAAAAATATATTAAAAAAAAAACATATATTTGATTCATAATATTATCCATGTGGAACACATAACATGTAGCGTACAAAAATGAAAACTTATAATATTATACATGCATGGTGCTTAATTAAAGTAAGAAATTATTCGATATCCCAAAGGATACTTTCAGAAGGTTTAACAATGTCGCTAAACTTTTCTTCATTATTGGTCATTGTTGGAGCATCAGCAGTATTCAATTGACGGTTAACAACGTTTGTTTCTGCCACCTTTTCCTTGCTCTTTTGAGACTCCTGGTATAAATTAACCTGATGCCTTGGCGTACGACAGGTACGTGACCAATGCCCTTTTATCCCACACCTGAAGCAAACACCTGGTTTGTTCTTTGTCTGTGCTATACTTTTACCCGACCCAGACTCTTGCCACTTCTAGTGCGCAGAATTGTTGCGATTATGGAATTTGTTGTTATGATGGCCTCGTTTATTTTTCCGCCCCCGAAACCTCTTATTATTTTGCCATCCATTATCACGTTTATTCTGCTGGAATGATGTTCTGTTAATGTCTGGCAATGAGGTTGAACCTGTTGGCCGTACTTGATGATTTTTCAAGTACAATTCATTATTATTTTTCACAACAAGAAGGATAGACAATAATTCACTAAATTTTGTGAACTTACTTTGTCTATATTGCTGTGACAAAATCATATTGGTGGAATGAAAAGTTGAAAGCGTTTTTTCTTACATTTGGATTTTGGAAACTGGATCTCCACACAAGGCCAAAGTAGAGGTTATTATATAGACATTAGAACTATACTCCGTAATTGATTTATAATCTTGTAGCCTTAAATTAAGCCACTCAAATTTGGCACTAGGGAGAACTACCAATTTTTGGTGGTCAAATCTTTCCTTTAGTTGTGTCCATATGGTCAAAGGATCTTTAACTGTTAAATACTCAATTTTTAATGCTTCATTAATGTGATGACGGAAAAAGATTATGACTTATGCATTTTGTGTCGTAGTTGCTTTGTTTCCTAATTTAATGGTCTTTTCTAACCCATTTACACTAAGGTGTAATTCTGCATCAAGTGCCCAAGCCAAATAGTTGTCTCCAGAGATTTTCAAAATTGAAAATTCTATTTTTGCCAAGTTTGCCATCTATTTGGTTTACAACATAATAATTTCCATTATTTATTAACGTATGTAATAAATAATTGCATACATGATATATACAAGGTAAATGCACATGAACAAAAAAATTTAGAGGCCTTAGTGGTGTCTTTATCGGCACAACTCAAATTTTTTCTGAATAAATCCAGGGCGTGGGGCCACTTGAGTATAATGGGGTTTACCAAGACTCGAACCCATGTTTGTGGGGATCTAGGTTCGGCTTCCCACCACTAAACCACCACCCCAAGTGATGATAACTATATAAACAACATAAATATATAAATGTTTATTTTATTAGCATATCCTTTTATTCAGAAGGTATGCAATCACTAATGTATATACAAGTATTATTGTACACATCATAAAAAAATATATGTACAAAATTGCAAATAGATCTTCACCCGGCATGCGGTAGTCCGCGTAGACAGATTATTTCCATAAATTGCTAATAAGGAATTAATACGAAGGGGTATTCACCAAGCATACGGTAGTCCGCGTAGTCAGGTTATTCCCACAAATTAATAAATGGTAAAAAGGTTCCCACCAAGTCTTGTAAGATCAATAAGGATAGATGGTACCACTGTAAATAACAAAATTTAAAAATGGACAACAAAACATGAACATAATTTGACAGTTAAAGAATATAAATGGCGGCAAAGCCAAGCCGGTAGTATAATGCTTAATTGCAAGAATTTAAAATTTTACCGTCTCAGTTGGTTGGAGCTTCGTGCTGATAACGTGTTATAGAACTAAAGAAATAACGAAGTTGCAAAGATGCTATAAAACTAAGGAAATAACAAAGTTGCAAAGATGAAAATATTCGATAAATTTCTCTCTTTTGGTGTGTTCTTTTCATTAGATGAGTTTGCCTTTTATAGGCAAAGAAAAGTAACATACATCACATCCATCACCCAACCAAGATCCACAATATCATGGATTAGACATTGTAACTTATGAATTTAGATGGGTCTAGTTTAACCTTTTAGGAAATCTATTTAAATAATTTTTCAATTTAACATGTTTTCCCATGCACTTTCTTGAGGGGTTTGTTCTTTTTAATATTAGCTTTCGTTATAGCTTCTGACACGAATTCGCCAGTGTCACCGAACTCACCTCCATTTTTGTCGATTTGCGACTAGGGCTCTAAATGAACCAAGCTGCTTGCGAGGTTCGACTCTGCTCGATTAAGTCAGGCTTGAAGTCGACACAAGCTGGTTAACGAGCTTAACTAGAACAAGACATTTACTCTGTTTAGTTAAACGAGCTGAACTCGAACAAGACCATTACTCCGACTCGTTTAACAATTATTTAATTAAAAAATATTTTATTTATATAAAACATATCAAACAAAAATAAACATTAAAACCAAGTTCCTAGTTATTTTGGTTTATGATATGTTTTAATTCTAATTATACTACACACAGAGACACCCTCTCAACTGTAGTTTAGTATTGAGGAGCCCGTATTTTAGTTCTGCGAACAAAAAAATTATCCAAAATACCCCTCCTTCGTCAATAGAACTAAACTGTGGACGTTGGGTATGCCAGGTACTCACATCATTAATACGACGACGTTTTTCTCATATCCCCCGTTCGCAAAACTAAACTACAGACGCTTAGTAACTTCCCAATTAAAATTCAAACGGTGGCGTTTTAAGGTAAATCACTCATTTGTAGAACTAAACTGCAGACATTGAGTAACTTCTATAAAGTGATCAAATGCTATTCTCTGACTTTTGGATCTCATCTAATTTTGGCAGTGACAATCTTAAACTAGAAAAATTCAATTTAAAGCTATCAAATTTTCTATTTCTTCTTGCATATTATTGTTCTTACTGATTCATGTGATTTGCGATGATGAGAAACATACATGCCTAAACATTTGTAAGGATATATATATATCGCAGTATTTTTGTCTCACATGCTTCATACAATGAGAAAACACATCACCCCATTGCTAGATTCCATTTGTTTAACCATGCATGTTTCTCATCATCCCAGATAACATGAATCTGCAACAAGAATATGCAAAAAATGACGAAATAGAAGATTGATAGCTTTAAATTGAACTTTTTTAGTTTAAGGCCTCATCTGCATAACTAAACTATAAACTGTAAAAAGGTTTATTTTACCCGTCTGTATAACTAAACTGTGGACTGTGCTTACCCTAATTGATTCACTTTTCTCATAAAAGGTTCAATCAACTTCAGAGAGCAGAACACGTACTGAGCATAATAGATCAATTTTCTTTATTCTTTTCTCATCTGCTCATACGATTGAGAGAACATAGCCTACTAGCAAGCATACTAGAAGACAAACATCAGCCAAAATTGATAATCTGTAATTTAATTTTTACAAGTGATTCATTTATTTTGCCATGGATTTGTTTGTTGAGAAATCATTTCATTCAATTTCAAGTATTGATGAAGAATTATATGATAATAATTGTGACGCCCCCAAAATAGGTCCATTCAACCCAACCCATTCTGAGTCGCCAAATACATGGTACAGAATTCAAATACAAACTTTATATCATACGGTCGTGCAAAATACGACCACACAACTGTGAGTCTCAATACAAATATGTAGAAAATATTAAGATTCAAACTAAGTCCTCATTACAATTATTATCACACTATTTATCAGAAATAGTGAGGACTACTACTGCTCTAACTCGGACCATCACTCTGTCCCCCGACTAGTCCCCGCAACATTCTCATTTCCTGAAGAGGACAACAGATGAAAAGGGTGAGCTCAACTAGCCCAGTAAAGAATATTATGACTAAGATAATGAAAAATAAATTATCGTTAGTCTTCAACAGTTCAGTTAAAATATTATGGACAACAAGTTTTAGATCAATATTCGCAGCGGAAATAACAAATCATTAGAAGAGTTAAGCATAGAATGAAGTCTACTATCTTCTATGATTTAAAAGTCCATCACCAATATTTTATCCCTGTAACATCAATCAATATACATCTCGAATCAATATTCATCTTTGCACTACAGGCCAAAGATATTCATTTGCATCATCAGTAGTCATGTTCATCTCAACACCTGTCATCTTTGCACTACAAGCCAAAGATATTCATCAGGTAATCATTCATCTTTGCTCTACAGGCCAAAGATATTCAGTTACATCAACTTTTAGGACTGAGGATGATGAAAAACATTTTAAAGAGCTAATCCAGTGAGACAAAAGACAAAGATCAAATATTCGTATTTTAGTTTATCCGAATTCAAGAATAATCCATAATAATACTTTGTGAAGCAAAATTCAAGAATAAAGCCCAAAACTTGGATACAATCAAAGATAGTAACCTTAACAGACAATTTGGACAATTAGAAGAAAAATAATTTTTCCCGTGAATAGTGCCGTATACGTGAATAGTGCCGTATACGTGAATAGTAACCCCGACAGAAAAAGTAAGAATTTCAACATAAAATCCATGACAATATTTTTGTATAATGATATTGAGAAGAATAACATCATTTACGAAAGAAATAACATCCCTTACCTCAAAATAATAGTATCTCTGACTGGAATATCGGATATAATACCGACGAAAGCTTGTACTGAATAGTAATACTCAAAGTATTGAAATACTCACAAAAATACGCTCGATATTATAGAGAGAGAAAACTTCGAATTCTGGTGTGATTTTCAATTCTAACCTAAGCACCCTATTTATAGGAAAAGCTTAGGATGCCAAAGGAGACTAAATGAATAAAATAATATTTTTTAAAAAAAAAATCCTACAGCCGCCGGCTGCTTCAAAACATCAGATTTTTCAACAAACCAACAAAAGTGGGGCCCACCTTTTATTTAAAAAATATTTATTTTCCGAAACTTCAATAATTCATAATAAATAGCTCCTTTGTCAGAAAAATACAAATGATGTGTCCTTTCCATAGGAAATTTAATTCTCTACAACTTTGCAGAAGAAAGTTTTTCCAAATTCCAAACATAAATTATCCGAAATCCAAAAACAGATGATTTCTCACACCAAAATATTGATAAAAACACATCAGCACTAATTCCTTCTTTAATATCCACAAAATAAATATTTTCTTATCATATAAATCAATAATTAATTATTCACAAATAATATTATAGAACTACAATATTAACAACCAGGTCGTTCCCAGGACAGAGGGGGCCTTCCGATAAGGACTTCTCCTTACTGGCGCGCAATTAAATAACCCCTCCTAGACAGAACTTCCTTAGACATTGTTAATAATGCTATCTAATAATATTATTCAAATAATATGAATTATTGAGTTGATAACGTGAAATACTGTGCAACGACAATTATTGAATCAATACTACAAAATATCAACTGTAGCCATTATTGAATCAATCATAAAAAAAATAGTAACGTAGCAATTATTGAGTCAATAAAATATCAATGCAGCAATTATTGAGTCAATAATATAAAATATCAACGTAGCAATTATTAAGTCAATAATATAAAATATTGAACAGTAAATACTGTAACAATAATTGAGTAGGTTCCTTCTCACGTAAGACTCAATAATTCAAAATACTGTGCAATACCGTGTGCTACTGCTCACCACCGCGTACTGTATTTTAACCACCGGGTATTTCAACAGTACTAACGGTAACAACTCCGCCGTTATTTTGTAAAAAGTTATTTCTGTCGCTTTCTATATCCGACAGTTATTCCGTTGTGGGGGCCCACAAATAACTGCGCCGTCGTACGAATATTCCCCGACAACAAGAATATTCCACGACCAAACGAATATTCCCCGACAACAAGAATATTTTATAACCACTTGCTCATTTTAAAAATATTTACACATTTCACCCATAACTTTTATATTTATCAAATCAACACCTTACTAGTTCGAAATAATATATAAAGAAAATTAAATCTTTATTCATAAAAGTTGGGGTCTTACAACCTCCCCTCCTTATGAAATTTCGTCCTCGAAATTGACGTACGTACCTGGTATGTCGAAAAGGTGAGGATACCTCGCTTTCATTTCCGTTTCCAACTCCCACGTCATTTCCTCAATTGCATGGTTTCTCCACAAAACTTTAACTTGAGGTATAATTTTCGAGCGTAGGACATGCTCCTTCCTATCCAAGATCTTGACAGGTACCTCCTCGTACGTTAAATCTTCAGCTATCTCGTCTGGTTCTAACTCAATAATGCGGTTTGGATCCTTCACATATTTACGTAACACGGATATGTGAAACACGTTATGAACACGAGACATGCTTGGAGGTAAAGCGAGTCTATAAGCCACATTTCCTATTCGGTCAAGAATCTCAAATGGACCAATGAATCGTGGATTGAGCTTTCCTCTCTTCCCGAACCTCGTAACTCCTTTCCACGGAGTAATACGTAGTAACACATGGTCCCCAACATTAAATTCCACGTCCTTTTGATGAAGATCTGCATAACTCTTTTGTCGATCCTGTGCCGTCTGTATACGTTGTCGGATTATTTGGATCTTTTCTGTAGTCATACGTACTAACTCTGGTCCCAACAATGTTGCTTCACCCACCTCATCCCAACATACTGGAGAACGACACTTTCTCCCATATAACGCTTCGAATGGAGCTACGCCTATACTTGCCTGATAACTGTTGTTGTAGGAGAATTCCACCAATGGTAAGTACTTATCCCAACTCCCTTTGAAGTCTAGAACACAGAGTCTCAATAGATCTTCAAGAGTTTGAATAGTTCTTTCCGATTGTCCGTCCGTTTGAGGATGATAAGCCGAACTGAATCGTAAATCCGTACCCATAGCTTTCTGCAAACTGATCCAAAATCGTGAAGTAAATCTGGGATCACGATCCGAAACTATGGATACTGGCATTCCATGCAATCTCACAATCTCATTCACGTACATATGAGCAAGACGTTCAAGGGAATAAGTCTCTCGTATCGGCAAGAAATGAGCAGACTTGGTTAATCTATCAACAATAACCCAAATCGCATCTAAGCCTTGAGAAACCTTGGGAAGACCCGTAACAAAATCCATCGTAATGTGTTCCCACTTCCATTTCGGAATCTCCAGTGGTTGCAATGGACCCTTCGGCACTTGATGCTCCGCCTTTACACGTTGACAAGTTAAACATCTCGAGATGAACTCCGCGATCTCTCTCTTCATATTGCTCCACCAAAATGTATGTCGAAGATCACGATACATTTTAGTACTCCCAGGATGGATCGCAAACGGTGTGTTGTGTGCCTCCATCATGATTCTATACTTCAAGTCGGAATCGTTAGGAACACAAAGTCTGGAGTTGACTCGAAGTATTCCATCTTCATCGATTCTTGCTTCTGGAATTGCACCTTCTTGCACCTTCTTCTTCATCTTCATCAGCTCCGCATCCGTAGCTTGAGCAGCTTTAACTTTATCAATCAAAGCTGGTTCTACGCGTATACTTGACATCATCGCACTCGTTTCTACATATGATCTTCTACTCAACGCGTCAGCTACCACGTTCGCTTTTCCAGGATGGTATTGGATAGTATGATCGTAATCTTTCAACAGCTCAAGCTAACGTCGTTGTCGCATGTTGAGTTCCTTCTGAGTGAAGAAATATTTAAGGCTCTTATGATCCGTATAAATCTCCACTTTCTCTCCGTACAAGTAATGTCTCCAGATCTTCAACGCGAAAACGACTGCTGCCAACTCTAGATCATGAGTAGGATAATTCCTCTCATATTCTTTGAGTTGTCGCGAGGCATAGGCTATGACTTTCCCATGTTGCATGAGAACACATCCTAACCCTTTGCCTGAAGCATCGCTGTAGATAACAAATCCATCCGAACCAGATGGTATTGTCAGAACAGGTGCCGAAATAAGTCTCCTCTTGAGCTCTTGGAAGCTCTTCTCGCATTCTTCGCTCCAAACGAATTTCGTATCTTTCCGAGTCAACTGTGTTAATGGAGTAGCGATTCGAGAAAATCCCTCTACGAACCTCCGATAATAACCAGCTAAGCCCAGAAAGCTTCGTACTTCAGTCACCGACTTAGGTTGCTCCCAGCTTTGTATTGCTTCAATCTTCGCCGGGTCAACAGATACTCCACGTTTCGATACCACGTGCCCAAGGAATGCTACTTCCTCAAGCCAGAACTCGCATTTCTTTAACTTGGCGTATAGCTTGTTCTCACGAAGCTTTTGAAGTACCAGCTTCAAGTGGTGCTCATGATCTTCACGGCTTTTAGAATAGATGAGGATGTCATCAATAAAGACAACAACGAATTGATCTAAATACTCCTTAAATACACGGTTCATCATATCCATGAAAGCAGCAGGAGCATTAGTCAATCCAAAAGACATGACTAAGAACTCATAATGCCCGTACCGTGTTCTGAAAGCAGTCTTTGGAATATCCTCAGTTTTAATCTTCAGCTGATGATATCCAGAACGAAGATCGATCTTTGAAAAGAATTGCGCTCCTTGCAACTGGTCGAACAGGTCATCAATACGAGGTAGCGGATACCTATTCTTGATGGTGACATGGTTCAACTCCCGATAGTCAATGCAAAGTCGCATACTCCCGTCTTTCTTCTTTACGAATAAAACAGGAGCACCCCAAGGAGACGTACTAGGACGAATAAAACCGATATCTAACAACTCTTGTAATTGGACCTTTAACTCCTGAAGTTCAATAGGAGCCATTCGATATGGGGTTTTAGAAATGGGCTTTGTACCGGGCTCAAGGTCAATAAAGAATTCAACTTCAAGTTCTGGAGGTAGACCGGGAAGTTCTTCGGGAAATACATCAGGAAACTCATTAACAACAGAAATATCATTCAAATATGATGTATTCTGATTTAGATCAGTGACATGAGCTAAGAAAGCTTGACATCCGTTTTTTAATAAACGAATAGCTTTATGACTTGAAATGATATTGACTGATTTTAGTGGTTTGGTGATTTGGATTCGCACAACAGGTTGATTAGGAATATGAAAACTAACAACCTTACGAAAATAATCAATTTTGGCATGGTAAGTGGTTAACCAGTCAATTCCTAAAATCACGTCAAATGCAAGTATTTTCAAAGATATAAGATCAACAGGTAAGGTAAGGGTACCAATCTGAATCAAGCAAGATTTATAAACTGTAGATGTAACAAAGGTTTCTCCTAACGGAGTTTCAACAGATAAGTCAAAGTCTAATTTATCAGAAGTCAAGTTCAAACGTTGAGCACAAGCAGGTGAAATAAAGGAATGGGTAGCACCGGTATCTAACAAGGTATAAACTTCGCAAGAGTTTATGATCAGCTTACCCGTAATCACCTCGTGTGGGTTCCTCGCATTTTGGGTTGTAACGACAAACGCTCTTCCAGGAATCACCGACTTTGACTTGTCTGCAACCGCCTTTGGAATCACCACCCCCGCTGAGCTTGGTTTCGCTATAGGACAATCTCGAGCTATATGTCCTTCCTTTCCACAGTTATAGCATCCTTTGAACTGTTGTGGGCAGTTTGGGCTGATATGTCCCTCTTTCCCGCATTTAAAGCATACGACCGGTGGTCGTTCTCCTCCCCTCGAAACAGTTGATTCTGGTGCTGATGTTGACATCTTCGTGTTCTCATTGTTGTACCTTCTCTTCTTGAAATCTCCCCCCGATTCGCTTCTTCTATTATCATGGCCACGATAACCACCGGAGTGGTTACCGCTTCTGTCATACTTTCCTCCTCGCTGGTTGTCATTGCTCCGATGACTACTGCCACCAGTACGACCTTGGTTGTGGTCCCTCGGTTGAACATAATCATTATCTCGTTCCAATAACTAGGCCCTGTTTACTACATCCGAATATAAAGAAAACTTATGAGAAATGAGGTATTGACGTATTTCGGGTTTCAAACCTCTTAGAAACATCCGCGTCATACGTTCCTCATTCTCCACCAAATGAGGTGCAAACCTGGACAGCTCCGCGAACTTAGCCTCGTATTGGGATACCGTCATGTTGTTTTGCTCGAGTCTGATAAACTCTACTTCCTTCATATGACGAATACTTTCAGGAAAGTACTTGTCATTGAACAGTTTCTGGAACGCTTCCCAAGACATCTGGAGTGCGGCAGGCTGGGTACGCTTCACGGATTCCCACCAGTAATCTGCTTCTCCACGGAACATAAACGTAGCGAATGGAACCTTCTGTTCCTCTGTACATCCCAAGACATCAAATATCTTGGTAATTTGTTTAATCCACGTCTCCGCCTTGATCGGATCTGGCTTTCCCAGAAACTCTGGTGGTCCCAATTCTTTGAACTGCTTGGCAGTGACAGCTCGCGTGTTGTTATTATCTCCACCTGTATATTGCACACGAGTCTCCCTCGTCTGATTTTGCATGAACTGCAAAAAACTTCTAAACATTTCATCGTTTATCGTCTGACCAGCGTTATTTTTAGGATGAACATTGCCTTCTTGTTGCACGTTCTCCTGATTAACGATTAAAGGTGTCTCCACGGTCTCATTCACTTCGTTGTTAACGTTCTCAGCTGCCATTCTCAAATACTGCCATAAAACAAGGGTTAATTAAACAAGTCAACATATCACATATTAACCCTACGCTCCGCCTGACCAATTAAATACCACATAAGCTTAGGTAGGACACACTAGCGAAGGATTTACTTGTCTCTCCCCTCCTAGTTCTATTCCCCGATCTCCGCCAGAGATCATATCCCTAAGCTCTGATACCAACTGTGACGCCCCCAGAATAGGTCCATTCAACCCAACCCATTCTGAGTCGCCAAATACATGGTACAGAATTCAAATACAAACTTTATATCATACGGTCGTGCAAAATACGACCACACAATTGTGAGTCTCAATACAAATATATAGAAAATATTAAGATTCAAACTAAGTCCTCATTACAATTATTATCACACTATTTATCAGAAATAGTGAGGACTACTACTGCTCTAACTCGGACCATCACTCTGTCCCCCGACTAGTCCCCGCAACATTCTCATTTCCTGAAGAGGACAACAGATGAAAAGGGTGAGCTCAACTAGCCCAGTAAAGAATATTATGACTAAGATAATGAAAAATAAATTATCGTTAGTCTTCAACAGTTCAGATAAAATATTATGGACAACAAGTTTTAGATCAATATTCGCAGCGGAAATAACAAATCATTAGAAGAGTTAAGCAGAGAATGAAGTCTACTATCTTCTATGATTTAAAAGTCCATCACCAATATTTTATCCCTGTAACATCAATCAATATACATCTCGAATCAATATTCATCTTTGCACTACAGGCCAAAGATATTCATTTGCATCATCAGTAGTCATGTTCATCTCAACACCTGTCATCTTTGCACTACAAGCCAAAGATATTCATCAGGTAATCATTCATCTTTGCTCTACAGGCCAAAGATATTCAGTTACATCAACTTTTAGGACTGAGGATGATGAAAAACATTTTAAAAAGCTAATCCAGTGAGATAAAAGACAAAGATCAAATATTCGTATTTTAGTTTATCCGAATTCAAGAATAATCCATAATAATACTTTGTGAAGCAAAATTCAAGAATAAAGCCCAAAACTTGGATACAATCAAAGATAGTAACCTTAACAGACAATTTGGACAATTAGAAGAAAAATAAATTTTCCCGTGAATAGTGCCGTATACGTGAATAGTAACCCCGACGGAAAAAGTAAGAATTTCAACATAAAATCCATGACAATATTTTTGTATAATGATATTGAGAAGAATAACATCATTTACGAAAGAAATAACATCCCTTACCTCAAAATAATAGTATCTCTGACTGGAATATCGGATATAATACCGACGAAAGCTTGTACTGAATAGTAATACTCAAAGTATTGAAATACTCACAAAAATACGCTCGATATTATAGAGAGAGAAAACTTCGAATTCTGGTGTGATTTTCAATTCTAACCTAAGCACCCTATTTATAGGAAAAGCTTAGGATGCCAAAGGAGACTAAAATAATAAAATATTATTATTTTTCAAAATTTCTGCCGCCTGGCGGCTAAAACATTTTCTACCAAAAGTGGGGCCCGCCCATAAAAAAAATATTTTCCGAAACTTCAATAATTCATAACAAATAGCCCCTTTGTCAGAAAAATACAAATTCTATGTCCTTCCATAGGAAATTTAAATTCTCTACAACTTTGCAGAAGAAAGTTTTTTCAAATTCCAAACATAAATTATCCGAAATCCATAAACAGATGATTTCTCACACCAAAATATTGATAAAAACTCATCAGCGCCAATTCCTTCTTTAATATCCACAAAATAAATATTTTCTTATCATATAAATCAATAATTAATTATTCACAAATAATATTATAGAACTACAATATTAACAACCAGGTCGTTCCCAGGACAGAGGGGGCCTTCCGATAAGGACTTCTCCTTACTGGCGCGCAATTAAATAACCCCTCCTAGACAGAACTTCCTTAGACATTGTCAATAATGCTATCTAATAATATTATTCAAATAATATGAATTATTGAGTTGATAACGTGAAATACTGTGCAACGACAATTATTGAATCAATACTACAAAATATCAACTGTAGCCATTATTGAATCAATCATAAAAAAAATAGCAACGTAGCAATTATTGAGTCAATAAAATATCAATGCATTAATTATTGAGTCAATAATATAAAATATCAACGTAGCAATTATTGAGTCAATAATATAAAATATTGAACAGTAAATACTGTAACAATAATTGAGTAGGTTCCTTCTCACGTAAGACTCAATAATTCAAAATACTGTGCAATACCGTGTGCTACTGCTCACCACCGCGTACTGTATTTTAACCACCGGGTATTTCAACAGTACTAACGGTAACAACTCCGCCGTTATTTTGTAAAAAGTTATTTCTGTCGCTTTCTATATCCGACAGTTATTCCGTTGTGGGGGCCCACAAATAGCTGCGCCGTCGTACGAATATTCCCCAACAACAAGAATATTCCACGACCAAACGAATATTCCCCGACAACAAGAATATTTTATAACCACTTGCTCATTTTAAAAATATTTACACATTTCACCCATAACTTTCATATTTATCAAATCAACACCTTACTATTTTGAAATAATATATAAAGAAAATTAAATCTTTATTCATAAAAGTTGGGGTCTTACAATAATGATGTAACAAGTCTAGTTGATGATACCATTCCTAATGTTGGTCAAATTTTTGATACGTTGAAAGATGCTAATTTTTTTTATAGAAAATATACGGAACGTGTTGGATTTGAAGTAAGAATAAAAAATAGCAAAAAACATGTGAATTCTGAATATTTTTGTTCTAATTGTATCATTGTCGTAAAACTAGATATATGATTGTTAAGAAAAATGAGGTTGTCACTGATGATGAAGATAATAATAATAAGGGAAAAAGGAGGAGGGAATCTATTGATAGAATAAAATGTAGAGCAAAAATTTATGTTATGCATGATAAGAGTAAAGATAGTTGGTTTGTGTCTTCTCTTGAACTGAAACACAATCATGAATTTGTGTCCCCAAGTAAAGTTTCACAAATTCAAATACATAAAAATATTTCAGAAGTTGCTAAGGATTTGATTGAAACCCTTAATAATGTTGGGATTGGTCCAAGTAGAATGATGAATGTTCTTAGCTCATTAGTACGAGATATGAGCAATGTAGGGTTCTATGTAAGAAATATAGTTAGAGATATTAGACGTGATTTGATGGATTTGAATGATGCACAGGTTGCAATAGATTACCAAGAAAGCTGAAGCGTGAGAGCCCGAGTAGAATTTATTTTAGTGTTAAACTGGGCTTGGATAATCGTATAAGATGTATTATGTGGCTAGATTATCGGTCAATACTAGATTATCAAAATTTTGGTAACGTTATTACTTTTGATACCACATATCGAAAAAACAAATATTTCATGTCATTTGCTCCTTTCACGGGTGTAAATCATTATTACCATTATGTATTGTTTGGGTGTGTACTATTGAGCAATGAACTTCAAACATCTCTTAACCATTCGACTTATGATATGTCGAATGTAAATCATTATTACCATTATGTATTGTTTGGGTGTGTACTATTGAGCGATGAGACTTATGATATGTTTGTATTATTTCAGTAGTGGTTTGAAGCAATGAACTTCAAACATCTCTTAACCATTGTCACTAATCAAGATCGTGATATGTCGAATGCGATTACTTCTAATACCCACCATGCATTGTGTACGTTGCATATTAGCAAAAAATATCCTAAAAAACTTGGTCATGTCTATTCTTCGCATCTGACTTTTAAGTCAGCTTTTAACTATTATGTCTTTAAGTATTTGAGTATTCAAGAATTTGAGGACAAATGAAAATTGTTGATGAAAAACTACGGTCTGCATAATTACGAATGATTGAAATCTCTGTATGAATTAAAAGAAAAATGGGTTAGGGTGCATTCGAAAAAATTATTTGCAGCGGGGATGACTACCACATCCAGGAGTGAGAGTATGGAAAGTTTTTTTTTTTACGAATATGTAAATAGTAGTACTAGGATTAAATATTTTGTTTTAAACTCCAAAAAATCTATTGAGAAAATAGTACATCAAAGAGAAGCAAGATGATTATATTACAGTCCATCGTGCAAAAAAATTTGTTCTTGGAGATATGTTAGAGTTGCATCCAACTAAAATGTATACAAAAGAAATATTTCGGTGTTTTCAAATTGAATTGACAAAATCGCAGAAGTTAACTTTTAAAAAGTTACATAAGATGTTAACTCTTGATTCAAAAAACTACTTGGTGTTCAAAGTCATGGTTCTTGAATCTTTTCGTAGGTATTTCATAGTTGTGCATTATATAGATATCGAGAAGAAGAAATGTAATTGGAAAATGTATGAACATACTGGCACTATATGTTGTCACATTCTCAAGCTACTAACTTCAAAGAACTTTGTTGAGATTTTTGAAGAATTTATACACAAGTGATGGGCTCAAAATGCTAATAAAACAAACAGTGTCATTGTAATGACCTAATAAATTGTGTAATAGGGTCTATAAATATTTGTTTATAAAATGAAATTTTATTGGTAATATTATGTGCTAGGTGTTTAAAGGTCAAATTATGACCTAGATTATGTGTGCGCTGGTGAATATATGTGTTTTCGATTTGGGGTAGGAAAATATTTTTTACCCTAGAAAAGATGTAAAAACAATATTCATGCTAAAAACACTTTTTTCATTTTTTTTCGAATTGTGTCCTAGCGTTTATATGAAGAGAAAAGACGGAATATCAAATAAAATTTGAAAATAAAAAACCGCATTTTTTCGGTTAATCAAACGAGTTAGGAAACCTTAAAGTTAAAACCTAATACAAGAATAATATGAGTTTAATATAAAATATTATACGAGTAAAATACGAGAATAATATATAGACAATACGAAAATTATACAATAGGAATAAGGAAAAGTCAAAGTCAACCTTTTTTGGCTAATTAATTAGTTGAAGAAACCAAACTAGGGAAAGAAAACCTAGTTAAACTAACTAAATGTTAACTCAATCCAAGTGAAGAAGAATTGACCAATCGTAGTGAATGATGATGCAGACGATGATGTTATGTTAGAAGATGATGTAAGTGGTGATGTCACAAAGGACGATGATGCAAGCGGTGATGGTCATGGATTGTTAGGAAAAGACTATTTGCCCTAACTCCTGCCAGCCTATAAATATGAGCTCATTTCCTTCACAATACTTACTAATTCCTAAAATCTAATAGGAGAAACTCTTGTAATATTGAGAGATAGAGAGAGGTGCTTGGATTGGGAGGAGAAAGGAAGAAGAGGATTAGCAAGCTAATCATCTAGTAAGCCATCTTAAGCTTTGTTTGGTAGTGATTACATGTTTAATCATGTGTATATATGTATGAAAAAAAAAGTAAGAAGAAAACTTAAACCTTAGCCTTTAAAAATAACTTTTAAGCTTTATAAATATATATTGCTTGTTAGTTGTGGTTGTGGTTGTGTTATTGAGGATCATGAAGGATCCGGGAAGTAATAAGGTGGTATATGGTGTAGAATAGGTGTATAAACCATGTTATGATGGACAAAAATGAACGAAAATGAATTAAAACCAAAGCGTAAAGAATGGATCAAGAAATTGGTTCATAATTGAATTTATCGGGCTTACATATCGTATGAACAATATATGGTTTTACTATTTCGGGAAGAAGAGTTGATACTCATAAGAGTTTCGTAAAAGACCCAATTGGAACGAAACTAAAATGTAAGAGAATTTATGGTGAATTTTCTAGTAAAAGAGGTTAAAAGGTGAAAACCTAAGTCTCGGGGGATTTTCAAGCTAAGTTTGCGGGTAATTAACGTTTTCGAAAAGTGCTGATTTTTTAGGGGTTTTGTAGTTTGTAGTCTAAGTGATCCGTAGGCTCAAGAACGAGCTCAATCCGACTTCGGATGAGCGAGTTGCGTAAATTTAAAATTTTGACGAAGAAAAACAGTCCAACGAAGGATTTTGAGTTAATATTTTGGCTGGTTAAAGAATTAAAAATGATAATCCATCTGGGGGAAGTTTTAAAGAATGTTATGAGCTAGAACATGACTCAAGAACGGACTCATTCCAATAATAGAGGGTCAAATTATGATGTTGCAAAGTGGGTACGTCGTTAAGGAAAAATCGCTCATTTTTGCTTCAAGTGCTGTAGGTTTTGAACTAAAGTAGACATTCTAAGCCGATAGTTTATCATATCTAGATTAGATACAGGGAGTTTTGAAGTAAAACAGATATGTTCTGCGGATATATTATACTGTCTGGATTATAACGAAAGAAGAATTTAGTCTAAAGCATATACTTAAACAAAACGAGTTATATTGTCTGGATTATAAGAGAAAAAGAACTTGGTCTAAAGCAGACACTAAAGCGAATAGGTTTTACATGTCTGCTTTATACCTGTAGCGTAATATGAAAAATAAAATTTTGTTCGCGTACATTTAATTATAAAACGTGAACCATATGAAATGAAATGCAATTAATAAAGTTAAGGAAGGACTTTGAAATGTAAGTCTAAATTATGATTTACGTTAAGCAGAAAGTAAACCAAAAGTGTGTTGGTTTCTAAAAACCGAGTAGTTGTGCAACGTTATGCTACGTTGTTCCAGAATATATAAGACGAGCGTAATGAAGGTTAAGTAATGAATGATTTAAGATGTCTTAAGTTGTAAGACATGAGCATCATGAGACTTGAGAATTAAAATCTAAACTATGAACGAAGTTAAAACAAATTAATATAAACCAATGTATAACGTCGTTTTGGTTGTTAATTTGTATGTCGACCTTAAATGTATGATGTAGGTTGTTTGAAGTGCAGTTTAGCGTAAACTGTAAGAAGCGTGTCAGTCAAGTTCTCTAACTTCATTCATATTGTTGAATTGAATGCAAGTTTCTTAACCTTGTTCAATCATTTTGACTTGATGCAAGTTTCTAATTATTTTTTGACTTATATTTAAACAATTGATTGTCATACATGTGCCAGTTTTCTATACTGAGCCAGTAAATTCTATACTTATGCAAATGTTATATGTTTGTACACGTTTTGAGCTATAAATTGGGCGTTAGGCCAATATCAGCAGTTATGTACACAAATTATGAGAATTGTTCTATGCTATTGAACTGTTTAAGTTTTGAAAGTTCATATTATTCATGAATTATGTTAGGAAGTATTTCGATGCCAATTATTTCGACTGGACAGGTGTATAAGGTGTTTTATTGAATTCTATTAATTCGTTAATGTTAAGTAGAGTTGTTCCAAACCAGATTGAATTGGTGTGGACTCTTTTGGTAAGTCTGAGACAAATAACCCTATTATTAAGAGAATTTTTAAGTCAAGAATATCTGAAAAGACACATGGGAGTGTAAAAACTAAAATGAAACCAGGACACTTGGGAGTGTCTAAAACAAATGCATATAGTCGTTTGAACGTGATGGGTTATGCATAATTTAGGGTATGAAAAACTAGCTACCTAAAGTACTCGTGGAGGATATTTTTAGCTTTTGTTGCTAGATATTTTGTCGGTAAACGGTAAAACATAATTATTTTGAAAAGAAAAGTTTAAGATCTTAATGAGCACTCAACATGGGGGCTTATAAATGTTTGAAAAGTAAAGGATAGTTTTTATTCCTATTTATTCGTAGTGCTTCACAATTATTGTTCAATTGTCGAAGATTTATTTGTAAGAAGATGATTTTAATCAAGATGTTAATTTTATTCGACTGTAATACTTGTTGGGCAATCAAATGCTTATTCTTGCTTTAAACAAATATTTTTAGCTAAGTCGAAGCAGAACGAAGAATCTGGTGAAGATTAAGGAAATGATAAAATATATGATTAGAAGATTATATTCTAGTTTGTATGTATCTTTTGGGGTAAAATGCAAAGTCGACCACTGAACTTTAGTGGTTTTTGGGAATTGAGCCCCTTTTGTTAGTCAACGCAAATTGAGCCCCTTTCTATTAAAAAATTTGGATTTTAAGCCCCAAGGTGCCATATGGGCTTTGACCGCCTACGTTGCAGATCTGACGTGGGCATTTTTTCCACGTGTAAGAGCTGACGTGGCCATGTTCTAATTTTTTTCCAAAAATATGATCAGTTGCAGGATTCGAACTCGAAACCCCTAATTTGAAATCTTGGTCACATAACCTCCCAAGCACCACAGGCCTAACTATTAATATTTCGCAAGGATTAAACTATATAACGATATAATTCATTTCCCCCAAATAAATTAAAAGACAAAACATATACTTTCTCTATCTACCAAACCCTAGCTGAAGAAGAAAGAAGAACATGCATGGAGATATGGCACCTCCTAATCTTAGCTCGTCAGTCCCACAATCCATCACAGACCTTTCGCTATAATTATTATGCTTATAAACTTCCCATTTTGTGGATAGCAGATCCCAGTATCAACCTCTTCCACATCAAAATTCTCACATCTACCCACTAATCTATCATCGACGACAACATTAATCTCAGACTCATCTATTAAATTTGGATCTTCAAAACCCCTTTTCTGGATATCTTGTAGTTTTACCTCACCATCTCTCCAAATCTCTAGCCGACCACTTCGAATCAGAACTTTTGGGGTCGAAACCTAGGAAATCACGTCGTCGGAGCCACGTGTGAGGAGCAGAGGAAATTGTGAAGGGTGTGATTTGGATGATGGATCTGAATCTGCCGATTCCATTTTAGGTTGATTTGGGGATTTTATTTTCTATCTTCAACTGATTTGATGTTTCATTTTGGGGGATCTATTGTAGTTGTTGGTGGCTGCATATAGATCTGTGTAACCATTATCCAGATTCGCTTCTAATTTGTTTATATGTTCAATTTGGATGATGGGTGTTCTATATGCAGCAGTTGAAGCTGTTCAAGGTTAGCCATTGAGGCTAAGTTCTTGCTGATGTTGTCATGATTTACGATGCCTTTTTTCTAATGGGCCGGAATCTATGGTGTTGTGCCGTTGATGATCTGATGCAGACATCCAAGGCCACAATTAGTTTTTCTAGGTGTAATTTTTTAATTTATCTAAATAATTTTATTAAAGTGGGTTTGTAGTGATTAAAGTGGGTTTATTATTTGTTGTTGTTATTGGTGTGTTCTAGATATCTTCAATGGCGATTTTGGTTTTTTCTTTCTTAAACAATAAAGCTTTTTGTTTAAGCAGCCATAAGAAGTGTCTGCACAGAGGCTGGTATGTATGTCATCTGAGCAAGAAGGAATACTATTATTGAAAAGGATTTCCTTGAAGCAATGAACAAGATCATCAAGGGGGATGAATTATAATTTTAAATCCCACTGAAAAAGGTAATAATAATAATAATAATAATAATAACAATAGTAATAACAATAATAATAATAATATTAATGAATTGATTTGGTATAAAACTTAATCCTTTTAATATTTTACTGGGAGAAATGAATTGATTTGGTATAAATCTTAATCCTTTTGATCAAATAACAACTAGTCTTGTGTACCTTAGGTGGTCTCATGTCCAAGATTTCAAAATTGAAGTTTTGGGTTCAATTCTTGGGGGGCCTTGGTTTTTGATAATTAAATGAAAAATGCACATGTAAATGTCAAAAATGTCGACATCAGCGATGCCACGTGTGCCATGTCATTAGGTCAACGCACATGTGGCACCTGGGGGCTCAATACCCAAATTTTTGAATAGAAAGGGGCTCGATTTGCGTTGACCAAAAGAAAAAGGCTCAATACCCAAAAACACCCAAAATTCAGTGATCACATTTGCATTTTACTCGTATCTTTTGTGGCGAATATGAGTCACAAGTGTTTTAATGTATCAATTGAATATTGTACTATTCAGTAGTATGTTTGAAGATGTAAAAGTATCTAGAATTTGGGATTATAAGTGACATATTGTAATAATATTAAGGTTATAGTTATGCCTTAAAATTATATGAGTGAATGTATTTAATGAGTAGCACCGTGTAGCACCAGATGCTGGGTTTTGAGAATACCCGAATTTGGGGGCGTCACAGTCATCCCGTATGTTCTGACATCAGTCACATATTATGTTGAGACACAAACCGGACGATACAATCATTTATTCAAACAATTTTTGGGTTTTGTGTTGGATGTTTCATGTTCTAAAGAAGCCACTAGATATGTTGATGAAATGCTTGATCATGAGAAAATATTTGTGGCCAAAATCCCTGCCGAATGTGTTAATATAAGACGGGATGACCATGAGCAATATGTTATTGAGGCAAAGGACGCTATGGAATTGTGTGATGATAATTATGATGCTGACCTAGTGATCCTATTTTTGATCCAATTTGTTCACAGACAAAAGATCGTAAAAAAGTAACACAAATGATAATTGTTGTCGAACAAATAGCAGGACGGAAGTCACTCCGAAAGTGTGCAATATGTGGAATATTTACAAACCATTATAAAGTTTTAGGATTGACAAAGCCTAGATCTTCATAATTTCATTTCTCTTAATGTAAGTTTAATAAAGTTTTGTGCACATTTATGGAAACATTGAACATGACTCTAAATTTGTTATGTTATATGTATTCATTGTCTTAGACAGACATATAAAGTTTTGTTTTCATATATTTATGATAAATGAAACTTGACAAAATTGAGAGAATTCTATTTCTAGGTAGTTAGAATATCATGGACTCTCTAGAATGTGTAGGCTTTACAGTTTAGTTCTGCGGACGCTAAGTTTCATAATATTATGGTCAGTACAATGTTGTTTAAGTTAATTTTAAACTCACCTCCGTCCGCAGTTTAGTTATGCAACTCTAAGTATTATAACCGCACACTCAATACGATGTCATTCAGAATAATATATTTCCTCCATCCGTAGCTTAGTTCCGAGAACTCTACTAAAATGAAAAAGTACAAAACTTTTTGGAAGAATTCTCATCCGTAGAACTAAACTGCGGATTCTACCTTAGCGTTCGCAATATTAAACTGCGAACTCTACATTAAAAAAACTAAGTCAGGTTATATCAAAGCAGAATCACAACATGTACTCCCTGTATTCATTAAACATAACCAACAAAGATAGTCAAAAATACTTTTTGTATTCAACAAACACACCTAACAAATGTAATCAAAAATACCTAAACTATTTCATACCATCAAATTTACAAAGAAATAATCTTTTATAAAATGTATATACATTGAGCTAAAAAAATTACAAATTACAATAAATCATCCACTTTTAAATTCATGTATACATAATTCATTTCTTTAACTTTTATTAATGTGTAATTCTTGGGAAATCCTATATCTAAACAAAATTATATCGTCCTCCGACCAATCTTGAGTGGCCAAAGGAATGTCTTACGTAGCGCAGTCAACATACTTCATAACGTACACCCCGCAATCATAAGCATTTTTTTGTTTTGGATGCTTTGCTTTGATTGAAAGCATCATTCTCTTATTTGGGAATTTTTTTCTCCTTCGCAAAAAACTTAAGGCATTTGCAAGAAAATGCTTATTATTATTATTATTATTATTATTATTATTATAACAACGTACCATAATAACCATAATAATAATATTAATAAAAACATAATAATAACAATAATAATAATAATACTTCTTCCGTCCCAAAATAACTGCTTAGTTTTAACTTTTTAAAGTCAAATTGACTATTTTTTAAAACTATTTTTATTACCATTTTTGGCAGAATATAGGTGCAGAGGTTATAACAAAAAAAGTATATACAATTTACTACTAATACCAATTTTTATAATGTTAAAAATATATTTATACATATTTAATTATTAATTTAAAAATAGTCAATTTAATTAAAAAAAATCAAAACTGAGCAATTATTTTGGGACGGAGGGAGTAATAACCATAATAATAAAAAAATATTAAATAATAATAATAATTTATTATTTATTCATTGTTATTATTATTATTTTTTTAAATGTATAAGAAAATAATGGTGCTTAAACAAATTACAAAATTATAATTTAATAAAAATTATTTATACAAATTAAAAAATTACACTTAAGTGAGCCACTTTAATAATTAAAAACTTATTTATAATTTAAATACATAATTGTTCATCACGTTCTTCATCATCATCATCATCATCTGACTTTTCTTTTTTTGGGCTGTTACAACTATAAATAAAAAATAAAAAGCGCTACCTTTTATACAAGCGTAAAAGGTAGAGACAAATGGCGTACATTCTTCTTCTGTTGAGCTGAGAGGGGGCTATGACCCCAAAAAGGTATTATCTTTCATTTCAGATCTGCTTGGTTTGTTCACCTCTAATGGCCTAAAGGATGTAGCACAATCACCATCACCAGAAGAAGGTACTATCTTTCATTTTAGATCTGCTTGGTTTGTTCGCCTCTAATGGCCCAAAGGATGTAGCACAATCACCATCACCAGAAAAAAGGGATTTGCGGAGGAGCCCAAAACGACAGAAAATTATTGGATTGGAGTATGTTACACCGTCAAGTAATAGATCTGAATCCATGGCCGACCAAATGAGGAAAACAGATCCGAACAAACTCCTCAAAGGAAAACTAATAAAATTATTTAACCAAATTAAAAAAAAATGGAGATGAGGGATAGATACTACTCCCATCGAATTCTAATATCTGATTTGGACTATTGATTTTGTTGAATCTTCTAACCATTGTATCAGCGACCTTGTTTCGTGAGTGAGAAAGCTCATTTTATCAGATCTAGCCATCTGGTGAGTTATTTAGTTTTGATTTTCAAAGTTTATCAACATATTAGTTTCTAATTTGGGTTTGAAATGGTTGCTAATTGGGGATTTATTCTTGTTTTGTTTGAAGATCGAAAGTTATTATTATTATTATTATTGTGGTTATTATTATTATTATTATTATTTGTTGCTGGTAAAACTCCACATTTTTAGTTGGGGAAAAGAATTGTTTTGTTATAAAACTTAATCTTTGAGTAAATTTAACATTTAGGTTGTGGTGCTCGGGTGGTCTTATGATCAAAATTTCAAATTGGAGGCTTTGAGTTTGAATCCTGAGTTGGACAAGTTTTTTAACAATTAATTGAAAAATGTCCACATCAGTGGTGCCACGTGTGCCAAGTTAGTAGGTCAACGCAGATGTGGCACCTAACCTAAAGTTAAGGAGCAACCCATGCATTTTACCCTATATTGGATATGCTAAGTAAGGCTAGGAGAACACCAAGCTAGCCTATTATCTAAAGAGTTAAATATAAAGAGCTAAGGAGCTTAGAAAAGTTCTCAGCTCTTTCCTTCTTCCCTATAGTCCGTTCCATACTCAAGCCTTTGTACTCCCAAATTACCATCAAGTTCACTGAAGAACTAAAGCTAAGAAGGAATTGAAACAACATAACTGTCTCAGAAGAAGAATTGAAGAAGGTTATAACAAGCAAAAGGTAATACTTATACTCTTGCTATGTTCTACTAATTAGATAGATTCATATGTAATAATGATGAAAGTACTTTGCTTGGTTGTGAATTACCAAGTTTGGTTGTGTAATTATGGTTGTGATAGAATTTTATATATAATTGGAGGAATAATAAGTTATTTATATAGAAATCTGGATTAAAAGATATTTAAAATTCTATAAAATGTGAAGTTCTAAGCTATGCCCACAACTTGTTTGAGAAAATGTTTCAAAGAGTTTATTTTTCCAAATATGAGAATTAGTTATTGTTTTGCGAAATTTTGATAAATATATAAGTTATAAGTTAGCTTTATATGTATGGATGCTCTAGAACTAGACATTTGAGTTACAATATCAAATTTATGCTATTGAAGGTACATGAAGAACAAAATCTGAAGAAAACATAGTAGAAAATAGCATTTGCCAAAGTAACGCGACCGCGCCGTGCTGCAGAATATAAATAATAAATTTGTGTTGAGAAGTAATCTTGATGGATTTATATAAAGACTTTTCATGAGTCAAACCCCAAAACATGTGTAAGAAATAACCCAAAAATTAGCCTCATATAGAGTAGAGCGGTCGCGCCACTTCTAGGCCAATTCTCAGCGCCGTGTTGTAGATTTTTCAAGTTGAGTTTGATTACAATTTTAGCTTTGAGTCATATGTACATAAGCCTCTCCTATAGTAACATTTAAATCATGTAATGATTAGCCTAACCAAGTATGAAATGACTAATCATATTGAGAGTTGGTTTGAAAATAAATCAGGTAAAACATACCTTATAAAGGGAAAGTTAAATGTGATGAAAACTAAGATTGTGTATTGAGTATGTGGTTAAATTGATATGTGTGTATGATTGTAAATTGTGTAGGATATTTGAAGAATAATTAGGTGGTGTTTAATTACATCTTAATGCATCTTAGCAGTTCACCTCTTAATGTATCTTAAGAGTTCACATCTTTGTATTAAGAGTCCACATCTTTGTATTAAGAGGTCCTCTAAATAGTTAAGATACAAATATGAGTCTAAACTATTTAGAGGACGTCTTAATACAAAGATGTGGGTTGTTAAAATGCATTAAGAAGTGTGCTGTTAAGATGCATTAAGATGTAATCAAACACCACCTTAGCAAGTCTTAAACAACGAAAGAGGCCAGTATCCTAACTTGTTGCAAGTTTTCTTAACTTCATTCAATTTACATGTTGAATGTGAGTTTTCTTTAAACCTTGTACAACTATTAGCAAGTGCAATGTTGGTAAGTTATCAAGATTCGTAAATCTTTGATTTGAGCTTACTTTAACGCATCCTTTCAAGTTCTAATATATCCGAACTATTTATTAAGATGGTTTAAGTCATTTGATTCGGCTAGACACATGATAAACATTTTATTGATTCAAAAGTAAATCTTTGAAATGTTATTAAGATTGGATATAGCTTTCCAACCAAATTATTTTGGTGTGGAATTCAAGTCTGAGAATGAACATCTCTTATTTGGGAAGATTTTTATTTGTCATAAGGAAGTGATGATGAACGCAAAAGTCGTTCCAGTAAGAGAGTGTTGATCAACACAAGGCATAAATGGTTGATCACTCACCATGCCCGTAAGATAAAACGGTTTACAGTTGAATTATTGTTAGACCTTTTCAAAAGTATGAAAATGAAAAGTTCATGGTTTTGCGACCGCTTAATATGGATAGTCATTATATCATTTCAAAAATGTAAACGAGCTGTTATGTTATCCAGAATTGATTCAATGACTTCATAACTTTTGTTTCGTTGTAGAAGTGCATTTCAAGAAAATGTTTAAATCCTAATGTCGTTATTTTTAACTGTTATTACTTGTTGGGCAATTAAATGCTCACCCTTGTTTGGAATTAAATATTTTCAACGAAACTTGATCGTATAGAAGGGTCTGGCAAGGACAAAAGAAAGGATAAGTTGAATGAGTAGTTGAAGTATGATATTTATAATAGTTAAATGTTTTGTAATAATATCTTATTATCATGTAATGAAGTTTTAAATGCTTGAGAACTTGGGATTGACGAGCTGGACATACTGTAATAGTTAGTAATTATTTGTATGTCAATATTAGTTTTTTGTATGGATGGTATCGTGTAGCACTGAATACAGGTTTGTAAGTACCCGGATTTGGGGGCGCCACACATGATAGGTACTCTCTTGGTTGAATTAATCTGGTGGCACATTTAGGATTGTGTCGTTCGGATCTTCATAGACGCCTATGTGTTCTTTATTGAAGAGTATTGACCTAGCATACCACTCCTCGTATTCATGGCGAGGGTTGTGCACATGTGGTTCTCACAAAATATTTTGCACAAAAGCTCGCGCTGACTTGTAATATAAGTGTATATATGATTAACAAACAATATATAATATATTGTAAATGTTTAAAAAAACCTTCAATATGAAATTTACAAGATTTACAGTTTCGTACTAATGAAATAAGCCATGTGACTTATTGGTGTCATCTGGTTCAAGTTTTGGGCGACTAATTCTTGTACGTGTCATCTGTCGATACCACTTTAGTTATTTGCCCAGAGTAATATCATGTCTTGTAGCCACCACAAAGTCTAGTAAAATGTCTTGCCATGTATACCACGTGTCAATATAGTCTCTCCACTCATGAATATAATTTATAGCACAGATCCCTTCTCTTTCCGGAAGGAGTTCAAACATATCCATCGAGGCCTCAGGATTATCTAGTCTTTTTCCAAATTGTCTCAAGACACGATATGACACTTGAAATTCAAAAAATTTTGAGCCAAATGAGGGAAATACACGAGGCCCACTATATCATCTGCTTGATATTCCTGTGCCACTAAATGATCAAACTTTGTATATGGCATCCACCGTATCATTGCATTCGTCATCCCATCAAATTCGCCTCTATAAAATTTTTGTTGTGATAATGGTATAGTCTTCTTGTTTCTTTTATGTATCCTTATTTCTTTGGTAAGCCCACGCTCTTGCACAAGACAACCAATATTGACCCCTTTTGCATAATTAGGCATCCCGATAGATAGACGTTCGTAAGCCCAAACTCGTGTCATAATTAATCAAGTTAAAAATTCACAAATATAATATGAGGATCAATATTAATATAAATAAACATCAAACTACAATCAATAAGATAACTGAAGAAGTGTTAAACAACTAGAGAATCTCTTTGTATCGATGCGAGTTGCTTTGTGTAAATTCTTATACAAACAAGCCAAAATTGCAGCTCCCCATGCATAATCACATATTTTATCAATATCTTCTTGAAATATAAGATATCTAGCATGCTCAACGTCACGGTTTGATGAAGTAAATAACAACTTCCCAATAATAAACAAGACGTACTCTTTGGTGTAGGTTACCACCGTTTTCATATCTGCATCTATTGAAAGTCTGTAAAATCTATTGCCTAACCAAGACAACATAATGCCCGTTGGTTATAAACCTTGTCATCCTCCACTATATATTTACTAAATTCACTTTGATCAAAAAGTTATTTTGAATTTTTTATTAATGTACATGTAATAGGCCTATAACCGACAATCCTAAAATGAAATAAACTTCTTCTAAAGTTATTTTCATCTTACTCGAGGTGGAGTGAAATGTATTTGTTTCACTCTGTCAATGCTCTACCAATACTTCTATCAAGGGTAAAATGCATGGGTTGTCCCTGAACTTTAGGTGTTTTTGGGTATTGAACCCCTTTCTTTTGGTCAATGCAAATCGAGCCCCTTTTTATTCGAAAATTTAGATATTGAGCCCTTTTTTGTTCGAAAATTTGGATATTGAGCCCCTAGGGTGTTTTTCGGTATTGAACCCCTTTTTTTTTTGTCAACGCAAATCGAGACATGCTGACGTGGCACACATGGCACCGTTGATGTGGACATTTTTCAATTAATTGTCAAAAAACTTGACCAGCCCAAGATTAGAACTCAAAACACCAAATTTGAAATTTCGATCATAAGACCACCCGAGCACCACGACCTAGCTGTTAAATTTACTCAAGGATTAAGTTTTATAACAAAACAATTCTTTCCCCCCAGATTATTTAAAGATAAATATACTCATTAATTTAAGATACATTATCATCTCCATTGTCGTCTCTCTCTCTCTCCCATCTAAAACTCAGCAATTTCAGATCTCCAAAACTTCTTCCCTCTTTGGTCCTCCTTCTTCCTCCTCTTCCGGCCCACCCATTCTCCCATTGTTGCCCATCATTCTACTTGACTTCTGTTTGACGAATCTCTGGCAACCTCAAGCGTGACCTAACTTAAAAGCTATTTCTCACTTATTACGACATAGTCCAGTAGCCTTATATGTTGTGTCTCTTCATCGTTCATTCTACTCTCGTTTGTTTTGTGTTTATGGACTGAGGCTGGTTGTTGTTCCCGTTTTGAATAGGTTGGCTTTGCTGTGTAGGTGCTCTGCTGAGCTCTTAAGATACATTAAAATGCAATCAAATACCACTAAGTGACAATGCGAACGTTTTTAATTAAATGTAACATCACGAGGGTAATAAAATAACAATGGTGAACGAAAAAAACTATAAAAAACTATTAATTTTTAATTTTCATTGGAGAGAATTTCAAAGTTAATTTTTTTCTATTTCAATTTAAATGTAATCCCACTTCATTATCTGCAATTATAAATGTCTTCTCTCAAATTCTTTTCACCAACTAAAAATGTGGAGTGTTACCAACAAAAAATAATAATAATAAAAATAACACTAATAATAATAATAAAAATAATAATAACCGT
Organism: Panax stipuleanatus; assembly: GCA_020205555.1. NCBI lineage: Eukaryota > Viridiplantae > Streptophyta > Magnoliopsida > Apiales > Araliaceae > Panax > Panax stipuleanatus. Next base: position 255,038 of record JAINUT010002541.1, read on the forward strand.
AATAGTAATAATAATAATAATCATAACAACAATAAGGAATTTCTTAACATGTGCCCTTAGAGCACATATTAAACACACCGTTCAAGGGAATATTCCCTTTAATTGTGTGTATATTCCCTTGAACTTGAATATTCTATTTAATTGTGTGTATATTCCTTTGAACTTGGTGCAAATACAAAAATCAAGAGAATATGCACACAGTTCAAGAGAATATTCTCTTGAACTGTGTGCTTAGCATGTGCCCTAGGGATACATGTTAAGAGGACCCTAACAATAATAATAATAATAATAATAATAATAATAATAATAATAATAATAATAATAATAATAATAATAATAATAACAATAAAAATAATAATAACAGTAATAGTAATAGTAATAGTAATAATAATAATAATAATATTACTACTAATAAAAATAATAATAATATTATTATAACAACAACAACAACAACAATAATAACAATAATAATAATAATAACAATAACAATAATAACAATAATAATCCTTTTAATATTCTGCTGGGAAAATGAATTGATTTAGTATAAATCTTAATCCTTTTGTTAAAATAATAGCTAGTCTTATGTAGCTCAGGTGGTTGCATGACCAAGATCTCAAATTCGAGGTTTTTGGTTCGATTCTTGGGGTAAGCGAGTCCACATGGCAAAAATGTCGATGTCAGCGGTGCCACGTGTGCGTGTGCCACCTCATCAGGTCAACGCACATGTGGCACCTAAAAGGGCTCGATTTGCGTTGACCAAAAGAAAGGGGCTAAATACCAAAATCACCTAAAGTTCAGGGGCAACCCATGCATTTTACCCCTTCTATCAATGAAGGATCTAATTGGTTATATACATTCGTCTTTGCAAACCATTCTTGTAATAATTGTTCTTGGGCGGTCCGGAATTGAATTCCATTTTTGTAACTAACACAAAAAAATAAACATATATCAAGAAGAAATTAATGCTATTATTATTACATATCAAAAATAACTAAGAAAACCATAATTCAAACATTATATTCAAATAGTTTAGGTCTAATCGACCAATAATATTTCTTTGTTGTGTAGAAAGAAACGTTTGTAACCAACAAGTCTTTGAATACAATAACTTTCTATCCTAGCACCACGTACGTAGTGTGTTTGGGCACCACGTACGTAATGGGTTAGGGTGTCACGTACATAGTGGATTCGCGTACCACGTACGTATTGAATTTGGGTACCATGCACGTAGTAAGTTTGGGTACCATGTACGTAGTGAGTTTGGGTACCGCGTACATAGTGGGTTAGGGTATTACCATGGGCGGATCTATATAGGGGGCAGCATAGACAGCTGCCCCTGCTGGATTTTTTTTTAATAGGTATAGAAGCATGACAAATATGTAAATAATAAATTTAAGGGGGCAGATTAATGGAAGAGTTAAACTTGGAGGAGGCAAAATAAATTTCATAAACCAATTCTAAATATAAGTACAAAAATCTTCTTAGTTTTAAGGCTTGGTGAAATCTTAGAAGTACAAAATTAGCTTATGCTTTGAAATTAATTCATGATTTTATTTGAATATAGGTATGAGACTTTGAACATTTGGGGAATCATTCAAATTCAATAATGACAATAACCGAAATAAGTTTTAAATTGTATCTAAATGTTTTTTTATTTGAAATTCTTTTTTTTAGTTTGAATTATGAATATTTATTGTAATTTGTAAACATTATTATGATAAGGCTTGAGGGGTACCACGTACATAGTATTACGTACCTATGAAGTCGGGTGACATGTAAGGCTTGAGGAGTCATGACGAGGTCGAGCACCATGACTGAATGGTTCGGGCACTACATGCAATATCTGGCTCGGACACCACACTAACGTCGAACATTTCATGGGTTAGGAGCCCATTCCCTAACATCAATACTATTTTCCATATTAAAATTCCTCTCAACAAGCTGTATGTGGGTGGTCTTGCAATTGAATAATCTTGTTTCTGTCACACTTTAATTGATGTTTTAATGTTGTTGTATAATGGGTGATTGAGTTAATATTGCTAAACTATGTGACGATGGGTGATTTACCCAAGCGTTTGTTATAAACGGGCTTAAAATAACTCGAGAGTTGAGAATAACAAATAAAAAAATCAAGAAAAAAAAACAATTCCTTTAATTTGAAATAACGCGATAAATAAATACTCTTTCTGTTCTCAAAAACATGATTAAAAGTATAATTTTTTTTGTTCTCAAAAGAATAAGATAAAGTACATAAAATGAAAGGTAGTTTAGTCATTTAGTGAGGTCCATTAATATAAAAAATAAAAAATATTTATCATTTCATATAATCTTGTGTAGCAATCAAGAATAAATTTAATTTTTTTTACTCTTTTTCTTTTACTTTTACTTCTTTTTAATATGTGTAAATTTTACTTTATTCTTCTTATTAATAAGGAAACAAGAACCGAGGACTCCCTACTTCAATACTAGGGCAGTCAATATTACGGGGACAAAACTAATAAATTACATATTGTAGTTGACATGTTTTATCATTGAACTTTTAATTTGTTAAATTATCTCAGTAAATTAATTTTTATTTTAAAATTAGATTATTTTGTTAAAAAAAAAGGTAAACGGACGTTAATTTTTTATCTACAAAACTAATGAATTACTCATTGTAGTTGACACGTTTTACTGATTACACCATTGGACTTTTAATTTTTAAATTACCCCAGTAAACTAATTATTATTTTTAAATTAGGTCATTCCGTTATAAAAAAATATATATTATCTACGTGGCTCTAGAAAAGAAATTCAAAAAAAATATGACTTATGTGGTAAAAAAATAATAAAAAACTTAAAAATGAAAACAAAAAAATCAAAATATTTTGGGTATTCAGATCTCAGATGTTTATCAATAGAAGAAACTTAATCGCGAATAAAAATCAATGCATCAACAACAAAAATGAAAGTGCGGTAATTAGCAATAACCACCTCTTGTAGATATCTCTGCCTTTGAATTCTCTCCGCATTCATTCGTAAAAACTCAAGCTCCTATCAAATCATAAATACAATCCCAACAAAATAAATATAACTAAATATTACTACCACATATGTGTGTGTGTGTATATATATATATATATATATATATATATATATATATATATATATATAAATTGAGAAAGTAGTGGACCTTGTGGAGTCGATCGAGAGTGAATGAGAGGAGTTTGAAGACATAAGGCTGTTGAAAGTCGGAGGCGAGATGGAGGAAACCTACTGTAGCACCATATACTTCATTTGTTGTTGTTGTTGGGGATTCAGACTCCATTGTTATATTTAATGTTGAACTTTGAATCTCAATTCAATGTTTTGGGTACTCGGATATCAGAATTTTCATAGATTTTAGAAAGAGAAAATATGCATATCTATTTGATCTGGAAGAAGGGGGAGAAGAGATGTTAGGAAGGAAGAGAGATAATAAATCAGATTTATTTTTTTTCTTTTTTCTTTTTCACGTCCTTGTAGGATAAAAACTGAAACGATTTAACCGTCGTGAGACAGAGATAACAGAATGACTAAATTTTAAAATAATAATTAGTTTACTGAAGTAATTTAAAAAATTAAAAGTTTAATGATGTAATCAGTAAAACGTGTCAATTAAAGTGGATAATTCATTTGTTTTGTCGATAAAAAATTAACGTCCATTTTTTTTAACGAAATGACCTAATTTCAAAATAATAATTAATTTACTAGGATAATTTAAAAAATAAAAAATTCAATGATTCAATAAAACGTGCCAATTAAAATAAATAATTCATTAGTTTTATCGAATCATGGGTGAAGATCATAGTTTGTCAAGTGACAACACAAAGCCAATATAATAGCAAATCTTTTTTATAATTAATTTTACTAATTATATGTAAATATATTAAAATTAATATAATAATTTAATTGTATCCTTAATATTTTTTTTTCATTTTTCTTATAATTCTATAATATCAAAAAGTTCTTTTTTTAATACAATTTAATTTTGTCATTTTTTTAATTTCAAAACTCGTATTATAATATAAATATTTAATAATTTTAATTTGTGAAAAAATTGTACTCAAATATACTTATTGTAGTACGGAGGTATTGATCATGCACCATAACTTTTCAAAATCTATATAGATAGATAAAGATATAGAGAGCGAAATTTCTTGATTACATCTCCACCGTTCATGAAGCATCGGACGGCACAGAGAGCACATTGATGACAGCAGCTAAGTTAGTAAATTGTCTACTCACTCTCACACTTTTTCTCTCTCACTAGACTTGAACAAAAAACGCAGTCTACAGTCTACAATACCTTTTTATTAGAGAGAGAGAAAACCCTTTTAGAGACAGAAAATATGCAACCGTACAATCTCAACCCTGGACCGGAGTCTCTCCGGTGGCTTGGCATCGCCGAGAAACTCTTACAAACCCGTGATCTCGTTGGCAGCAAGACATTCGCGACCCGTGCCAGAGAATCCGACCCGAGGCTCGAGCACGCCGACCAGATCCTCGCCATCGCCGACACACTCATCGCTGGCGAGAAGCAGATCAGCAATAATCACCTGGACTGGTACGCGATTCTCCAGCTCGGTCGCCGGACTCACGACTCTGAGCTCATAGCCTCTCAGTACCGGCGGCTCGCGCTACTGTTAAACCCTAACAGGAACAAATTCCCCTTTGCGGAGCATGCGTTTAAGCTCGTGTCTGAGGCTTGGTTAGTGTTATCGAATCCTTCGAGGAAATTTCAGTTTGATAATGAGTTTGGTAATAGTAATAATAATTCGCATTTCAATTTTATTCACGAACCACAACAACTTAATAATAGTACTCATTTCAATTTCATCCAAGAGCATAGTGAACAGTTGCATCAATCTGCGCCGATGCAACAACAGCAACAATTTTTACCACCATTCCCTCAGCAACAACTATTTCCTCAGCAGCAGCCACCACCACAAACTTTTAATCTGCAACAACAACATCATGTACAACCATTGCCTCAGCAACAACCCCGCTCGAACCAAAGCCAACAACCTTTGCCTCGGCCTCAACCGCAGCAACCTTTGCCTCGGCCTCAACCACAACCAACTTTGCCGCAGCCGCAACAACCTTCTCCTAGGCCTCAGCCACAAAAACCTTCACCTCAACCTCAGCCACAGAAGCCTTCGCCTCAGCAACCTCAGCCACAGCCACATCCAGAACAACCTTTGCCTCAGCCTCGGGAGCAGGGCGAGAATGAAAGCACGAGGAATGGTAATGATAACATATTTGGAGAAGAAAATGAAGATAATGATGATAATGCTGATAATGACGTAAATGTCGAGGAATCTTCCAGTTTTTGGACTGCATGCCCATATTGTTATAATATGTATGAATATCTCAGGGCTTATGCTGAGTGTGCACTCCGATGCCAAAATTGTAAGAGGGCATTTCATGCTGTTCGGATTGCTGCCCCACCTCCGACTCCGGAGGGGAAAGATGCCTATTTTTGTTGTTGGGGGTTTTTCCCATTAGGGGTTTCTACATCATATTTGGAGAAAAATAAGAAAGCGGGTTTGAATTGGACACCATTTTCGACTATGTTTGCTTTTCCTCAAGGGAAAAGTAATGTGAATGTTGGGAAGCGAAATAATGTGTGGAAGAACTCTGGTCCTAGGATTTATATTGATGATGATCAGGAAGTTTTTGTGGAATTATCATCAAGTGACGATTCTGATGATGATTGGGGTAGTACTAGGAAGAAGAAGAAAGCAAAGAGTGCGAAGGGTAAGGGTTCAGCCGCTAAAAATGTTAAGCAACCACAAGTTGATAAGGCGAAAAAGGATAAAGGGGGTAATGGTGGAAATTCACAAGGTGGAGTTGTAGCACAAGAGGGACTGGATGTTGGTGTGCCTAATGTGGCAGTACTGAATGTGCCGGTGGTTGAGACAAGTAAGAAAGCAGCGGTTGCTACTATAAGAAAGCAACCAGGTAGAGTTGCGAAGGATTTGGGGAAGTTGGATTTGAATGTGGAGTTCAGTAATGAGGTTGAAGAGCCTGGTCCAGGAACAAGCGGAGGGAATAAAGCAGGAAACGGGGTAGAGGATAACATTGAAGGCATTGGGTTTTTTGAGGGTCTTGATGAATTCCTGAGTAGCCTACCGATACTCAATGTTGTTGGTGATGACAAGGTTAAGGCTGGTTAGTGAAGTAAGACTATTTTTGTTGTAGTAGTAGTTGTTTTGTATTCCTGTAACAGTAATTAATTATTGTAGAGCAAGTGATGTTTCCTTTGATGGTTATGTAGTTTATTGTAATGTATATTTGGTAGTAATGTTGTTTTATCCATCTTCTGGCTATTTTAAGTGTTTTATCATTTGTTTGTTTGATATCATGCTAGGGAAGAAAAAAATCAAATATCATGTTTGCTTCCATCTTTTTTGTGTTATTTACTCCATGCCAGTCCTTTTATATCCATGTATGGATTGGATGCTTGGTAATGACATGGTTAAACTTTATTAGAGAATATGATTTTTTTTTTTGTAGTATTTTGTTCTGAATGATGACATGACATAGAAGTAACTAGGCATTTTTGGTTCTAAAGTATTTATTACCATAGTAGCAATTTGTTTCTCAATCTTATAATATCTTATGTGTGTTAGTATCTCGATGGCAATAATCATAGTGTAAAAGGAAAGATTGCTAGCCGACTTGGGTGATAACAAGCTTAAGGCTGGTTAATGAATTAAGATCCTTTTTATTGTAGTCGTCTTTTATTCATAACTGTTTATCTTTTAGCAGTTGATGTTTCCTTTAATAGTTATCATAGTTTATTGTAATGCATTTTTGGTTGCAATGTTGTTTTATCCTTCTTGCGGCTGTTTTAAGTACATTAGCATCTTATTGTTAGTTAATCATGTCATGACAGAAAATTAATTATAAAATCCTCACTCCCCACACCCCCCTACCCCAACAAAAAAAAAAGCAAAAATCAAATCAAATCAAATCTTTTGCCTTATTTACTCCTTTGTAGTCCTTAGATCTCCAAGTGTTGAATGAATGCATGGTGATGACAAGGTTACACTTGCATAGTGAATAAGACTTATTTAGATGCTGTTTTGTACTTTTCTGTCCTTTAATAACGAATGATGGCATGACTTAGTTGCTACTATACATGTCTTTAACGGTTTTAGAAGTATCATAGAAGATTTTTTTTGTTCCCATCTTAATATTTTGAAGGGCGTTAATATTTCAATGTCATATAGGTGATAATGTGAAAGTAAAGATTTCCAACCGACTGGCTCATTGTTTCTCCATCTTTTCTCTTATTTCCTTCAATGTCTACATATATTGTAATCCTATTCTCAACTTGCATGGAGAGGTTGCACCAATAGTTTGGCTCAAGTGGATTTTCTTAGTGTATTTGAGATTGATTCAATTTCAGGATCTGGTCAGCCTGTGCCTTCATGTAGAAACATTTTATACATTTTATATAATCTATAGTTTCTACGAAATATTTAACCCAAGCCATGAAGCCAGTATGGGTTATTGATGACATTTGTCTGCATCTTCCTATTTAGGATTCTCTGTTTTTCGCTATTTTGCTCCTAGACTTATCTTTATTTTTACATTCTCTCACTTTTATATTTAAAATGTCCACGCATGCTGCCAGTAACAATTCGTACTGAAATTTTCCATCCTGCTTTCGCTGCTATATATCACTACCTGAAGAGCGATTAATTTTAATATCATATATTTGGACAATTGGCTTCATAATTTCATCCTTGTATTTTATAATACTTTTGTTTATTAAGCTCATGGTCCCTCAATTTTCTGGATAATGGTTTTGGCAGTCATTTGATTTGAAGAAAATTTTTCCTTTCTTGCAGAATTTGTCATGGAAATATATTATGTTCAACAGAATACAGTTTACAACATGTTAAATTATTAGTTCTGTTATGTCTAGCGGTTTTTAATTGTGCATCCATTTCTAAAGAGGTATCGTGTTTATTTTCATATTTCTATAAACAAACTAATCAGCTTTGTGTAGAGTACTTTTCTTGTTGCCTGCTAGTAGGTACTCGACTTAAAAGGATTACATGGCTTTGTAACGGTGTCCCTGGCTACTGTAACTGGCTGTGCGATGCTCACGTACCATGCTTTACAGTGAACAGTGTTATTGTAAAAGACGGTCTGGAACAGGCCTAATATAATGTAGGTAGATGTCCATCATCTATGGGTAAGTCACTTGTTATAGCTGTTCACATGTTTGATCTCAATATAAATCTTTGAAATCATAAATGCTCTTGATTATGTGGTTCATATTACTCTATTTGTTCTTAATATGATTTTTATTTTAGGCATTGTCGTTAATGTTATTTCTCATCTTCTATGTGTTATGCCAACACTAAATCTCATTCTCAGGAAATTGATTTTCTTAATTGACCGATTTTGTTAAAACTGTTGGCAGTTAATGATCAATATAACCTTAACCCAAATGTGTCATTTTCTGTATTCACTTGGTCATCTTTTAGCTTCCATAACATTTTGTCATTCTTCTCTACCTCTTTTGCCTCCTTGTACTTGGTCCCTTCAAGACCTCATGGTTGAATAGGCAAGTGCTTCCAAACAAAAAAATGTGTAGCTCTAATAAATTGAAATAAGTTTGAGCTTTTATTTTTTGAATATTTGATATAAGTTTGAGCTATTGGATTTTCTTAAATATATCTCATATGCAGAGGCCTCGAGGAAGAAAAGAAAAGAAAACCACTTTCAATAGTAGTTTTATTTCCGAAGTTTCTCTTTCGTAGTTAGAAACTTTCATATGCTTATCAGAGCCTACTTTTTCGTAGTTAGAAACTTTCATACGCTTATCAGAGCCTACATTTCTGTGGTTAATTAAATAGGAAAGTTCTTCAGTGCATATCTTTATCTTTCTAGGTGCAAAGAATTGGGTCAGTCCAAACCTCCATAACCATATAGCTTGGATATTTATTATAGAAATTATAAAAACCTCACGATAGATATCTTAACCAACCCTGATTTTCCTCTGGGTTTTCTCTTCTCTGGCATGCGCTCTCCTCTTTTATTTGTTGTAGTTTCGGTTAATTTGTTAAGATTTTTTGCTTCTTTGTCCACTAGCAAAGTTTTTTTATAAAAAAATTAGGAGGGTTCTTGTCCCTGAAGAAGGGTGAGCTTTGAATAGGGATGCATACTGTATTAAAAGCTTGGGTTGCTCTACCCTTGCAAATGGGCATAGTACAACACTACAACTTTACATGATGTTAGATAGTTTTGGTCAGAAATCTTGTAGCAAATGTTTAAATTGTTTGCTTGTGGAGATCTGTTTTACCAGGTTTTTGCATTAAGTAGGTTCAAAACTTTTAGCAGCTCCTTAGCTACTACGTTGTTTTGGGATGTTGCCACATCCAACTAGCTTGTGTTGCCCGTCATCCCCTGGATATGAGAACTCTTTTATTCCATTCTTTTCACACTAAACATCAGTCTCATGATCTCATCAACTACAAGGGCTCTCTTTTAATTTTTCTTCTCTAATTTTGTAGCTCCATATTTTACATTGTTAATTACTCGTGTGCATCATGCATTTTCTTATCTTCAATTTGATTAATGCTTGGAATTGGCTACCTGATTGAGCTAGTTGAATGATGATATCTTAACTGGTTTCTCAAGGATAAGACTGTTAACTGGTCTATACCAAACTGCATGTAGTTTGTTGCTATTATCTTGTGTACTACATGCAAATGTATTAGCACAAGTATCCCCTAAATCTCTTCCTCATTGCTCCCAAATATGTGGGATGTTTTGAAGAATTTTAAGTTTCTTACTACTAGTTGTTGGCTTTAGCTATTATATTCTTAAGCAGGATTGCCTTATTCTCTGTTGGATTTTGTTCATTGTGGATGAGCATTGGTGTTAAAAAGGGAAGTACAACGAAAGAGCAACAATTTGTGTTGGAATTCTGAAGATCCTTGGTAATTTCCGGGTCCAATGCAAAGGTAATTTCCAGGTTAGAATCCATATTAGATGAAGATTTTTGCTAGGTATATATATACATGTAACTCTTAAAATTGTTGATTTTACCCTCATATTCATGTTGTGGATAAAACTTTTGTTTGCTTAGAGTCACAAACGTATACATTGCAATCTTTTGGTAAAGGGTCCTATGGGATGACTAATTAGTATTCCAATATCCTGCAGGCAACTTCATTGTTATTTTTTTAAAAGAAACCTTCATTGCAATTTTCTTGTTTATCCAACCCAAGTTTATGAACCTCAGATTCAAAATCATAACTAAGAATTTAAATTATGAAATCAATGCAATTCATATAAATTAGAAATTTATTCAACTTTGTAACAGTAGATTTCTTATACTAAAATAATATGATTAGTGTGAAATTTTCCTAAACAATAATAATAATAATAATAATAAAAGGATATTAGATTCTTAACAATGATAGACATCCAAAACTCTAAAATGTTAACAAGAGATTGTGAAGTTCAACAACAGCATGCTCTGAGCTTCAACAATGATACGCATGTATATAATTTAATATATGTATATACACGTTCTGGATCTTAAGATTATTTTTTATCCAAACATACCTTGCTTACCTCTTTTAGCGACGGATCAGGCGACGGTTCGGTCCGTCGTTATATATACAACCGTCGTCTATATGTTGTCTGTCGCTAAAAGCTAAGATGACAGTTGTATATATAGCGACGGACCGAACTGTCGCTCGGTCCGTCGCTAAAGGGGATAAACAAGGTATGTTGGATAAATGGTAAGCTTAAGATCCGAACCGTATATATATATATATATATATATATGGGGTTACATCCACAGCAACCGGTTGCTGGGAGCAACCCCTTTATACCACTCCTTGTAGGAGCTTTGGACTCAATTTATCTCCTAAGTAAAGTGGGTCCCATTATAATAATGATTCTCAAACTCCATATAAAGGGGTTGCTCCCAGCAACCGGTTGCTGTGGATGCAACCCCTATATATATATATATATATATATATAAACACATACATACTTAAAAATCCAAAAATCTAATTCTAACTCACTTACCGGTCACCAAACAAAATGCCAAAAATTACAACTTATGAATTAGTTGTAAATTATTTTAGATATCTTAAAATATAGATTGCGGTGCTAGCTACCTCACATGAATTAGAATAATACACGATATGAACACTCATACGCACTATCAAGTTAGGCATTGTTTGCATTGGTTTTATGATTTGTACATTACTTAGTTGATTAATTACCAGATAAACTATTAAAAAAATCATGTTCTTGTAATGTGTATGTGATTTAATCAATAACTTGAGTGTTTTTATCGAAACATTTTCACTGTTTGTCAAAACATTTTCTTCATTTTGTGACTTAAGAACTAATGTCACGTTTTCTTAATTTCTTATTAGATTTTACTAGCAGACTAAAGTTGTGTAATATTTTTTATATACGGTAGTTGTGATGAATTATTAAACTTATTTGTTGTTGACCTCCTTTAACAACAATTTCAATCATGTTGTTATATTTTTATTTGTTACCTTGATGGATTAAATTTTGATAATTATTTGTTTTTATAAATTTAAAAGTTCTTATATCCGCATTTGTAATTATATCTGCACCGCATCTACATGCGCGGTGCCGTGTGGTTACGCAATGCAGTTTTTAAATATACTATCCGCACATATGTGGACGTGGATGCGGATGCAGATATTCTTTATATCCGCACCGCTCTCTCCCCAAGTTCTTACATTAGGATCGGTTCAGACTTTCAACATGAGATATTTTCAAAGCTCAAAATTAATACAAATTTATTGTTTTAAAACAATACGATAAACGATTTAAAAGATACTACTAATTAAGATTTTTGTTGTTTTTAGAAATAAAATCAGCGGGCCTTTAAGCATTTGAAATATGTAGGATCCGGATCCTCTCCATTTTAATTTGAAATGAAGAGTCTCCATTTAAACGTTCAGATTTAAAATATGTAGGGGTTGTAAATGACATAGTATTCTTGAGAAATAATGACAACTCTTTAAAAAAAATTACGTTAATTTGAATTTAATAATATCTTAAATTGATTTTAGTAAAAAAAAAAGGTCACAATTGATTTTAAACATGTAGAATATTAAACACACAGAGAATCACGAAGTCTATAAAATACCAAGATTATCATTTTGATATAATTGATGAATGATAAATTAGACCAAATGTGATAGCCTAATAACAAAGAGTTCTTTTTTTATTGTGTAAGGTCACAATTTTGAGTTTACCTTTCAACAAATGTTAGAATTTCAGAGTACCCTACATAAGATTAAAGTAACTTTCCCCTATTATCTTCCCAAGTTCCCTAGGAGGATGAAGTGTATTTCTGGAATTGAATTGTAATAGTATGCAATTATAGACATTAATACAATTACGTTCTAAAAAAAAGTAAAAATTTCCCAAAAAGGATAAAGTGTATCCCTAAAAATGAATTGTAATAGTATGCAGTTATAGACACTAATACAATTATGTTTTTAAAAAAATAAAAATAAAAATGACTCATTGCAAAGGTGAGGACAAGGCCAAATAAAAAATAAAAAATAAAAAAATAAAATTTATCATGTGGTAACCCATGAAACTTGTTCAATTAGTTGTAGTCTTATTTAAAGACTCAATTATCTTTTTTTTAAAGTCTAAAAAATGTCTTTAATTGAGGGTTTTAGCTTTTAAAAGCTCTTTTCGTGCTAACAGCAGGCACACGTAATTTAATCGATTGTCGCTATAGGATCTATAACGATACTTTTATTATAAAAATAACAAAAAATATTGTGAATTTAACAATTAGTTTGAAAAGACAATAGCCAAAATTGGATGTATATTTTCACACATGAAAAATGGTGTATGGGTTGTCTATAAGTTTAACTACCCGTGATTGTCTAACTTTAAGTCAAATAATTTTGGATTTTAGATCCCTCCACTATTAGAAGCTTCCTAAATTAGTCATGGCAGTCAACCTCAACTCTTGCCATCTCTTAAAATATGTGGAATTTGACTTAAAAATGTATTGACCAACATCTAATGATTTTGTCTCGAGAATTCTTGGTCTCTGTTCACCAACTTGTGTTTTCCTATTTATACTTAGAGCAATGCTACTGTCATATAATCTGGATCATATAAAGTTCACATACACACACGTGTATATTTGTGAGTCTTGCATGTCACGCAGGGTATGCAGCATGCATGTGTGTATATGAACATTATGTGATTCAAAATTATGTGATAATAACATTATTTTTATACTTAATACTCCATCTCTTTCACACTTCACGGGACAGTTTTACAATTTGTTTATTTTACAAACATTAAAAGAATATATTTTTAGCAAACTAGTAAATTCATAACAGAAAATAATATTTTCACACGAAAACCGTCGCTATAGATGTATAGCGACGATGAACGACGGTTTTCACCGTCGCTATACATCTATAGCAACACTTTTCATGTGCAAATATCAAAAAATATTGTGAAAATATTAATTTCCTATTTTTATTTAAACTTGCTTATAATTAATTTTAATTAACAAAAAGGGTTTGGTAATCAACTTTTTAAAATTGCATGTAATCACTTTTTATGAAAATCATTGAAGTGTCAATTTGGAGTTTTTAATTATTTGTAAAATCTAATTATCAGATTTGACTAAGTATATTACTAGTTTATCTTTATTTATTTTAGTAATTTCATTCATTACTCTTCTTTAATTCTCAAAACTTCATTTTTAGTAATTTACGCTTGAAATAAGTGATAAACAATTTTTGTTATACCAAACACTTTTTACATTTTACTAGTTAAAGCGTTTTTTAAAGATTGAACATAAGCAAAAACATTAAATAGAATCAATAATTATATTTTTAAGCAATCTTAAATATACTCTTAAACAGTAATGACATAATAATGAAATTATGATAGTAAATTTGATATTATTGTGTTATTTTATACTACAACAATAAAAAATACACTTTTTCTTATGACATAATTATTATTATTTTTTAAATGAGACTTTTTTTTGGTGAGATAGAAAGAATAACTATTAATATCCCATTCACATATGTTCCAAGTTCCAACTATACTTTAAAAGTACAGAAATACCCTTTTGTTTCAGAGGATAATATGGTAATTTCCTCTCCTCTTAAAAACTCACACCATACACGAGGTACTGTTCTTAATTGAACTCAACTAATCTTGATTTCGCTATATAATATATTTTCCCATTAGATTAACGGCTTATGTTTAATTATAACTAAGATTTCCTAATTGGTTGAGCAACTACTTAATGAAATAATCAACACTGAAAAGACAAATTCAATCTCATTAATGAATCTCATTCTTCATTTATATATTTTTTTTATTATATTCGACTGAAACTATAACATTTTTGCCTTTCGCAAGAATGGATCTCAAAACCTCATGCACCGAAGTCTTATGATTTTTTTTTTTTTTTTTTTGGGGGGGTGGGAGGGGGGGTCGCGGGAGGGGGGGGGGGGGGGGTGGTGGTGGTGGTGTGATATTGGTGTTTATTTCCTCCTTGAAAAGATTCATACTTCAAAAGAGAGAATAAGATCTTAACAGAACTTTTCAATCTTAACCTACTTTCGGGGCTTGGCTTGAAAGTTACGGCAGCTACGGAGGAAGGAGGAATAAGGGTATTAATTATATAATATCACTTTTCTATTTGGAATTATAATTCATCATCAAATGACTTTAGAAATGACAAAAATAGTCCATAAAATTAAATAGCGGATTAATCATAAGATAAAATAGTCCAAAATAATAATAAATTAGTATAATAAGCATCGTTGACTTTAATGGTTAAAATACCTTTTATGATTGTATTTTTTAGCAGAATTAATCTTAGCATAAAAAAGTATCTAGTGTGCATATTGGGTGAAATCGAAGAAAAATAGTATAACGGAGCGGAACCAAATCCGTTTGGGGAAACTTGTCTTTCAACTTTGGTAGATTCCTTTTCGAGAACGATTCATCCTTGAAAAAAAAATAGTATAATGGAGTGGAGCCAAGTCCGTTCAGAGGAGCTTGTCTTTTGACTCTAGTAAATTCATTTTTAGAAGTGATTCATCATTCTCGAACGCATCATACAACTCTCCATTGTCCTGAGCTCTCTCAAAGTGTCTGTTCCCCCTTCTTCCTTACCATGACAAGTTTTTATGAAAGAAATTTCTCTTATTGTTATCCGTTCAGAGCCAAGTGTAATGAATTATATATCATTATTGTTGTCCATATTGATCTTAAAAGGTTAACCAGAACTTGCTTCTGACGATTAACTTCTACCGCTAGCGTTTGGACTTGAAAGCAAGCTAAATCTATCTTGAATCAATCAATGAATGAATGTAGAAAAATCTCTTACCGAGGAATAGAAAGGGAGGACAAGTTGGTTTGAGAACCAGTTGGTCAAAGGAAAGGGAAGGTCCTGATTCTGGGGTGAAGCCGTATGATACAAGAGTCTCACGACTTTTATTTTTTCTTGTTAAAAGCTAAAATACATTTATTCAAAGCTAAAATACATGAAAAAACATCAATTAAACAAGCAATGACACATTAGCCACATGAAATAAGAATGTAAAAACCAATTTGTCATGGTACTCCTTTCATGTATGAACACCAAGTACATCAAGAATATTGAGTATGTTTTTCCTCGCACTCTCACTACAATGAATCACTTTTACATGTATACCCAACCAAATTTCTTCAAAATGAATAAATCCCCATCAGAGAATCAGCTGATAGCCAGTTAGGTTGACCCATCAGGATCCTACCAAGTAGAAATCAGGTTTTATTCTCACGGACTAGAATCCTCTCCATTTCAGGTGAATGGAGACTCTTCATTTCATGGTCTCTTTTAACCCTTATTCTGCTGCGCGAATGGCACCAAGGGCTCAAGACTATTTTTGAGTCCAAAACCATCATTTGGGCATTTTAGGAATTCTTGGTCGTCATCAATAGGGGTTTCAACTAGTCATACGATGGCCTCAGGGAGGCCTAATTTGGTACTGCTAAGGAAATGTTGTCTAGGAATATCGCATTTGTGAAGAGGTGATACTGCATCTGTTTGGGACAATGATAATGATTCGGTTAGGGCCAGCAATGGCTCTAGTAGGAATGTCTGATTCTCTCTATTTCTTTCCTTCTTCTTTTGCATATATTCTAGTAAAGCTGTACTAGTGTCTATACCTGCTTGAATTTGATAATTTCATGAAAATGATTAATATCATAAGGGCATTTTTATCGAGGGAATTTAATTACTTCATTAACAACACGAAAACAAAAAATTAAAATGACTGCTTACCTGAAAGATATCCACCATGGACATAGCCGTTAAATTTTTCACTTGTGTGTTCTCCGGTGAAGAAGATCCGTCCTACCGGGGCCTGACCAAATTTAACAGTAAAAATCAGCCCCAACGTCGCAGCATAGCGAAAGATTGGTTAATTGGACATAATATCTTTTTCCATTTTAAAATTTCATGGCTCGAGTTTAGAAATTGACGTGGAAGTTATATGGAGTATGTGTTATTACATATGCCAAAGTTGACTATGGAGTGTTCACCAGTCAACCCATCTTACACCGTCCATCAGAATCATATGCAATTCAAGAGAAAAATTAGAACGCTATCTATGCTTAACATCATGTTGTGGGACGGTCCAAATTGTTTAAAAAAAATTTCCAACTAGTAAAGTCTCTGCAACTAACTTGGACTATGGATCATTTTCTTGCAAATAATTTAGAATAAAAGAAAAAAACTCTACATATCGGTTCTCAATTCTATATTGTTTATATACATGGATGATCTTAACGGTTATAATAGAAGTAACAACTTGTCATCTTTGATATGAAGCTAGTCATAAATACAAAAGAACACTTAAAAATGCATTTGGTTTGGTAGTACGAGTATGATCAAAAAATTTAAGATGTGTACCTTGATATTTCGAACAAGTTTGTGATTAACGCGGATAGAGTAGTCGCTGTAGCTTCCACATTGGAAGCGATTATTCCACCAGCGAGGCACAATTATATCAGTGGCATCCGGAATCCGAGGTCCAAACATGTTCCTAAGAGCGTCCATTGCTTCTTTTAGTGTTTCTTGATCTGATTGAGCTTCAACGCGTTTTGATTCTTCGTTTGTCAATGTCACAACCAGAATATTGGATCCCGGATAAGCGTACTCCAGGTGCTGATGAGGAACTAATAAATTAGTACAGGATTCAGTTAAATCACATCACTAAATTTAGTAGATAGCAACATTTGTAAGTTCAGTATTTTATATTCAACGAAAAGGACAGGATGATCAAAAAAGAACATATTTACATTATCTCTTAAGCAAGGCAATTACATTAAAATTTTTAGCCTAATGATTGATTATAATAGACAACATTAGTCTTCTTATAAGGAAAAGAGCATACATTTGGTTTTGGTATGCAACTAACTATATTGCCAGCACTAAGAAAGTGACCGAAACATCAATTAAAAGAGAGTGAAGAATAATTAAGAAATAATGATGCAGACGCCACAATTTCATTGATCTTCTAAACGCTCCAAACATACTAAACAATATAAGCTGTGTAACCAAACATGCACTATATATTGAAGAGCAATATGATTTGTCCATCAAAACTGGCAGTTTGCCAAAAGACAACTAGCTGCATGTGGCAACCACAACCATGTTCTTTCTGTATATAACTTGGTGTTATTTAGCCTGCGAACCATTTCTATTAGAAAAGTATATCCTTCAACTTAAACATAGGAAAGCAACAACCCATAACTCCTTGGAACCGATATTTTCACATATATTTTTGATATTTTCACATGATCCTCTCTTACATGAGCATACAGTGGGTCCCACCTTCATGTGAGAAAGAATCATGTGAAAATATCTAAAACACGTGTGGAAATAAACACAACACTACCAAAATATAAAAACTCAAGATTTTGTGGAATTATAAAAACAATGATGAGATAAACGATTAATGGTTTGTTTAGCGTTTGCAGTGGCAGCATTTAGTGCATTTGAGCCCCGAATGCTGAGTTAAATAAGTTTGTTCGAAATAAACTGCTTCTAGGCAAATAAGATTTTAGAGTACATTTGAACTTTCAAACGCACTAAACGCCTTCTAATCAACAAGAACTGAGATGAATACAAGCAAAATAAACAATGGTTACACATCATATGCGTACCTGCCAGAAGGTATAGTACCCTCTCCGCTCATGAGCATAGATGAAGAACTCCTTATCTACCCCACCAGGCCAGAAATTATATGGAAATTTTAAGAAGATTTTTGTGTACACTATCACATCCAATTCCTCAATGGCTTCCATTTTCCACCTCTGTTTCATTATTTTTTCCAGTGCGTTAATTTTTTATTCAACAGATAAAAATAAGAGCAAGGGAGACGTTACAGGCAAGGAGCATATCCATTAATTTATGAAAGGAAAGAGAGACGTACGGGCAAGGGAGGTTTAAAGGAAATGAGATCACTCTGGAGAACACCAATGCTAGCTGACAGAATCAAGTAATTGGCTTCATAGAAGCAGCCGTCCTCGGTTTTCACCAAAACCCCGTTTCTCGAGTGCTGTATTTCCCTAACAACCTGCCACATTTCCATGAAACCAAATAGATGAGCCGATCATAAGAGACTGACCAAAAATAAAATGATATTCTCATAATAAATATAACATTTTGTAATATGGAATTTCTTAACATGTGCCCTTAGGGCACATGCTAAGCACACAGTTCAAAGGAATATTCTCTTGAATTGTGTGCATATTCCTTTGAACTTGATATAAATGTAAAAATTAAAGTAATATGCACACAGTTCAATGGAATATTCTCTTGAACTGTATGCTTAGCATGTGCCCTAAGGACACATGTTAAGAGGACAATATAATTTTTTATTCTAATAATCTCAATCATCTCTTTAAATTCTAGTGCCAATGCCACAATACAAAATTTGAGCTGGAATTGTTAAATGTGGGCTCCAAATATCATTTTTCTTAGAAAATTGTTAAAATCCACAACAGAAATTATTATTTTCACACAAAAATATCGCTATAAATCTTATAGCGATGACTTTCACCGTCGCTATACATCTACAACAATATTTTTGTTATAGAAATAACAAAAAATGTTATGAATTTAACAATTACTTTTCCCCAATTATGTAGTACTACTACTTCACAAATTTAAAATATCCAAAATTTGTAGGATATGGAGTATGCACATTGCACATATATTAATGAAGATGAGATAATAAAAACATAATCCCAAGCAACAACTACCTACCCCCATTGGATTCTGACAAGTCAAACCAAGAAAATTTGTGCAATAAGTAACCCAAATAAAAAATTTTATACCAATAAATTTAGAGAATTGATATTTTCACAAATAAATTTGATAGTTCTATAAGCTCCTCTTCACATAAATAGTGAGTGGAGTCCATCTCATGTGAGAAAGGATCTTATGCAACTATCAAATTTACTTGTAAAAATATCAATTCTCTAAATTTATGGGACTAATTTTTTTTTAACCAGAACTAGAGTAAAGAAACAACCAAACAAACCCTTATTAAATGAAGAAAATGACAATACCTTATGACTCCATGTCCCTATTTTTGAGTTGATAGTCTATAGATTGGCTCAGCTGTACCTATAAAAACTATAGAAGTGGAAAAAATAGTCCATATTATTATGAACATTGGGGAAAGATAGTGGAAAGAAGTGGGACCTACTTGCTGGAGTAATGTGTAAAATCAAAATCAAAATCAAAATCAAAATCAAAATGACATTGATATATGGGTCCTTGCTTGTCTTTCTCTTTCTTGTCATTACATTTGATGAAAAATGGTATTGAAAGGGTGCAGCAATACACACTGCATTTGTCCTTACCTTTTAATAGGTTCATTCTTCCAAATTAAGAAATAAAGAAGTCAATGGAAATAATTGCATAGAGTTTCAAAACCACCCTTCATTGAACTCTATTCCAAATTTACTATTCTTTTTTTCAAAACAAGAGTAAATTAATAATGAGAGCATACGTTGTACATTAACATTAAAACAATCTTAAACAACCAAAAAGGAGAAAGAGATGACTAAAATCTTGTTCATCTGAATCGTAGCGTTTGAACTTTCAAATACTACTTTTACAAACTTAGTAAACTCAATAATTAAACATTCCCTAAGTTGGGACGCTTAGTAGAACATAAAAGTTGGTTAACCTCGAGGGGTCGGAGAATGACAGAGACCTTAATTACGTGTTTGTGAGTTTTATTTCAGAAGAAATGAAAGCGAAAGAAAAAAAAGTTGAACGTATTTTTTCTAAAATTAGAAAGAAAACATCCAAAATTTTCATTTATTGTCTCTTCTTTTCTCTAAATAAAACTCACAAATATACCATAAAGAATAATCTCAATGTCGCTCGTTCCAATCCCTATAGTCTCTTACATAACCCGTATCATCGAGCTAACAAGATTTTCATGTACATTTAATTAATTCCTTATTTTCCACCTTGTACAATACAAGTGGATTCTCTAAATAAAGTTAAGTTATAAGACAGGAGGTTGACCCAAACTACCAGGCAGGAAATCAAATAGATTCATATGATAAAGGTAAAGTTTTTTTTTTTTTTTTTTTTTTTTTTTTTTTTTTTTTTTTTTTTTTTTTTGTATATAATCATAAAGAACAACTTTTAAGAAAATATCCTTATCAGCAGCAGCAGTACCCTTCAAAAAAAGGACAATCATTTTCAAATGCATGCATACAAAACAAGATTTATTTTTATTTTTTATTATTATTTATTATTTATAGATTTTTCTCATTCTCAAATCTCACTATACTTTATTTTCGTTTCTTTTAATCTTATTATTACATGTGCCCACCTCTGTTGTCCCCTTACAATTGGCACATAAAAGAACAACAAATAAAAAAAGATTATATTTTCACTTTTTTTTTTACCTTGTTGAGTTTCAGACGACTGTCAGGGATTTTACCATCCAAAGTAAAGAGAAACCTTTCAGTAATTTTGTAAAGCAAATGTTCATATTCTCTTTCATCAGCAACTAAAAATTCTTGCTCCCCAAAATCTACATATGTGGATATTGGTTCAACCTCTACAACAAAAACCCAATTCTCAGTATATCAATTTTATCAGAGTAATGTCATGTAATTAGACAAAATTTGTAATTTATCAGACAAAACATCGATGGATTATGTTGTTTCTATGTTAACTCCTATCCGACACTCGATTCTTGAATAATGTCATGTAATTAGACAAAATTTATAATTTATCAGACAAAACATTGATGGATTATGTTGTTTCTATGTTACAGGGACTCCTATCCGATACTCGATTCTTGAATAAGGGTACGAGTACTGACACTAATTTTAGTGTAAAAAAGAAATAATGCTCCTATCACATAAAGATATGAACATAAAGATCACATACTGCTGATGTGGTAGTAAGTAATTTGTTGTTAAGTTAAGTGAGTCATGTCAACAATAAATCATATACTGCCACGTCAGCGGTATGTGAGCGTTATGTGATAGTAGCATGACTCGTAACAAAGTAACAAAATTGAGGAATACTCGTGTCAGAGTCCTCAAAATACCGTGTCCAACCAGACACTCTATCCGAGTTCAACCAGGCTTTCCATCCTGATTTTCCTCAACTTTCTCACAAACCAAAAAAGAACATTAAAGTGTGAGGACATATATGAAACTGATCTGCCATTTCAAAATCATGGAGGATAAAGTCAATAGCCAACTCTATTGGTGTTTTTGGGCTACTACAAAAAACCAAAAGGGAAATAATTTTAATTTTTGACCCCAAAACAAAATCTTATTTTTCATTTGCAACAAATTTAATGCCAAAATTACCAGGGCAACTCTGTATATTTGGTCAAGTCAACCTCATTGTTTGCTTCTTCTCTCTTCAGCTTCTGAATTGCGGATTCCACCGCCTTTGTATATGAATCTTCGGCTATTTCACTAGGAAAAATCTTTCCTCTAACATAAAATAACAAAATAAAGTCGAATTTTAGCTAAATGTCAATTTTATAAAGTAGTAAATGTGCTTCTAATTACAATTTCATATTTTAAAATTGAGTTGGCAAATATCAAGCTAGTACATATACACGGTTTCGTATTAACATAAATTAGGATTGTTAAACTCTAGCCGATCCTCTAATTATCATGTTTGGTTATATAGCGTTTGCAGCTCTTAGTGCATTTGCAGTGTTTTGGAAATCCAAACGTAGTTGAAAATTAATTTTGTTGGTCTAGAAATAATTTATTTTAAACACAACTTATTTAAACTGCAATGTAGAGGTCAAACATGATACATAATCTGATTAAAGATTTAACAATGAAATGTAACCATATAATTAACATTATTATTTTAAAATAAGAGAATTAATATTTTTATAAATAAATTTAATAATTTCAAGTTTTTTGAATAATGAGTAGGGTCACACTCGTAAAACTATCAAATTTATTGATAGAAATATTAATTTTCTAAAATAAAACTTTATAAAAGAACATAACGGGAACCCTAGAAAAGGGCTACTGCTAAAATGAGGTGGACAAATAAATTTTGTGAAAGCACATTATTAGCCGAACCATCCGGCGTAATTCACCTTGGATCATATATGTTGTAACGGGCACTGCTGTAGTCGGAAAAACAAGTTCGGAGCCCGGATTCACGGGCAAGTTCCCAAACCGGGTTGGCCTCTTTTCCACCCACTCCGGCTATCCAACCCGCCCCGAGCTCTACCGACACCCCTCCAAACTCCTGCTTCCGGATCCTGCCGCCGACCCGGTCCGCGGCCTCCAATATCACTATGTCCTCCACGCCATTCTCGGCCAACACCTTCGCCGCCGACAAACCTATACATATATATATATATATATATATATATATATATATATATATATATATATGGTTAAATCACACTTTGTCACCCACTTTTAAAGTCGTTCTTAAAATTCATTTTTCAACAGTTAAGTCTTTAAAAATACATTTTTTTGGTGTTTCGGTTCCTTTTACCCGATTTGACTGTAATTCGACCAATTTATCTTTTATTTGATTCGATATTTTTTGCACTTCTGTCTCTCTAAGTTATCCGATTTTATTTTTTTTATTTTCAGAAAAAAAATCTTAATTTTCAGAGAAAAAAAATAAATAAATTTAAGAATGAGTAAAATTTCAAAAAATATATATTTAAAAAAATAAAATTTTATTTTCAGAAAAAATAAAATATATTATAATCTTTGAAGAAGTTCAAAGAATATAACTGATTCTTGAAGAAGCGTAACATCTCTACAACTTTTTATCCTAATTTCTTACTTATATTTTTTCATCCATATTTATAATCTTTATTCAAAAATTAATTTTAAGAATTATATTTTCACAAATAAATATCTCACGTAAAAGTGGACTTTCACTATTCATGTGAACTAACAATTTTCTTTTAATTTTATCACACTAATCTCGGCGTGCGCTTAAAAGACTAGTATATATGAAAATGGCGAGTTTAATTTTTTTTAATTTTTTATATATAAGAAATTAGAAAAAAAATATATAAATTTTCTTTTATTTGAAAGTGGATTTAAATATATATATTAGTGAAAGTCGTAAACTTAATATTTTCACTTGCAAAAAAATAAGTTTCAACTTTCATATATATATATATATATATTGTAAATTTTGCTGTTATAAAGAAGGAAAGAAGTATGTAATGTACCTGAGATTCCTGCACCGACGATGATTATGGAAGACCGGACGGGAGATTCCATGAACCTCTTTTTAGAGAGAGAAAGAGGAGAGAGAAAGGTTATGTATCGTACTCGGTTGATGAGGGAATCAAAAGAAGCAGGGGTGGGTTTATATAGTTTCTGATTCTGCCCAACTTCAACTTTATCCTTGGGACATGTATAGGTGTGTCATGTGTGATTTAGCTATTATATATATAGTGGCTCAAAAAAAATGAGTGATTAAATTTGAGACAACGGAGCTCAGACCCTTGCAAATAAATATAATCAATGACTAAAGCATTGTCGCAATAGTATTTATTTCTTAATTCATCTAAAATATGGTGACTAAATGTATATATCGGTGATAATAATTTAATTATATATATATACGGTCACTTTCTCCGGCGAATCTTAAGTAGCTAATTAAGAACGAACTGGCTATAGCGACGATTTTTTTCGTATCCGTCGCTATAGCATACAAAACCGACAACATAGCTATGACGATAGTTCGAACCGTCACTATAACTCAAAAAATCGTCGCTATAGCCAGTTCGTTCTTAATTCGTTATTTAAGGTTCGTTGGAGAAAGATACCATATATATATATATATATATATATGATAAGACTCTTAAACGGACGGTTCGTAAACGAACAATTCTTTTGCGTACATCCTTATCCTTTATGATCTTATTTTTTGTTGTTGATACTAATATCATCACTACTAAACTAATACTACTAACTTTCTATATACTTTATGAGTAAATATAAAAAATACATACTTAGTATTTATAAATTTACAAATAGAATTTTCATTATCAATGTGAGTTACTATCCTTAATAATAATAAAAAATAAAAAATCAATTAATACATTTACTATATAGACTTTGGACATAATTTGTGCAGGTTAATTGATTATACGTTGCGATAAACATATTTTAACTTTTGTTGTTCGTAGACATAATGGTATAATTTATAAATTAATAAATATACATTACTAATCAACAAATATATTTATTTGAATATAAATTTATAGAATTAAAATTTTTACAAGTAAAAGTTGATAATTGTACAAGGTCTCTTATACATATATAGTAAATAAGTCTCACATTAATATTAGAATTTTTTTTAATAAAAATATCAAAATTTTTTTATAAAAATATTAATTCCCGAAATTAATATCAACTAGCTTGAAATTTGAGTGGAACTTGCGTTTGGATTGAAGGAATGAAATGGAGATCATTCCATTCTAATTCGAATGAGTTATTTCATACTCTCTCTCCCCTAAGACCCTCATGATTCAATGATAAAAAAAATTACTCATAAGGCTTTGGACATGAAATCTTGGGCAAAAATGTTAAATTTCAGTCGAAAATAGCAACAAAAAAAAGATGGTTCAATTCATTCCAATCGCAATCAAACATAATTTTTTTTATTCTATATGAATAAATTATTCAATTCCTATCTTTATTCCTTCAATCTAAACGCAGCATGCAGAAGAGGGTAGATTGGTCAACAAAGGGGGTATTGTGGTAATTTATGAAATTGGCCATGTGGTCCATAGGTCAGAAATTGTAAAGCTACTGAATTAAAAAGGTTTGAGAGAAAAGGGGAGTGACCAAACACGGTTTTATAAGTCGACTGTCTAAACATTCGAGTGATCACACGTGAGAATTTGTTAAAATTCTAGAATCAGTGTAAACTGAGTAGGGCTAACGTTACAGCTAGCTTGGGTTTCTGTACGTGACAGCTAATGGATTAGTTTGTTTTTATGTTTTTTTATTTTAGACTAAAAGAAAACTTGCACCTCAAATTTTACACCTATATTGACTTTTGCAACCCAAATTAAAAAAGGTGTCTAAGTACACCCCAAATTTTAGTTAGACGTAACAAAAAGCACACTTTCGTCAGTTAACCGATCAAAAGTGACCGACTAAGGCTGTAATGTTTATTACAGAGGAGTAAGCTTGGTAGTTTACATTTATGCCAAATTGCAATTACTTTTACACCGATTATTTACTCATGTTGGTTATTACACAAATATCTCCAAATCAGTTGGTTTAGGGTTCGCGATCTGAAAGAGAAGTTCCACAATGAGTGATTCGCGATTCTTGAGGAATTTAGAAGACAATGACGTTTATAGAGTGAAGAGAATACAGTAAGTGCTTCAAATACATATCTTAAAAAATGGGCTGGTGTAGTTTAGTGTGTTCTTTTTGTAGTTTATTGACTTCTTTTTGTAGTTTATTGTGTTCTGTTTGTACCTTATTGACTTTGTTGCAAACTTGGTAGTGGTCCATTTTGATGATCAATATATAAGATTCTGGGTAGTGGTCCCTTTGGATATTTGTCAATTAAATAGGTTGTGGTCCACACATTTAACCAACAGTGTTTACTTTGTGTTTGTGGTTTTGCAGGCAATAAGAAATATTTTACAGTCACATTTTTCTATGGTGGACACTTTGAAGATAACCCACATAAACAATGGAGGGGAGACACTTTTAACTTTTTTGATTTCTATCATCCTGATTACATGTTTTTACTTGACATAGTTAACATGGGGAAGGAGTTGGGATATAAAGTTGGACACCTTAAGTTCCATTATAAGTCACCTGCAACTGATATGGAGAGAGGATTATGGGAGTTAGAAAATGATGATGATGTACTGACAATATGTATGTTTATCCCTCCTAGTAGGCTAATTGAAATATATGTGGAGGTGATTAGACCTGTGGGAGCAGAAGATGACTTTGAAGTACAAAGGGATGGTGATAATAATAATGAATGCAGCTATTTGATATCATTTGGGGATGATGAAATAGAGTCAACTGATGAAAGTTATGTGGATAGTTCTGGGGAAGAATCAATTGAGGATGAAGAGGATGATGAAATTGGGGAGGGGGATGAGGATGAAGAGGATGTTAAAATTGGGGAGGGGGTAGAGGGTGATCAAGCTGAGGGGACTGAGGATGGGGCAGAGGGTGATCAAACTAGGGGGACTGAGGATGGGGCAGAGGGTGATCAAGCTAGGAGGACTGAGGATGGGGCAGAGGGTGATCAGGCTAGGGGGACTGAGGATGGGGCAACTGTGACACCCCCAAATTCGGTATCTTAATTTCCACAGGATTTGGTGTTCACTGTTCCAATATCATACAACTATCTACCCATAAATAATGAAATTCATTTATTAGATAAATAAATCATCATCTTATATCATCTGAAATAAAAATACATCATAAATCCCAGGTTAAACTTAACCTTAAATCTCTGTTGCAGAAACGTAAATAAATAAGTCTTAAGTCATTACACATAAATCTTGAACTTTAACATTCTTAACATCAACACAAGTCTTCAACACTTGTTAGCTTTTCCTTTGCCCTAGCTACTAGAAGGTACATCACTTCGTTCATTATTAGCTGCAATGTTATTATGCAAGAGTGAGCACGAATGCCCGCAAGTATAAAAATAGAACAATAATAACATGCGAGTGAAAGAATTCTGAATAACAGAAAGTTCAACATTTGAATCAAGAATATTAATCAAGAGTCAAATTACTTCTCAACTTTTGAATCACGAATATTAATCGAGAGTCAAATTACTTCTGAGGGTCATTAAGACCTTGAACCGAGTCTTAGGTTGTCAAGTATATTAACCTTTCCAACATTTAACAGTTATAAGACTATAGACTTTACTTCTCGTACTTAGGGAGATCAGCCCTTCGTACTGATACTGTGCACATTATCTTAAAGCTTAAAGCATCTTCATTAATCCCCTATATTAGGGTTGTTCATCTCAGTTTGACATCAGAATCCGCACCAAATAAAGTTGGTTTGGATAACTCAATAAATGATATTCAAATTGAATATTAACTTCTCAAGGTATACAATCGAATAAGTATTGTATACTTAAATGATACTTTTAAAAGAATCATAGCATCTCATGTGAAATTCTAAACTTGGATATTCAAGAGTAAGAATTTGCTCAACAATAGTAATTAAGCATAGCAATTACTTAATTTAAAGAGTTTAGTTTAGGAAACTTGCCCAACAATAATAGTAAGTTAGGGATAGAAAACTTGCCTTGTGCGCAAGCTACAGTTATTACTCATTTCTTCAATTACTCTTACCTATCACACATTTACAATATCAATTAATCACAGGTTCGATATGATTATTGATTTACAATTAGTGTTCTTTGAACTCATTATTAGGTTTTTCAAATAATGGTTTACGTTGATTAATTAACTTGTTAATTAATCACATAACTTAAGTTATTAACTTGTATTAACAACTTATTACATACATAACATGTCTTCATGTTTATTAGACTTAAAATAATGTCTTTATATTTATATCACATTATTTAAAGTTTATAAATAATAATTTAAGTCACATAATTAATTCATTAATTAATCACGTAACATAATTTATTAAACTAATATCATCATCCTATCATATTTACAACATGTTTTCATGTTCATTAGACTCAAAACACATTTCACAATTTTCCAACACTTAGCAATTTTTTTCAAAATTTTCGGACAGGCGCGGCCGCGTGCCATTTTGCCTTGCAGCCGGCGCGGCCGCGCGGCTGCGGAATTTCAGAATCTGAAGTTCGCGAACGAACACAGATTTTCTCCCAATTCACATCATTACACTGATTAATAACGTTACCCATGAAGTATAAACTTCATAAAAATATTATACAACACTTATATCATGTTCTTAACAATCATAATCACATAGTTACACAATCTAAATACTTTTAATTTAACTGTTCTTCAATATTTTGCAAACTTTAAAGAAAAATATAAAATTTCTCATTGCGGATTCGTTACTACACCGAATCCACTCATTCCAATTTTATTTTCTTTGTTTTAACATATACAATCATATTCATGTATCAATTTAAATATAAACATATGATTCAATCATTAATTTAACCCATATGGGTTATTCACCCATATTCAATACTCTGTAATTTCATAAAACCCATTTATTAACAAAGTTATTTGATGTGATTAGTGTAAATCATGGATACATGATCTAACACATAATACTAACATCTACGGTCACATATATGATAACCTCATACTTTAATTTTCCAAAATGATTCTTAATAGAGAGTTTTTACAAAGACGTATAAAAACTCTGTAAATATTTGAAAAACCCAATTAAGGCCAAATTATATAAAATTGATCCTTTAAAATATGTTCATATGTTAGAAAAAAAACGTTATGATCACATACCCATATAGATAAAGCCATATCATAACCCAATTTTGAAACTAGTTTTTCACAGAAAACTAAAATACGTAAATGAAGAATTTGGAAAAATATAACTTTTAAAAACTTAAAAAGGAAGATTACCCTTTGTTAGTATGAAGATAATCACAGATAACACTTAAGATTTTCTCAAATCTCTTTCTTTCCCTCAATTTTTCTCTTTTCCTATGATATTTTTCTCTCAACTTTTCTCTGAGAATTTCTAACTTTTCCTTTGATAATGAATTAGGATAACCCAATATACGTATATATAAATATTACCGTTGTATTTACAACGGACTAACTCCTCTTAAGGCCCTGTTTGCCTTCCTTCTTTTCCTCATTTCTCTTTATTTTAATAAGTAGTTTATAATATAGTTAATGTAACACTTTAATTAATTCAATTAATCTTATTTAAATTAATAAAATAAAATAATATAATTCACATTTAAATCACATTGTCACATAATTAATATTTTTATTTATTAATTATGTCAATTCATTAATTCATTAATTAATTATTAAATTAACTAAAGTAACATATGCTTATTTAATTAATTCAATTAATCAAATAAACCCCATTAAATATATTCTTTGAACTATTAAATTACTATATATTAATTTAATTAATGTCACACATCTAATTAAATTAATCTACCAAAAATTCATGAATTAATTATTTAATTCAATAATTAAATCATTAAAAATATTTATTTATTTCAATAAATATTCAAATATCTTTACAAAATTCTCGTTTGTCACATCTTTCCCCCCTTAAAAGGATTCTGTCCTCAGAATTGCGGTTCGATTAATAATTTTGTCCCATCACATTCTCATAACCAAAATATTTATTTATTTCAATAAATATTCAAAACAACTTTGCAAAATTCTCAATATTTATTTATTTCAATAAATATTCAAACAACTTTGCAAAACTCTCGTTTGTCACATCTTTCCCCCCTTAAAAGGATTTTGTCCCCAGAATCACGTTCACAGATTCAAGAAAATAAGTGTGGATAATTCTTCATCATATTCTCTTCGAGTTCCACGTAGCTTCTTCAGCGTTGTGGTTCCTCCAAATTACTTTAACAGAAGGTATTACTTTGTGCTTGAGAACTTGCTCTTTCCTATCAACTATCTGAACAGGAACTTCTTCGTATGATAAATCTTTCTCAAATTGTAGGGGTTCATATTCTATCACATTTTTGTAATCGGGTTTATAACGTCGTAATACCGACACATGAAAAACGTTGTGGACATGCTCCAGTGCCGGTGGTAAAACTACCTCATAGGCTACTTCTACAATTCTTCGGAGTACCTCAAAGGGTCCAATGAACCTCGGGCTCAATTTTCCCTTCTTACCAAATCTTATCTTTCCCTTCCAAGGAGAGACCTTCAAAAATACAAAACTACCCGATTCAAACTCTACATTCTTGCGGTGTGGATCGGCGTATTTCTTCTGCCTATCCTGAGCCGCTACTAATCTTGTCCGAATCACTTTAACTATTTCTGCCGTTTGTTGGACTAACTCTGGTCCTAGCAATTGTCTTTCACCAACTTCATCCCAGTACAGTGGAGTTCTGCACTTTCTACTGTACAACGCTTCGTAAGGCAGCATACCAATACTAGCGTGGTAACTATTATTATAACCAAATTCTACAAGCGGCAAATGATCATCCCAATTGCCTTTAAAATCCATTATGCATGCTCTAAGCATATCCTCTAATGTTTGGATCGTTCTTTCACTTTGCCCGTCAGTCTGAGGGTGATAAGGGGTGCTCATCCTCAACTGTGTTCCCATGCATTCTTGCAGTCGCTTCCAAAAATTCGATGTGAAGCGCGGATCACGGTCAGAAATAATTGACACTGGCACCCCGTGCCTCGAAATAATCTCTTTTAAATATAACTTCGCCAATTGTTCTAGGTTAAATCTGATTTTGATAGGAAGAAAGTGTGCAGATTTCGTTAATCGGTCGACGATAACCCATACTGCGTCATAGCCTTTCTGGGTCTTCGGAAGGCCAACAACAAAATTCATTGTAATATGTTCCCATTTCTATATTCTGGGATTTCTAAAGGTTGTAACAAACCACTTGGTCTTTGGTGTTCTGCCTTGACCCTTTGACAAGTCAGACACTTGGCAACACAATCGGCAACGTCCCTCTTCAAATTTGGCCACCAAAAGTGTTGTCGTAAATCCTGATACATCTTGGTACTTCCGGGGTGAATGGAATACCTCGAACTATGAGCCTCGCTCAGAATGTCCTCCTTGATTTTTGGTATTGGCGGTACCCAAACTCTACTTTCAAATCTCAACAATCCTTCGCTATCCACTTTAAATCTAAGTTCAGTCCTTTCAGATATCTTTTTCTTTACTTCCTCACATTCCTTATCTAGGATTTGTGCTTCCTTAATCTTATCCAATAAAGTTGTACCAGCTTGCATCTGGAACAGTTTCTCGTCAGTCTCCATTGGATATCCTACTTCCAATTCCAGCTTTTCCATTGCTGAAATCAATTCTTCCTGTGCTGTCAGCATCATCAACTTTTCCCAACCCTTTCTGCTTAAGGCGTCGGCTACAACATTCGCTTTTCCTGGGTGGTATAAGATATCACAATCATAATCCTTTATTAACTCCAGCCACCTTCTTTGGCGCATATTCAAGTCTTTCTGTGTGAAAATATACTTCAGACTCTTATGGTCTGTATATATTTCACACTTCTCCCTATAGAGATAGTGTCTCCATATCTTTAAAGTGAATACCACCGCAGCCAATTTCAAATTATGGGTTGGATATCCCTTCTCGTAATCTTTTAGTTGTCGTGACGCATACGTAATGACTCTGCCGTTTTGCATAAGCACACAGCCTAGCCCTTTATGCGACGCATCACTATATACCACAAAATTTCCTGTGTCATCCGGAAGGGACAACACCGGTGCTGTACTTAACCTTCTCTTAAGTTCTTGAAAACTTTCCTCACACTTCTCCGTCCAAACGAATTTCACAACTTTCCTAGTCAAATTCGTTAATGGAGTGGCGATCTTGGAAAAATCCTGAATGAATCTTCTGTAATAACCGGCTAATCCAAGAAAACTTCTTACTTCCGACGGTGTTTTCGGCTGATCCCAATTCATCACTGATTCGACTTTGGAGGGATTCACCGAAATTCCGTCCTTATCAATCACGTGTCCGAGAAATTGCACCCTTTTTATCCAGAATTCACACTTTGAGAATTTGGCATACAACTTCTCTCTTCTTAATACATCTAACGTCAACTTCAAATGCTCAACATGTTCTTCCTTGGTCTTAGAATAGACCAATATATCATCAATAAAAACCACTACGAATTTTTCCAGAAACGGCTTGAACACTCTATTTATTAGGCCCATAAATACTTCAGGCGCATTTGTTAGACCAAATGACATAACCAAAAATTCGTAGTGACCATATCGTGTCCTAAACGCTGTCTTTGGGACATCTTCTGGCCTTACCTTCAACTGATGGTAACCACTTCTCAGGTCTCTCTTCGAGAAATATCTCGCTCCTTTTAATTGATCAAACAGATCATCAATCCTTGGCAACGGATACCTATTCTTAATGGTAACCTCGTTCAATTCTCTATAGTCGATGCAGAGTCGTATCGTTCCATCCTTCTTCTTAACAAATAATACCGGCGGTCCCCACGGTGATACGCTCGGTTGAATATATTTCTTGTCCAACAGCTCTTGTAGCTGTACCATCAATTTCTTCATTTCTACCGGAGCCATCCGGTACGGTGCTTTCGATATTGGAGCCGTTCCTGGCACCAAATCGATAACAAAATCTACTTCCCTGTCAGGCGGAAGTCCTGGCAGATCATCTGGGAAAACATCCACGAAGTCTCTTACGACTGGTATTTCTTCTAACTTTGGATTCTCTGTACGACTATCGACTATGTAGGCTAAATACCCCACACAGCCCTGTCTTAATAACTTCCTGACCTGCATCATCGTCAGACAACTCGCTTGTCTAGGAAATTTGCTGCCATAAAACACAACCTTTGACGGAGTTATAAGGTTAATACATTTCTTCTGGCATTCAATTACTGCTCCATAATTGAATAACCAATCCATTCCCAGGATAACGTCAAATTCCCCAAGTTTAATCGGGATAAGATCTACATTCATAACGTTACCCTTAATATCCACTCTACAGTTCTTGTGTATATACTTCACAGGAATTACTTCCTTGTTCGCAATCTCTATGTTCATAGGGATTTCTAATTCGTCTTTAAGCAATTCTAAATTCTTTGCAAAGTCATCGGATATAAATGAACAAGTAGCACCCGAATCAAATAAAATATAAGCATTGACTTTATTGATCAGAATGATACCTGACACCACATCACGAGACTGCACAGCGTCTTGTACGGTCATGTTAAATGTCCTTGCAGTTGGTCGGTTTTTCGAAGTCGGTCCGGTAATGGTAAGAGGATTTCCACTATTATTTTTCTTATGTCCACCTGACCCTGCCCCTCCAGATGCCTTCTTTGGACAGTCTCTAGCCAAGTGATCCTTTGACCCACATGTGTAGCAGGCGCCCTTCTTAGGGTTAGGGCAGTTAGGTGCTATGTGGCCTTCCTGACCACAATTGTAGCAAACTCTTTTTCCTTTCATGCAGACTCCCAAATGTGTCTTCCCACAAGTTGGGCATGGTTCTAACTTTTTTCTTCTGACTACCTTGCTGACTTACAGACGACGGGTTGTCATTCCATTTTCGTTTATGATTATTAGTTCCCGCTGTGTGACTGCCACTAGCCTTATTGTTTCCTTCACTATCATTCTTCTTCTTCTTTTGATCCTGATTGTACTTAGACACCGCTTCGCTTCCACCTTCAGCGATAATGGCCTTCTCCAGAACTCCAGCAAAAGTGTTCAATTGAAACATTGACACCTTGCTATACAACCAGGGTTTCAGTCCCTAGCCTTTCTTTCGTCAGTATGCACATGATATTGGGCAAACCTAGACAATTCGTTAAACTTTTCCGCGTAGCCGGACACAGACATATTCCCCTACTTCAACTCCAAAAACTGCACCTCCATTTGATTCTGGGAGCTGGTCGGGAAATACATCTCGAAAAACATTTCTTTAAACCTTTCCCAGGTTATTACTCCGTCTCCTCCCCTGATCTTATTTGCTTGCCACTAGTAGCTGGCTTCTGATTTTAACATAAATGTCGCGTAGGCGGTCTTCTGGTCCTCCCTAACTCGGGCGACCTCAAAAATTTTCTCTATTTCCATAACCCAAGTCTGAGCTTCTATCGGGTTCGTGGAACCCTTAAAATCTGGCGGTCCTACTGCCTTAAAGTCTTTAAATGGTGGAGCTTGAAGCTGATTGTTCATCGCTCCAGCCAACAGATTTACCAACTGCTGAACGGGGTTCTCATTGGCATCATTGTTGTTATTGGTTGACCCTTCTTGGGCTTGTCTACGATTTTGTCTCCTTCTTGACGGCATATTTCCTTTGTTAAGAATATACGCTCATTAGATCTTTATTCAATCTCTTAAATATTTAAGACTTAACTCAAATATTTAACATAACCACTTTAACTCTTTTCTTTTCAAATAACCTTTGATATTTTATTTAAATCAAAAGTTTTAAATATAGTACTATAGCATCTCTGCCATTTACTTCAACTATCCCAAGATAAAGAATCTTCAGGATTTAGTTTCTCAAAATATTCCTTTGTTTTTAATCACATCGGAATTTACATTAACTATTCCAAAGAGTATCACATAATGTTAAAAACTTTAACATACTCATTTAACCCATATCATCTTGAATAACTTAATTATTTTATTAAAACCAAAAGCTTTTAATACAATATGATAGCATTTCTGCCATTTACATCAACTATCCTGAAATAAAGTTTCTACAGGATTTACATTATTACAATATTCCTTTGTTTATAATCACATCGGAATTTACATTATTTACGATTATTTAAACATTAACAATATCATATTGTCCTATCACGGCCTACTAAGGCGTCGGACAGCTTCACTACGTTCTTCCTCTACAATGCGGGACATAGTCCTGCGATCTAACATATACCCAGGAAGTCCCTCGAACTGAATTGGATATCTCATAACTCGGTCCTAGGCCTCATCCGTTGCCCTCAGAAACGTGTAGCACGTCTCTGCAACCTTAACTCTCTTCGCACGGGCATCATCCTCTGCCAGATCTGCACGTCGTGCATTTCTCACCCAAGCTTCTTCCACTATGGCGAGTCTTTCAGATTTCTCTTTCAACTCACTCTTTAACTTTTCTATCTCCCCTGTCTTCTGCTCAGTTTGGCCCTTCTCATAAACCAAATCCCACTCCACATTGCCAAGACGGGTGCGGAGTGTCTCAATCTCACCACCTGAGCAACTAACTGCTCCCTCAACTCCTGAATTGTATCTCGTAACTCTACGTTGCGATCATACAATAAATCATACATATCAGCACTGACAGAGTTCGGTGGGAACTCCTCAGGGTCTTCCTCCTCCTCGGCTGCCTCAGCCGAAATCTCAACCTCCTCCTCTGAGTAAGTCTCTGGCTCATGCTCCTGACCAAAATTTGGAATCACAGGAGATGGCTCTGGCTGTACTAACTGCTCCCAGATAGTATGTATGTCCCGGGGCTCCTCATCTCTAGTCTCTAGGGGTTGAACATCCCTGGGCTGACTAGCTCCTCCAGTATCTGACATCCTGACAAAATAAGTTTTAAGTCTTAGTTTTTACGTGATGCTAATCAATACTCTAACAAGTATGAACACATAAGCACATAGCACATAAGGTAATTTTATTATCTTTCTTAGAACTCAATCAGAGTTGTCATTACTATCTTCACGAAGGCTACTATCCTAAGGTTTTTTCCCCACCTAAGGTTCATAACCTACGGCTTTGATACCAACTTGTGACACCCCCAAATTCGGTATCTTAATTTCCACAGGATTTGGTGTTCACTGTTCCAATATCATACAACTATCTACCCATAAATAATGAAATTCATTTATTAGATAAATAAATCATCATCTTACATCATCTGAAATAAAAATACATCATAAATCCCAGGTTAAACTTAACCTTAAATCTTTGTTGCGGAAACGTAAATAAATAAGTCTTAAGTCATCACACATAAATCTTGAACTTTAACATTCTTAACATCAACACAAGTCTTCAACACTTGTTAGCTTTTCCTTTGCCCTTGCTACTAGAAGGTACATCACTTCGTTCATTATTAGCTGCAATGTTATTATGCAAGAGTGAGCACGAATGCCCGCAAGTATAAAAATAGAACAATAATAACATGCGAGTGAAAGAATTCTGAATAACAGAAAGCTCAACATTTGAATCAAGAATATTAATCAAGAGTCAAATTACTTCTCAACTTTTGAATCACGAATTTTAATCGAGAGCCAAATTACTTCTGAGAGTCATTAAGACCTTGAACCGAGTCTTAGGTTGTCAAGTATATTAACCTTTCCAACCTTTAACAGTTATAAGACTATAGACTTTACTTCTCGTACTTAGGGAGATCAGCCCTTCGTACTGATACTATGCACATTATCTTAACGCTTAAAGCATCTTCATTAATCCCCTATATTAGGGTTGTTCATCTCAGTTTGACATCAGAATCCGCACCAAATAAAGTTGGTTTGGACAACTCAATAAATGATATTCAAATTGAATATTAACTTCTCAAGGTATACAATCGAATAAGTATTGTACACTTAAATGATACTTTTAAAAGAATCATAGCATCTCATGTGAAATTCTAAACTTGGATATTCAAGAGTAAGAATTTGCTCAACAATAGTAATTAAGCATAGCAATTTCTCAATTTAAAGAGTTTAGTTTAGGAAACTTGCCTAACAATAATAGTAAGTTAGGGATAGAAAACTTGCCTTGTGCGCAAGCTACAATTATTACTCACTTCTTTAATTACTCTTACCTATCACACATTTACAATATCAATTAATCACATGTTCGATATGATTATTGATTTACAATTAGTGTTCTTTGAACTCATTATTAGGTTTTTCAAATAATAATTTACGTTGATTAATTAACTTGTTAATTAATCACACAACTTAAGTTATTAACTTGTATTAACAACTTATTACATACATAACATGTCTTCATGTTTATTAGACTTAAAATAATGTCTTCATATTTATATCACATTATTTAAAGTTTATAAATAATAATTTAAGTTGCATAATTAATTCATTAATTAATCACGTAACATAGTTTATTAAACCCATATCAACATCCTATCATATTTACAACATGTTT
This sequence comes from Panax stipuleanatus, assembly GCA_020205555.1. Classification (NCBI taxonomy): domain Eukaryota; kingdom Viridiplantae; phylum Streptophyta; class Magnoliopsida; order Apiales; family Araliaceae; genus Panax; species Panax stipuleanatus. Next base: position 292,450 of record JAINUT010002541.1, read on the forward strand.
TCATGTTCATTAGACTAAAAACACATTTCACAATTTTCCAACACTTATCAATTTTTTTCAAAATTTTCGGACAGGCGCGGCCGCGCGCCATTTTGCCTTGCAGCAGGCACTGCCGCGGAATTTCAGAATCTGAAGTTCGCGAACGAACACAGATTTTCTCCATTTTCTCCCAATTCACATCATTACACTGATTAATAACGTTACCCATGAAGTATAAACTTCATAAAAATATTATACAACACTTATATCTTGTTCTTAACAATCATAATCACATAGTTACACAATCTAAACACTTTTAATTTCAATGTTCTTCAATATTTTGCAAACTTTAAAGAAAAATATAAAATTTCTCATTACGGATTCGTTACTACACCGAATCCACTCATTCCAATTTTATTTTCTTTGTTTTAACATATACAATCATATTCATGTATCAATTTAAATATAAACATATGATTCAATCATTAATTTGCCCCATATGGGTTATTCACCCATATTCAATACTCTGTAATTTCATAAAACCCATTTATTAACAAAGTTATTTGATGTGATCAGTGTAAATCATGGATACATGATCTAACACATAATACTAACATCTACGGTCACATATATGATAACCTCACACTTTAATTTTTTAAAATGATTCTTAACAGAGAGTTTTTACAAAGACGTATAAAAACTCTGTAAATATTTGAAAAACCCAATTAAGGCCAAATTATATAAAATTGATTCTTTAAAACATGTTTATATGTTAGAAAAAAAACGTTATGATCACATACCCATATAGATAAAGCCATATCATAACCCAATTTTGAAACTAGTTTTTCACAGAAAACGAAAATACGTAAATGAAGACTTTGGAAAAATATAACTTTTAAAAACTTAAAAAGGAAGATTACCCTTTGTTAGCATGAAGATAATCACAGACAACACTTAAGATTTTCTCAAATCTCTTTCGTTCCCTCAATTTTTCTCTTTTCCTCTGATATTTTTCTCTCAATTTTTCTCTGAGAATTTCTAACTTTTCATTTTATAATGAATTAGGATAACCCAATATACGTATATATAAATATTACCGTTGTATTTACAACGGACTAACTCCTCTTAAGGCCCTATTTGCCTTCCTTCTTTTTCTCCTTTCTCTTTATTTTAATAACTAGTTTATAATATAGTTAATGTAACACTTTAATTAATTAAATTAATCTTATTTAAATTAATTAAATAAAATAATATAATTCACATTGTCACATAATTAATATTTTTATTTATTAATTATGTCAATTCATTAATTCATTAATTAATTATTAAATTAACTAAAGTAACATATGCTTATTTAGTTAATTCAATTAATCAAATAAACTCCATTAAATATATTCTTTGAACTATTAAATTACTACATATTAATTTAATTAATGTCACACATCTAATTAAATTAATCTACCACAAATTCATGAATTAATTATTTAATTTAATAATTAAATCATTAAAAATATTTATTTATTTCAATAAATATTCAAATATCTTTACAACATTCTTGTTCGTCACAGCAACTAACTAAGGGAAGGGAAAACAAAGGGAAGGGAAGGGTGCAAATGTAACACAGAAAGACAAAGGAAAAGGAGCTGAAAACGAAATAAGATATGCCACTAACAAAGGAAAGGGAAAACAAACTGCAGAAACCCAAACTTGACAAGAAGCATGAACCAGGATTTTCATCCTCTGACTATGATGACTCTGATGTGGAAAGGATGCTTAGGGTTGATGAATTTGATCCTGAACCACATGAACAAGAACATAAAGGGTATCCAAAATTTAGGGAGGGTGTCAAAGAGGATCCTGAGTTTGAGTTGGGAATGACATTTACCAATGTCACTGAAGTGAGGGCAGCAATCAGAAATTATGGCATCAAACAAGGAAAGAAGGTGTATTTCAAGAAGAACCTGTCAAATAAGATCCAAGCAAGGTGTGTGGAGCCATGTACATGGTACTTCTATGCTGCAAAGATGCAAAGAGATCTCACATTTAAAATTACTAGGTTATAAAAAGTGCATACTTGTTGCGGAGAGTGAGATAATTATTGTATAAATGCAGAATGGATTGCCAAAAAAATATGAAGATGATCTTCGGATGAATCCAATATGGGGATTAGATCAGTTTCATACTAAAGTAGTTAAAGATTTGGATATTGGGGTATCAAGGAGCCTAGCTTACAGAGCTAAAAAAAGAGCAATAAAAAACATTGAAGGGAGTGATGAGGAGTATGGATTGGTTTTGGACTATGCTGCAGAGCTTAGAAGAGTCATGCCTGGGAGTAGTTATATCTTGAAGAGAGCAGAACCAGAGCATTGACAAAACTTAGGCAGATTTTTGAGATTTTATGTCTGTCTACAACCACTAAAAGAAGTATTCAAATTGGGGTGTAGACCACTGGTGGGGCTTGATGGCTGTTTTCTCAAAGAACCATATGGGGGTCAGTTATTGACTGCAGTTGGTGTTGACCCTAACAATGTGATGTGGCTAGTTTCTCGGGCCATTGTTGAATCTGAGAACACTCAGTCTTAGGTGTGGTTTATGAACTTGCTGGTGGAAGATCTTGGGATTGCAAATGATGGAGGATAGACATTCATTTTAGATAAACAAAAGGTATAAACATCTCTGATATATATGTTATTCCATCAATTATTACATTGATTGCATGTTTTTGATAAATTACCTTTTTTGTCCACAGGGTTTAATTAATGCTTTAGATGCTGTGGTCCCAGGTGCTGAACACAAATATTATGTTATGCATTTATGTAGGAACTTTTGGCAAAAACATAAAGGCTCTGGATTAAGAAAATTGGTGTGGAATGCTGCCAAAGCTACAAATCCTTATGTCTTTCAAAAGGCAATGGAGGTGTTAAAGAAGGAAGATAAGAGTGCATATGAATGGTTAGCTTCTAAGCCACCTGCTCAGTGGAGTAGGTCTCATTTTCAGACCATATGCAAAAGTGACATGTATGTAAATAACCATTGTGAGGTATTTAATAGCAAAATTCTTAAGTCTACAGTGAAACCAGTAATAGGGTGCCTAGAAGGACTTAGATTATATTGCATGAATAGGATTGTTAAAAGGAGGGAAATGATGTTAAAACATAATGGTGTAGTGTGCCCTAGAATAGCTAAGAAAGTAGAAAAATGGAAAGGTCATGCAGGGGGTGAACTGCCATTGTGGTCAGGTGGTGGTGGGAGGTTTACAGTGACTATGACATCTGGGGGTTATTCATTTGTGGTGAATTTGGGGAATAAAACATGTTCTTGTAGGAGGTGGGACTTGTATGGAATACCTTGTGCTCATGCTGTGTCATGCATTAACAAAATAGGACATGATCCATACACATATGTACATGAGTGTTTAACCAAGGACATGTATCTAAAGGTTTATAGTCAAAACATTAAGCCTATAAGGCACAAATCTGAGTGGGATTCTACTGGGATTGAGCCACCTTTGCCACCAGTTAAACATACTCATGTAGGCAGGCCTAAAGTTTTTAGGAGGAAAAGTAATGATCTTCCAAAATTAAATCCAGAAGGTACAAGTTTGAAGAGGAAAGGAACATCATTGAAATGTGAATTTTGCAAGGAATGGGGTCACAATTCAAGAAGGTGTCCTCAAGTAAGTTAAGTGTGTGTTTCTATTTGTGTTTTTTTAAGATCCTATATTGGGTTTAATACATTTCTATTTGTCTGTTTTCAGAAACTCAATAAGCGGTCAGATGTGATTTCAGAATCTTCCCAGGCTCCACAAAGTCAATCCTCTCAACCTCCTCCAAAGGCTAAGAGGGCTAGGAAGGCTAGGAAGGTTCAAAATACTTCCAAGGCTACAACACAAGAGTCTAAACAAGAGGCTGCAACACAAGAGTCGACACAGACATTGAATGTTGATTAAGAGAAAGCAGGAGGTGGAATGAATGTTGATCAAGGGAAAGTAGGAGGTTCTACAAAGTGGCAAGGTGGAATCCATTATGAGGGTAGCCAAAGAAAGGACTCAAATGATATATTACAACCCAAAGACTACACATGGAAGGGAAAACAATGTACAACACTAAGAGACCTAGAAGTTGCAGCAAGATCCAAAAGAGAGAAGATCCAGTTTAGAAAATCAAATAGTAGAGGGCCTACTGCAGATAAATAGTGTTGGGATGGGATTTTTGGAATCTTTTTGTTCTTTTTTGGGTACATAAATTTGCAGTGTTATGAATGCATTTGATGTATGTATGTTGCTTAGGGCTAAGAAGGTGTGGTTGGGATTGTCCAGTGATAGTGTATGGTGCTTTTTGTTAATAGGCATCTTAAGTTAATTGTTTTGAATTGCCTCTTCTTTGGGACATGTACTGGGAATTAAATACTTAATTGAATGGCCTCTGTTTTGAATTGCCTCTGCCATACAATGATGCCTCTTCTTTTTGTTAATTGAATGGCAATATCATCTCTGGTTTGTGCATTAATGTAGGGCTTGCTATTTAATGTACAATAGCAATAACAGTATGGTTGGTGTGCAAGTGATGTGCAACAGATATCATAACTTGCACACCAACCAAGTTACTGTCAACTTGCACACCAACCATTTTACTGTTAACTTGCACACCAACTATTCACACATGAACTATAATAAAAATTGAAAGCTTACAACATTTTCATTCACACATGCACAATAATATAAATTTAAAGCTTACAACATCTTCATTAAAAGAAAGTGCCCATAAATTACAACCAATAAACTTCCTAGAGTACGACCAATACATACATTGCCTAGAGTACTACCTAGACTACTTCTATATTGCTAGAAATTACAATCCCAGAGCACTACCAATACATTGCCTTGAAATTTACTTGTGGGGAATTCTAGCCTTTGTTGAGATGAACATGAAATAAAAAATCAGAACCCAAGTTGTAGTCAACAGACCCTTTGCAATCCTTGCCCTAATTCTGCACTCCTTCAGTTCATCTTTCAGTGCTTTGATTTCAGCATCCAAAATCTCTAATCTTCTAATTAATCCAAGTATTACTTCCCTTGAACGATCACACATTGGAGGATCAACCCAAGGAAAGAAATTACAACCACCGTGCCCATCTGCACACTAATCTGGACAACCAAGGAATCTTCTACCGACATTGTTTGAGCTTCTCCAAGCCGTCTTCATCACTGATTTCTTCATGCACCAGCAATTTCGATCCATAAGCCCTAATTTTCCCTAATTTTCTTGATCGAATTTCTTGGATTTACAATCTATTCGAGCTGCACGAGTGCTACTGAATCACTGTGAGCTTTAGTAGTTTGTTCCAACTCGGGAAGTAGAAGAAGATAAGGAAAATACTTAAACACCTCTCCAGATCCACACATGTGCCTTAGCCGGTCACTTTTGACCGGTTAACTGACGAAAGTGTGCTTTTTGTTACATCTAACTGAAGTTTGGGGTATACTTAGACATTTTTTTTCAGTTTGGGGTGCAAAAGTCAACATGGGTGTAAAGTTTGGGGTGCAAATTATCTTTTAGTCTTTATTTTATTACTTTTTAGTAAAGAATTTAATCCATCATAAGTATATAAAACTAATTAATAATTTTATATAAAAAGATAATCTTACATTATTATACAAGATAAAACTAATTAATAATTTATATAACATGATCTTAAATTATTATACACTAAAGATACAGAGAATTAGTATATGCACATTTTTCACTAATCTCTATGCATCTCGTCCATCGTTAATGATGTCGAACAAAATATCTGATATTAACTTTGAAAAATTAAAATTTGATCTTATATTTTGAAACGACTTATAGTTTAAAATAGTTATTAACAATATTAAATAAATAATTATGCAATTAAAATAATAAATGTAGTTGCAAGTCAAAAATATAGTTTTTTTTTAAATATCCTAATCTATTACAATAATTTATCTTAATCAAGAGGAAGGGGTTTGGGGAAGATGATAACTTATTGTCTTCATCGCTCTGTGTTCTTCTAAACCTTGATAGAAGTGAATCATACTAGTAAATAAATATAATTAAAATAAATATAAATATATTATTAAATATATATTTAAAAATATCGTTAAATATCTCTTTTAAAATAATGTAAGGTAAATTTAGGAAGTCAAATTCAGAATTTGCTTTCCTTGTCGGATACCAAATGCAAGATCGTTAGCTAATGAAATCTCTTGGATTCTGAGCAACTAAACCACTTTCCAGCTTATCTAAGCAAAAACTTTAGATCTCAACTCCTTAATTATTGATGTTGATGCCTATGTAATCCCACCTTTACATATTCACTTTATTGCTATGATCTATCTTACTTCTGCTAGTGCTTTAACTTGGCAATAAATTATTTTACCCCAATTGCTGACCTTTATCCATGGTTATTAAATTCGGATCGGATCCTCGGTTTAATCGGTAAAAATCAGATCAATAATTCAGTCCGATTAATTAACCCGGTTTTATTGATTTAGTCAAAAATCGGTTGATCCGATTTACTCGCCGGTCCAACTAGTAGTTCAATCGATAAAATCGGTTAATTAACTTAATGACCTGATTTTTCTTTTATTCTTTTTTTTGTACAATTTTTTTTAATATTGAAATAAAACACTTTTAATAAAATTGTAACTCAACTTTATTATGTTTTAGTTAATAAAAATGAGATTTTTTAAAATTTTATTAATTACTAATAATATATATTTTTATATATTAATGACGTCACTGGGTCAATAATGGTTCGACCAGTGGTTGGACCAGTGACTCATCCACCCGGTACCTTTTTCGATTAGATGATGGGTTCGGATATGAAAACTTTGCCTTTATCCTTTCAAATGTTTTGTACTTGAGTATGTCAATTGTAAATATGTTTAAGTTAAATATTCGAATGACATAATAACAAAATAAAATTATTAACATACTTCCAAATATAATTTTTTTATAATTTTTTTGGTTTAAAATTGAGGTTATGAAAACCATGTCAATATATATATATATATATATATATATATATATATATATATATATATACATATATATATACATATATATATATATATATATATAGGGACTGATCCATAGTTAACATTGTCAATTTAAGATTATCCTCACAACACATTGTGTCCGTCCATCCGTAGATCGAATGGTTAATAGAGTTCTCGTCCGCAGTTTAATACTACGAATGAGATAGATGACCAACATACTCCTTGTAAAAGTCCCTCGTTCGCAGTATTAAAATGCGGACGATTGGCCAATTGGAAAACGACCTCGTTTTTAAATAAGTGTTGTCCATAGTATTAAACTGCAAACGCTAGATATGGCTAAATTTCAAATTTTCTTTAATTTTATCCAAATCAAGATATTATTCTCATCCGCCAACCGAAAACCACAGAAAATTGTCAATGGGAGCGTCGAACATGTTGTGCCGATGGGATTGCCAAGAAATTGGATACTGCCATATGATGAACGAGTTTCGTTTTGGTGGTTGAAGAGAGTTTGGATTTGCGGATGCCGAAGCCGAAGATGACTATATGGCACAATAGTAATTAACTGAATATCTCCCAGTAGAAATTCCATATTAGCGATTGGATCCATCATAAAATCTGTAAGACCCCAACTTTTTATGAATAAAGATTTAATTTTGTCTAAATATTATTCTAAATAGCAAGGTGATAATTTAATAAATGTTATAGTTATGGGTGATATTTGCAAATTTTACAAAGTAAGCAAGTTGTCATAAAATATTCGTTGTGTCAGGGAATATTCGTTTGGACGGAGAATATTCTTTTTATCGGGGAATATTCGTACGACGGCGCAATCATTGGTTGACCCCACAACGGAATAACTGTCGGATATAGAAAGCGACAGAAATAACCTTTTTATAAAAATAACGAAAAAACTTTTACCGTTAAACTGTTGAAATACACGGTGATAAAAGTACAGTAATACGCGTTGTTGCACAATAGCACACGGTATTGCACAGTATCTCTGATTATTGATTCTTACGTAAGAAGTCACTCAGTATTCAATAATTATCACAGTAGTTGCTGCATAGTATCTCATATAACTGTTTCAATAATTGTTATAGTAACATCAACACAATATTTTATAGTATTAAATCAATATTTGACACTACTCAGTTATTCATATTATTATTTGCATCATTAACAATGTTTATAAAGTTCTGTCGAGGAAAAGGGTTATGTTATTTAATTACGCGCTAATAAGGAGAAATTCTTATCGGAAAGTCCCCTCTTTCTTGGGAACGATCTGGTTGTCAATATTGTGAGTTATAATATTAATCATGAATAATTGTTGAAAGAAAAAAAATGGGTTCATAAAATATAAGTGATTCGTGGAAAATATTTATTCAATTTTTGATATAAATAGAGAGGTTTGTCATGAGGCGTTGGTTGAAAGTTTGGCTTATTATTCCATGGGGGGACGTACTAATTTTTCAGACCGTCGGTTGAAGTTTTAATAGTAAATCAATATGGACCGTCGGTTGAAGTTTTAATAGTAAATCAATATGGACCGTCGGTTGAAGTTTTAATAGTAAATCAATATGAACCGTCCGTGAATTAGTTACTATTTAGTTCATTCTTCTATAAATAGGTTGCTTAGTTAAGTAATGAAACTCACACCAGAATCAGAGAATTCCTCTTCTATAATATTGTGCGTATTTCTTTGTAGTATAAAAATACTTTGAGTGTAGCTAAGAGTGCAAGATTTTCTCAAGATAATCTTCGTTATACCAGCCAGATTTAGTCTCCTACTAAGGTAAAGGATGTTATTTTCTTTCAATAATCGTAAGGGTTGTCATTCTATTCCTTATTAATCTGTGGGAATAACCTGTTTACGCGGACTACCGCATGCATAGTGAATAACCCTTCGTATTTATTCTTTATTAAGTTGTGAAAATAATCTATCTACGCGGATTATTGCATGACGGGTGAAAATTCATTTGCAGTTTTGTATATTATCCCATTTCATATTCTTAAATTTAAACTCACTATGGTAAGTCTTCTATAATTCTTGAAATGATTAAAAAATCCTTAATGTTTACGCTTCATCTAATATCATTTTACTGGATTATTAGTCTGAACTTTCTTATTAAATTTTAAATCTTTTCATGTCGGGGTACTATTCATACGGGATACTATTCATACAGTACTATTCATAACGAAATTAATTTTTTTTTTCTTTGTCTAAGTTATCTTTTATGAATCTTATTCTTGAAATTGAATCCATGTTTTGATCTTCATGTTGACAATTTGGACATTCTTGAACTCTGGATAAATTGAATCAATGGATTCATTCTTTATATCATTGTCATAATCCTCAGACTTAAATTATGGTGAAAGTTGCCTTTGGCCCGTAGTGCAAAGATAAACTGTTGATTGATGAATATCTTTGACCCGTAATACAAAAATGGACAGGTGTTTGGCATGATCATGACCATTGGTGATACAAAAGAATATCTTTGGCCCGTAGTGCAAAGATAAAATGTTGAATTGCATAATTATTGATTGGTGTTACAGAGATAAAATATTTCTGATGGACCTCTAACTCGTAGAAGATAGTAGACATCATTCTCTACTTGACTCTTCTAATGGATTGTTATTTCCACTGTAGTTGTTGATCTAAAACTTGTTGTCCATAATATTTTATCTAATTTATTATTGTTGAAGGCTAATGATAATTTATTCTTCATTATCTTAGTTATAATATTCTTTACTGAGTTAGTTGAGCTCACCCTTTTCCTTTTTGTTCCATTGTTCTTCTCAGGAAATGAGAGTGTCGTTGGGACTAGTCGGAGAGTGGAGTAATGATCCGAGATAGTAGTCCTCACTATTCTATAAAATAGTGCGTCAATAAGTGTAATGAGGACTTAATTTGAGTGTGAATATTTTCGTGTTATATACGACACAATATTTGTATTGAAACTCACAGTTTATGTGTGGTCGTATTTTGTATGACAGATTAATAGTTGCAAATAGGAAGATTTGTATTTGGATTCTATACCATGTATTTTGGCTACTCAAAATGGGTTGTGTGGACCTATTTTGGGAGCGTCACAGTTAGTATCCGAACTTAGAGATATGATCTCTGGTGGAGATCTGGGATTAGAACTAGGAGGGGAGAGACGAGTAAAACCTTCGTTAGTGTGTCCTACCTAAGCTTATTGGTTATTTAATTGGTCGGTTGGAATATAGGAATAATATGTGACATGTCAATTTCTTTAATTAACCGGCCTTGTTTTGTGGCATTATTTGAGAATGGCATCTAAAAATTTGGAGATAAGCAATGGATCATATGAGACCATTGAGACATTGTCAATCAATAACCAAGATAATGTGCATCAGGAAGACAATAATCCTCTTGTAAACAACACCACCGACCAAATGATGAAAGATGGGGTGTTTAGGAGCTTTCTACAATTCATGCAATACTAGATGAGAGAAACTCCTGTTCAAAATTAAGGTGGAAACAATGGTAATTCACGGCTGGTCACTGCCAAGCAACTCAAGGAGTTGGGACTGCCAGAGTTTTTGGAAAAGCCAGAGCCACTCAAGGCAAAAGCTTGGATAAAGCATATCACCAAAATGTTTGATGTCCTAAGATGCACAGAGGAGTAAAAGGTTTCCTTCGCCACCTTTATGTTACGTGAAAAGGCAGATTACTGATGGAAATATGTGAAACGTACTCCTCTTTTTGCACTTAAGATGTCTTGGGTGAAGTTTCAGGAATTATTCAACGACAAGTATTTTCCAAAAAGTATTAGTCAAATGAAGGAGGTGGAATTCATCAAACTAGAATATAACAATATGACTGTATCACAATACGAGGTCAAGTTTGCAGAATTATTCCGATTTGCATCCCATTTGGTGGATAATGAGGAACGAATGACACGAATATTTTTGAGAGGTTTGAAACCTGAAATTCGTCAATACCTCATTTCTTATAAACTTTGTTTGTATTGTGAATAAGGCTCAATTATTGGAGCTAGATAATCAGACATTTCAACCAAAAGATAATAATCGACAACACGATAATAGTCGTACCAGTGGCAATGGTCATCGGAACAATGATAACCAGCATGGAGGAAATTATCATGCCAGAAATGGTAACCACTTTGGTGGTAATCCTGGCCAAGATAATAGAAGAAGTGAGTCAAGTGGAAATTTTAAAAAGAGAATATTCAAGAATGACGAAAATATATCGACAGCAGTACCAGCACCCGTTTCTAGGGGAGGGGAACGACCACCAGTCGTATGTTATAAATGCTAACAAGAGGGGCACATTAGTCCAAATTGCACACAGCAACCCAAAGTGTGTTACAATTGCGAAAAGGAAGGTCACATATCTCGAGTGTTCCCTATAGCGAGATCGAGTCCAACTGTAATGGTGACACCAAAGGCTGTCCTGGACAAGTCAAAGTCGGTGGTTTAAGGGAGAGATTTTATCGTGACTACCCAAAAAGCGAGGAACCCGAACGAAGTTATCACGGGTAAGCTAATCGTAAACTCTTGCGACGTCTATGCCTTATTAGATATCGATTCTACCTGCTCTTTTATTTCACCTGCTTGTGCTCAATGTTTGAACTTGACCCCTGAGAAATTAGACTTTTACTTATCTTTTGAAACTCCGTTGGGAGAAATCTTCGTTACATCCACCATTTATAAATCTTGTTTGATTCAAATCGGCACCCTCACATTACCTGTTGATCTCATCTCTTTGAATATATTTGCATTTGATGTGATTTTAGGAATCGACTGGTTAATTACTCATCATGCTAAAATTAATTATTTTCGTAAGGTCGTTAGGTTTCATATTTCTAACCAACCTGTTATGCGAATTCAAGCAACCAAACCACTAAAATCAATCACTGTCATTTCAAGTCATAAATCCATTCGTTTATTGAAAAATGGATGTCAAACTTTCTTAGCCCATGTCAATGATTTAAACAAAAATACGTCAGATTTGAATGATATTTCTATTATTAATAAATTCTCTGATGTATTTCTCGAAGTACTTCCTGGCCTACCCCCAGAACGTGAAATCGAATTTTGTATTAACTTTGAACCCGGTACAAAACCTATTTCCAAAATCCCATATCGAATGGCTCTTATTAAACTTCAGGAGTTAAAAACCCAATTACAAGAGTTGTTAGACATTGGTTCAATCGTCCTAGTACATTGCCTTGGGGTGCTCCTGTGTTATTCGTAAAGAAGAAAGACGGGAGTATGCGACTTTGTATTGACTATCGAGAGTTGAATCATGCCACCATCAAAAACACGTATCCGTTACGTCGCATTGATGACCTGTTTGACCAGTTGCAAGGTGCTCAATTCTTCTCAAAGATTGATCTTCGTTCTGGGTATCATCAGTTAAAGATTAGAACCGATGACATTCCAAAGACTGGCTTCAGAACTCAATACGGACATTATAAATTCTTAGTCATGTTTTTTGGATTGACTAATGCTCATGCTGTGACGCCCCCAAATTCGGGACCAACACTTGGTCACTCGAATTCGGTTCGTCAAGTGCTCATGGTAATACAATAATAACTAAAATCTCACATCCACAGCGGAAGATCTAATTTAGAATAATATACAATGATTTGTTATAATTATTCCCCCAAGTCTCGCAACCTAAAGTACTTAATAGATTACATAATAATATCAATTAACGACTTATTACATAATCTAACTTAAGCTTAAACATAATCAAATCCAGTCTTACTACATCATCTTAATACAACATTAAAATATTTTAAAACATAAAAGAGACAAGCTAGTTGGTAGCCTTGCCCTTGCCTTTATCAATGCCCGAAGGTTCGCCATGCTATGCCTTAACTGAAATGTTTTAGGGAAAGCAAGAATGAGCACAATTTGCCCAGCAAGTAATATACAATAAGGGTGAGTAATATAATTCCCAATTCTCGAAAGGGTATAACAAGGTTTGATAGTTCAAGGATAACAAGAATATCAACAGTTCTCAATAATAGTCGCTAAGGACAGAGTAATATCAATGTAAATCAATTCAAGATTTCAAGATAACTGAATACTGAGCAGTCACTAAGGACTATGAACTTCTACTAGAATTAACAATATTAAACTGATAACCTAAATCAAAAACAAGTACAACAGGTGATCAGCCTAAAGTACTCTACGTTATGTATAACAATCAAACATACTCAAGTGCGTACGTCAGTTCTCCGACAATTATATATTCCCTTCAAAGAAGGTTGTTCTTCTCAGTCAAATACAAGATTCTTCACCAATCAATTGGTTTGGATCGCTTTTCAATAATATAAGTCTAGCCGAATCAAATGGCATAGACACTTTTATAATATTCAAGAACAATACCAAGTTCAACATGAATAATAGCTTTAATGAAATAAGAGTTCAAGTATGCTAATTCAATTCAAACGATTAAGTAAAGAAACTAGTTCGCAATATACAAGGATAGAATACTTGCACCGTAAAAGAATGTAAGTTAGGAAACTTGCTTACAACATTCCTCGAATAACGCAAACACAAAGATAGGATACTTGCCTTATGCGTAGTTTATCCACGAAAAGCAAATCAATACTTTCGAATCCCTATCGTAATATAGTTACATATATATATGATATCCATTAGTCATATAGTTTAACATTATATCTCATCTCGTATATACGATTAACACATAAGCTAAGTCTTGACCTAGTTACACAGTTATACAGTATCATATAATTTCACAAGTCTCGACTTTTAATGTCTTTTATCATTAACGTTCCTCTTCTCAAGTTAGTCATCTTCATACATTATTACTATCATGTGAGACTACCACAAATAGTAAACATACTCTCATATTATTAATATCACATAAGACCACAATCAATACTAAATATATTTTATTTTAGCAAGTTATGGCATTTTCATAAGTTAACCGTCAAAATCGGATTCAAGTAACATCATATAATATCACGTTGCATGTATACATTTTAAAGAATACTTTTATGTTTGTTCAACCCTTTCACTTTCATTAATAATGTTTACTAATACGGGCTAACACGTTCATGCTACATTACGAAATCTATATACGTAAGTTAATGTGTTCGACATGTATTTCAAGGTTATATAAACATGCCCGAAAAATCAGAATGTATATATGGTCTTTACATGTCAATATCAACCTTCAAAACTTGTATTTTTGTTAGAAATGTTCAATAGTGAGGTCTAACATGCTCTTGTCATACTATGAACCATATATACATAAGTTATTATGTCTTTCATGCATCTCTACCTCATACCAATATGCCTTGAAAATCAGAACATCAATGTGTTACACACATGTCAAAGTTTGTTTTCAAAACTTTGATTTTCGTTAGGAAAGTGCACTAGTTAGGTTCACATGTTCATATTATATCATGATACATATATACTTAAGTCAATATGCATTTCGTGTGTGTTTAGGTCATACCAATATGTCTCACAAGTCAGAACATAACCATGGCGCCTATATATCAAAGTCCCTTTTTGAAAACTCTAAGTTACTTTGAAGAACAAAATTCTTTTTGTCAAAATGTATACTATCTTGGTCTAAAACATGTTTACATCGCCTTAGTACATTCATATGTATGTATTCATTATGCTTGCATGCTTATTCTAATCCGTTTCAATAATTATCACTTAGCAGCAATCAAGCAGGAACAAAATTTGCAGAAACTGGGATCAGGGCCCGGCGCAGCGCAGCGCAGTGTAATACCGGCTCAGCTGCGCCGTGCCTGGTTCAGTTCAAGACATAGTCTGCTTCGGCAGACTTTATCCCAAATCTCAGAATTACTTCACGAAATCTATTCTAATCACCCACATTCTAGTTTAAACATGTAAATAAGTTCATATCACAACTAAGTAAGTGTCCTACCACCTAATTACAATCCAAATTGGTCATGATCAAGATTTAAACTTTTATCAGAAAACGAAAATGAAAATGAAGAACATGGGAGTTGTTGTAAGAATTCGATTGCTAGTAAGCCACATTGCATTCTAAGATGTTACTAAGTCTATATAACAACCAACAATTACAACCCAATTAATTTATCAGGATAACCATGCTTAATTCAAGAATTTGAAAATCTCAAAGAACATGAGATGAAGAACATGAGAAGGATTATACCTCTGCTATATGAATTGAGTTAGCTGTAACTTGATTCCTCTCTCAACTGACTCTCTATCTATATGTATTTCAGTGAACTAACAATCCTTCACTTCATAGAATTCTCAGCAAGATGAAATGTGAAGGAAGGAGGCTTCATTTATAGGCAAAATCAAAATACGGTCCATGCTTCTAACTTCCAAATCAAACTAACGGATGAATGAATTGTATGAAGGTTATGAAGAAGTTGGTAGATTAGTTGGTGGAGGAAATCATGAAGCCCACATCTTTGTTCATCATGAGCTATGAAACTAAGAGTTTGCTGAAAATAAGAAGGGAGAGTAGGCATAGGCTTTCACGTGTGGGAGAGGATGAGGAATGGACAAGCCATATATCTCAGCATTTGAAAGGAGTATTGGTTCAATGTAGTTCTTTTCAGTTCTCATTTTAGTTCCCACATGTAATTCCAATGCATATCATTACTATAAATAGAAGGTTTAGGGATTTTATATGTACTATTATCATTTAACCTATGTACATTGGTTCCACATTTTAATAATTAATGAAGATAACATAAGATAGTTAAGCATTATTAAATTATCTATCATATAATCATGATGTCCTACTTTAATGTATATTCACATTGTCACTTAGGCATTTCATGCAACTCCCATAATTCAATAAACCTTACTATATAATAGTGTCATATTACACTTCCTATAATACATAGTTAGCTACTATATGTTACACATTTAATTCGCATGCTTGCACATAGAATTACTCATCTTATTAATTAAATATTAATTACTAATATACACACATCCTTCATCAATCAATATAATTGTTAATCTCCATAACAATTTAATTAACCCTTATATGATTAATTATCACTTTAATATAAATCTTATTATATTTATAAACACGTTGCGTATTATTATTATATTATTTACAATAATAATAATCCACACATCATTAATTATCATTAATATTCTATAACAATTAATTAATATTCTATGATAACAATTAATTAATATTCTACAATTAACAATTTATCAATCAATACTGATTAATCGTTCACACAGAATTTTCTTATCAATTATTATTATGCTATCACACGCATTAATAATAATTCAACGTACTATAATTAATATAAATTAATTTTCACTTAATATTTCTTTTGTTAATTAATATCATCATTAATATATCTCATCACTGTGCCACACAAGGCTCCAATATTTTCTCAATTATTGTAAATATTCAATTGAATATAATTGAGTTAACTCATCCATAACACAAAATCATTTATATATGAATAAATATTCACTTCCATTAATATATTCATTTAATAATATATAGAAATTCTCGGGTATTACACATGCTGCCTTCATGGATATGATGAACCGAGTATTCAAGGAATATTTGCATCATTTTGTGATTGTCTTTATTGATGACATCTTCATTTACTCCAAAAGTCGTGAAGATCATGAGCAACATGTGAGTCTGATAATCGAAAAGCTTCGTGAAAACAAGCTATATTTCAAGTTGAAGAAATGCAAGTTCTGGCTTGAGGAAGTAGCATTCCTTAGGCACGTGATATCGAAACATGAAATATCAGTTGACCTGGTGAAGATTGAAGCAATACAAAGTTAGGAGAAACCTAAGTCAGTAACCAAAATATGTAGCTTTCTGGGTTTAACTGGTTATTATCGGAGATTCGTGGAAGGATTTTCTCGAATCGCCACTCTATTAACGCAGCTGACTCGAAAAGATATAAAATTCGGATGGAGTGAGGAATGTGAGAAGAGCTTCTAAGAACTCAAGAGGAGACTCATTTCAGCACCTATTCTGACAATACCATCAGGTTCGGAGGGATTTGTCATCTACAGCAATGCTTCAGGCAGAGGTTTAGGATGTGTTCTCATGCAACATGAGAAAGTCATAGCCTATGCCTTACGACAACTCAAAGAATATGAGAGAAATTATCCTACTCATGATCTAGAGTTGGCTGCAGTCGTTTTCGCCCTAAAGATCTGGAGACACTACCTGTATGGGGGAGAAAGTGGAGATCTATATAGATCATAAGAGCTTTAAATATTTCTTCACTCAAAAGGAACTAAACATGCGGAAACGACGTTGGCTTGAGCTGTTGAAAGATTATGGCCATACTATTCAATACTATCCTGGATAAGTGAACGTGGTAGCTGACGCATTGAGTAGAAGATCATATGCGGGTACGAGTGCGATATTGTCGACACAAAGGCCCATTTTGTATGACTTACAAAGGACGGAGATAGAAATAAAGACTCCAAGGACCTGTGTGAAGATGACAAATATAAGCGTAGAACCGAATTTAATCAACAAAGTTAAAGCTGCTCAAGCTATAGATCCGGAGTTGATGAATATGAAGAAGAAAGTGCAAAAAGGTGCTATTCCAAAAGAAAGAATTGACAAGGAAGGGATACTTCGAGTCAACTCTAGACTTTGTGTTCCTGACGACTCTGATTTGAAGTATAAAATAATGATGGAGGCACATAACACACCATCTATCATGATCTTTGACATACATTTTGGTGGAGCAACATGAAGAGAGAGATCATAGAGTTTATCTCGAGGTGTTTAATGTATCAAAATGTCAAGGCAAAGCATCAAGTGCCAAAGGTCCATTGCAAACACTTGAAATTCTAGATAGGAAGTGGGAACACATCAACATGGATTTTGTTATGGGTCTTTCCAAGGTTTCTCAAGGCATAGATGTAATTTGGGTCATTGTCGATAGATTAACCAAGTCTGCTTATTTCTTGCCTATACGAGAAACATATTCACTTGAACGTCTTGCTCGTATGTACATAAATGAGATTGTAAGACTGCATGGTATGTCAATATCCATAGTTTTTGATCGAGACCCTAGATTCACTTCATGATTTTGGGTCAGCTTGCAGAAAGCTATGGACACAGATTTACGATTCAGTTCTGCATATCATCCTCAGACGGACGGGCAATCGGAAAGGACTATTCAAACTCTTGAAGATCTATTGAGACTCTGCGTACTAGACTTCAAAGGAAGTTGGGACAAGTACTTACCATTGGTGGAATTCTCCTACAACAACAGTTATCAAGCAAGTATAGGCATGGCTCTATTCGAGGCGTTGTATGGACGAAAGTGTCGTTCTCTAGTATGCTGGGACGAGGTGGGTGAAGCAACATTGCTAGGACCAGAGTTGGTACGCATGACTACGGAAAAGATTCAAATGATCCGGCAACGTATACAAACAACACAAGATCGATAAAAGAGTTATGTTGATCTTCATCGAAGGGACGTGTAATATAATGTTGGAGACCATGTATTGTAATATGTGACTCCATAGAAAGGAGTTACGAGATTCGAAAAGAGTGGAAAGCTCAACCCACGATTTATTGGTCCATTTAAAATCCTCGATCGAGTAAGAACTGTGGCCTATAGACTCGCCTTACCGCTAAGCATGTCTCATATTCATAACGTTTTCAATATATCTATGCTACGTAAGTATGTGAAAGACCCAAACCATATTATTGAATTAGAAACAGACGAGATAGCCGAAGATTTAACGTATGAGGGCGTACCTGTCAAGATCTTGGATAAGAAGAAACATATTCTACGCTCAAAGGTTATACCTCAAGTCAAAGTTTTATGGAGAAACCATAATATTGAGGAAATGACCTGGGAGTTAGAATCTAAAATAAAAGCAAGGTATCCTCAACTCTTCGAAATATCAAGTACGTACATCAATTTCGAGGACACAATTTCATAAGGAGGGGAGGTTGTAAGACCACAACTTTTTATGAATAAAGATTTAATTTTCTCTAAATATTATTGTAAATAGTAAGGTGATAATTTAATAAATGCTATAGTTATGGGTGATATTTACTAATTTTACAAAGTAAGTAAGTTGTCATAAAATATTCGTTGTGCCAAGGAATATTCGTTTGGACGGGGAATATTCTTTTTGTCATGGAATATTCGTACGATGGCGAAATCATTGGTAAACCCCACAACGGAATAACTGTCAGATGTAGAAAGCGACAGAAATAACCTTATTATAAAAATAACGGCAAAACTTTTACCGTTAAACTGTTGAAATACCTGGTGATAAAAGTACAGTAATACACGTTATTGCATAATAGCATACGGTATTGCACAATATCTCTGATTATTGATTCTTACGTAAGAAGTCACTCAGTATTCAATAATTGCCACAATAGTTGCTGCATAATATGTCACATTATTGATTCAATAATTGTTACAGTAATATCTGATTAATATTTTATATTATTAAATCAATAATTGACGCAACACAGTTATTCATATTATTATTTGCATTATTGACAATGTCTAGAAAGTTCTGTCGAGGAAAGGGGTTAGGTTATTTAATTGCGCACCAATAAGGAGAAATCCTTATCGGAAAGCCCCCTTTTTCCTGGGAACGATCTGGTTTTCAATATTGTGAGTTATAATATTAATGATGAATAATTGTTGAAAGAAAAAAAATGGGTTGATTAAAGATAAGTGATTTGTGGTAAATATTTATTCAATTTTTGATATAAATAAAGGGGTTTGTCATGAGGCGTTGGTTGAAAGTTTGGCTTATTATTCCATGGGGGGGACGTACTAATTTTTCAGACCTTCGGTTGAAGTTTTAATAGTAAATCAATATGGACTGTCGGTTGAAGTTTTAATAGTAAATCAATATGAACCATACGTGAATCAATTACTATTTAGTCCATTCTCCTATAAATAGGTTGCTTAGTTAAGTAATGAAACTCACACCAGAATCAGAGAATTTTTCTTCTATAATATTGTACGTATTTTTTTTCTAGTATAAGAATACTTTGAGTGTAGCTAAGAGTGCAAGATTTACTCAAGATAATCTTCGTTATACCAGTTAGATTTAGTCTCCTACTAAGGTAAATGATGTTATTTTCTTTTAATACTCGTAAGGGTTGTCATTCTATTCCTTATTAATCTGTGAAAATAACCTGTCTACGCGGAGTACTGTATGCATGATGAATAACCCTTCGTATTCATTCTTTATTAAGTTGTGGAAATGATCTGTCTACGCGAAATACCGCATGATAGGTGAAAATCCATTTGCAGTTTCGTATATTATCCCATTTCATATTCCTAAATCTAAAGTTACTATATTAAGTATTACTTCTATAATTCTTGAAATGATTAAAAATTCCTTAATGTTTATGCTTCATCTAACATCATTTCACTAGATTATTGGTCTAAACTTTCTTATTAAATTTTAAATCTTTTCATGCCGGGGTACTATTCATCCGGGTACTATTTATACAGTACTATTCATGAGTACTGTTCACAATGAAATTAAATTTTCTTTTCTTTGTCCAAGTTATCTTTTATGAATCTTATTCTTGAAATTGAATCCATGTTTTGATCTTCATGTTGTTAATTTGGATATTCTTGAACTCTGGATAAATTGAATTATAAATGTCTAATATTTATTCTTTCTCTCACTGGATTCATTCTTTATATCATTGTCATAATCCTCAGACTTAAATTGTGGTGAAAGTTGTATTTGGCCCATAATGCAAAAATGAACTGTTAATTAATGAATATCTTTGGCCCGTATTGCAAAGATGAATTGTTCATTGAAGAATATCTTTGTCCCGTAGTGCAAAGATGGACAAGTGTTTGGCATGATCATGACCATTGGTGATACAAATGAATATCTTTGGCTCGTAGTGCAAAGATAAAATGTTGACTTGCATAATTATTGACTGGTGTTGCAGGGATAAAATATTTCTGATGGACCTCTAACTCGTAGAATATAGTAGACATCATTCTCTACTTGACTCTTCTAATGGATTGTTATTTTCGCTGCAGTTGTTGATCTAAAACTTGTTATCCATAATATTTTATTTGTTTTATTATTGTTGAAGGCTAATGATAATTTATTCTTTATTATCTTAGTCATAATGGTCTTTACTGAGCTAGTTGAGCTCACTCTTTTCCTTTTTGTTCCATTGTTCTTTCTAGAAAATGAGAGTGTCATTGGGACTAGTCGGGGAGTGGAGTAATGATCCGAGATAGTAGTCCTCACTATTTTATAAAATAGTGTGTTAATAATTGTAATGAGGACTTAATTTGAGCGTGAATATTTTTGTGTTATATACGACACAATATTTGTATTGAAACTCACAATTTATGTGTGGTCATATTTTGCACGACAGATTAATAATTGCAAATAGGAAGATTTGTATTTGGTTTTTGTACCATGTATTTTGGCGACTCAAAATGGGTTGTGTGGACTTATTTTGGGGCGTCACAAAATCCATTTTTGGCAATGATATAAGCAGATGGCACAATAGTATTCATTCCATGTTATAGTGATATGATATATCGTGATTTAAAGAAAACTAAAGAAAATTTGAATTTGGGCCATACCTAGCGTCCGTAGTTTAATACCGCGGGCGACATTTATTTAAAAACGATGTTATTTTTCAATTGGCCAATCGTCCACAGTTTAATATTGCGGACGAGAGACTTTTACAAGGAAGGGTATTTTGATCATCTATTATGTCCGTAGTATTAAACTGCGGACGAGAGCTATATTAAACCGTTGGATCATCGGATGAACGCTCACAATCTCTGTCTAACGTTATCAATTTAAGATTATCCTTACAATACATCATGACCGTTCATCCGTAGATCGAATGGTTAATAGTGTCCTCGTTTGTAGTGTAGTTTCTAGTATTCCGTAATTTAATACTGCGGACGGGGTAGATGTCCAAAATACCCTTCCTAGTTCGAATCTCTGTCCGTAGTATTAAACTGTGGATCCTGAAAATTAAAAAAAGAAAGAAAAGAAATTGGCATCCGCAGTATAAAACTGCGGAGCCTGAGAGTCGAGTTTAGCTTTCTTTTGTCACGTACTGCTTGCTTTCGTCATCTCTTCCTCCTTCCTTTTTCTTCAATAATTCCTAATCCCCCACAGCTAGGTCATCAACCTTTTGTTTACCACTAACCACATCAACAAAATAATAATATATAATGATCAAATAGTTTAATTTTTTTATTCCCTTTCAAATTCCAGAAAAAATGAAACACTAATTTCTTTAAAATGTTTTTCAAAATGCTATTATTATAATCTTCTTCTTCTCACTCTTCACCTCATCATTTTTGGCCGTTGGGGATATCTGTTTCCCTTCTGATGATTTATTTATGACGCCCCCAAAATAGGTTTACACAACCCATTTTGAGTCACCAAAATACATACTACAAAATTTAAATATAAATTTTCCTATTTACAACTATTGAACTGTCGTGCAAAATACGACAACACACATACTGTCAGTTTCAATAAAAATATTGTATCATATCTAGTACGACAATATTCACACCCAACTTAAATTCTCAATATAATTATTGTCACACTTTTTTATAATATATTGAGATACTTCTACATTTTTGAACCATCACTCCATTCCCCGGCTAGTCCCAGCTACACTCTCATTTTCTGAGAAGACAACAATGGAACAAAAAGAAAAAGGGTGAGCTAAAATAGCCTAGTAAGTATATCATGACTACGATAACAAAGAATAAATTGTCTTTAACCTTTAACAAAATTAAATCAGAGAGTTATGATAATGTAAATTTTCAACAATAACTGCAGCGGTATAAACAATCCAATAGAAGAGTCAAGTAGAACATAATGTCTACTATCTTCTTCTATTTGAAAAATTTGCCATTAATATTTTATCCCTATAACACCAATCAACAGTTCCTTTTCGCACCCAGTCTAAAGAGAAAACTTAGTAGTTAGAGCTTTCTTTTGGATCACTGCACTGCATTCCTTGGTTAGAGCTATCATCTCACTTCCACATATCCTCCCCTTCTTCTAAAGAATCTATTTCATAAAATTCACATAACTCGGCATTTGTTCTAGATTTTCTGCAAAAGGTATATTGATTTTTAGCTTTTTAAAAACTTCCAAATTTTTTGAGAATTGATGATCCAGCTTCTTGTATTTCAGACGTTACGGATATGGCATTGGATGTGTCTTTGCCTATTGCTTAAACCCGTTATGCTTCAATTCTAATTCATCATTCTTAATCTCTTCACTTTTGCTCAATTCAATTTTAGTCTCTTCTTCCTTCTCAGTGTTCATCTTCCCTGCTGGCATGCTGTCATTTTTTAGCAAACTCTTACCTGCTCAAGGTAATTAACTTGCGTTACTCATGACTTTCTTTTCTAGGATTAACTTTGATGTCACTTGGGAGAGCTTCTTGTGGACGGTTATTCACCGCACTTGCTAATTGTCCAATTTGATTCTCCAAATTGCGAAATGATCCTTCTACACTATTAAGTCTCGTGTCACTGTGAGCGATATATTTCGTGATTAGCTCTTCTAAACTTGGCTTCCTATCTTTTTGTGGTTGAGTCTGACCTTGAAAACTCGATGGATGAAATTATCATGGAGCTGAAGTTTGATTATGATTGTTGTTCCATGAAAAATTTGGATAATATCTCCACCCCAGATTGTATATATTGAGTACATGCCTTGCTTATTCCAGATGAAATTCACTATTTCTGGATTAATTACACATTGACTTATCTGATGATTCCCTGCACATAGTTCATATACTACATCTACCTGTTGAACTGGTGGTGTACCCCATGTATCAAATTTCTTTGTCAATGATGCCACTTGTGTAGCTAACGTAGTTAATGCATCTACTTCAAATTTTTTTGCTGCCACTAGTTGGTTCATTCTAGCTGTAGGCCATTGATAGTTATTTACAACCATAGTTTCTAAAAGATCATAAGTTTCATCAACATTTTTACCCATCAAGGCTCCTCTTGCTGCATTAATACTGGTACGCATGATGTTAAATAACCCATTATAGAAAATCTAAACTTGCAACCATTTAGGAAGTCCGTGATTTACATCTTCTTAACATATCTTTGAACCGTTCCCAAGCCTCATATAGTGATTTAGAATCCTGCTGATTAAATGATGAAATGTCATTCCTCAATTTCTCTGCTTAGCAGGTGGAAAGAACTTGGCTAGGAACTTCTGAGCTAGATCTTCCCATGTTGCGATTTAACCTATTGGTAGCGAATGCAACCAACTCTTTGTCTTGTCACGAAGTGTGAAAGGGAAGAGTCTTAATCTCACCGCATCAACTGAAACTCCGTTGTACTTAAAAGTATCACATATCTCCAAAAAGCTAACAAGATGGTTATTCGAATCGTCATCCAGTAGAACTTCAAATTGAAC
Organism: Panax stipuleanatus; assembly: GCA_020205555.1. Lineage (NCBI taxonomy): Eukaryota > Viridiplantae > Streptophyta > Magnoliopsida > Apiales > Araliaceae > Panax > Panax stipuleanatus. Next base: position 316,892 of record JAINUT010002541.1, read on the forward strand.
TAAATTTTATATCATTTGAATTTTTTTCTAGTTTGATCTCAAATATGTTTGGATTAATTGTCGGCCTTCGAATACTTGAATGAATCTCCGTCACCTATAGTATAGCATAGCCCTTAAGAGATTTTTGCGTCTCCTCGGCATGCATTTTTTCCTTTATGTCTTTGCAATACTTAAGCAATCGTTGAAATCGTTTTTCAATATCGTCCTCGTACGACAGTAATTCTAGACTTTTTGACAACGTTGGCATACACGAGTCAAAAGCACATGCGACAAGAACGAGATACGTAAAACAGAAATAAAATTTAAACTAAAACTAACTGATGGAAATTAATATTAGAAAATTAAGCTATTAACTTGCTCCCAGACAACGACGCCAAAAACTTATTTGCCTAAAAATACTACTAGCAATTCCACGCAAGTATACGTGATCACTTATGCAATATAGTGGAAAATAGAGTATCGTTCCCCCAAAGACTAAAGAATAAACTTAAAAAACTAATTACTAATCATGCATCAGTTTAATTTTATCTAGACAAACGAAATCTTGTGTAAACTAATTAATAAAATAAACAAACAATGAATATAAATTCATTGAATTAAAATATTAAAGAATCAATTTCCCCTGATGAATAATTTAATTGACACTATTCCTTCTTCCATTAATTGATTAATTAGAATTGCCAATAGAAAATCACTAATAATTTATATTATCGTTTTTTAAATAATTATATAGCATACTTATTATTATTATTATTATTATTATTATTATTATTACTATTACTATTATTATTATTATTATTATTATTACTATTGTTATTATTATTATTATTATTTTAACTATATTCCTATGAGAAACAACAATAATAAATTCAGTAAGAATCATTTTCCACGGGTTGCTTGCGATCTACAAGTATATTCCTATCCTGTCTACAAATTAGCATTCACTCCTATGAAGAATTACTAATCACAAGTTACTATATCTAGATCTTAATTTAGATTTCATTGTCAAAATCCATCTAAATCCATCCAATAATTGTTGATCAAACAATTATAACATTAAATACAAGATATATTAAACAATCTTATTCATAATCAATTTAATTAAAGAAAAGAGTAAATGCTAATTTAAATCATCATTGGGTTCTATTAAATCCTTAAATAGAAATTCAGTTCATAATTAAAGCTAATAACATCAATAGTTTATCAAAAGCCAGTCTAGACTACAAGAAATAATAATAGAGAAGAAATAAATAAACTCTGATGAATCCAATCTCCCTTCCTCAGCTCCTTCCTACCTCAGCTCCTTCTTACCTCTGGAATAAACTTCCCTTATTCTCCTGTGTGCTTCTAAAACTAAGCCAAGAAATTGATAATAATAAAACTGATGATAATTCTAATTATTAGTCTCCTAATAAGTATCTGATAATAAGTATCCAACCCATCCAAGAGAAGCGTAAACCAATCACATTCTTTAGCCTTAGGAGTTTGAAACCCTCTTGACTTCAATTATCAAGCGACCAACAAAATCAGTTATTAAAATAATTAGAATAACAGTTAAATTTTCCAGAAGAGTGAGGCACACAAGCCTGTTAAAAAAAATACTCCAGCGCCGCAGCTTCCCATCAGAGCGTCGCAGCTCTTAAATAACAAAGAAGTAGTGTCGCGACTCAAGCCTTCAGGCGCCGTGGCTCCCATGCTCATGGTTACTTTTCATTTTCTTCTTGCGCGCCTGTTTTGTCCATTTTCTCCACACAAAGTCTTGCTACTTTCATTTTATTCTCGCTAAGCTTTCACCAAACGATCTTTATTACTTGTAGCTTCATATTAAGGCTAAACATATGACAATTAACCTGAATTACACTATCATAAGCTGAAATTAACTATATACAAAATATATTAACATGCAATAAAATACTACTAAAAACACTTAAGAATAAGCAATATAATTAAGTTAAGACTACCGAGCGAAAGGTTTTATCACAATTGAAGAGGCTATAGGGAACCTAAGGCCGAACACACAATCTTTGGAGAAGCCTAGGGATCGGGATAGGAATAACCATCCGAGGTCAGATTATAACAAAAATAAGTCGGACAACCAGACAAAGAGGAGGTTCAATAATGGGGGTTTGGGAGGAGGCTGACCACCATTCTCTAACCATGGCGTCAACATGGTTTATATTTCGGGCAAAGATACTGGAGGAGATAAGAGACATGACATATTTTTTGATCCCTGTCCGAAAAATACCCGTATATGAAGAGAAAATCAGAACAAATATTGCGACTATCATCAGACCTCTAGAAACTCCATAGAAGATTGTCGGAATTTAAAGAATTTAATTGAGAAGAATGTTCAAATCGGGGAATTGGTCTAGTATGTCGCTGGGCAAGAGGGTTCGGGAAGGAGACCAAGTAACACAAATCAAGACCAGAACGCGAAACCACATCCACAACCACAATTCGAACAAGCTCAGCTGATCTGGTATGTGGTGGACGTGATAACAGGCGGCTCAGTTGGAAAGATGACCAGAAAAAAATGATTCGGGGTCTTGGATTTTGTGCTGACTGTGTCTGAACAACAAGCCAGAAGAGATGGACAGTACCCTGGCATGGTTATTACTTTTTTGACGAGGTTTACCTGTCTGAGCCTATTGAGCCACATGAAGGTGCCCTGGTTATCACAACTCAAGTTGGATCGATGGATATAAGAAGCATCATAATCGAAAATGGTTCTTCTGTCGAGATACTGTATGCCCATCCGTACAATAGGATATATCTGAAGGGGGTAAAATGGAGGTCGGGCAGGAGCCCCCTTGTATGGATTTAGCATTGACCCGGTTCGGGTGGCATGAGCCATCAAACTATCGATCGTCTTCGGTATGTCTCCCCAAAAAGTTGATTTGAATGCTAAATTCTTTGTAGTATATGTGAATTCGGCGTACAACGCCATCTTAGGAAGGTCGATGCTGACGGCGTTCCAGGCGGTGACATCTATACCTCATTTCAAGTTAAAGTTCCCCACACCGAATGGGGTCGGCGAAGTCAAAAGGGATTTATATATTGCTCAAAAGTTTTACAGGAACTCTTTGATATCATCGGGCATGGGGGTCAGTAAACAGAGACATACTACGGCGATTGAGGTGGAACCATTTATTGAAGGAAATATGGAGCCCCTCGCCCTGTCGGCCAAAGAAACAGAAGATATTGAATTGATCCCATGGAACAGGGATGGATCGATTTTGCAGGAGTCCTTTAGGATGGGATTATAGAGCTACTCCGTGTGTATGCTAACATATTTGTGTAGGTGCCAATAACATGCTATGAATAAACGAATTAGTTATTGTACACAGGTTGAATATAGATCCCACCAGGAAACCCGTCCAACAGAAAAGGAAGATATTCGCCCCCGAACGACAAAAAATCATTGATGATGAGGTGTCCAAGTTGTTAGCGGCCGACTTCATTTTCTAAATTGATTATCCTGAATGGATGGTGAATGTGGTGTTGGTTCAGAAGTAGAATGGAAAATGGAGGATCTTTATTGATTATACAGATATGAATAAGGCGTGTCCAAAGGATTTCTATCCACTCCCACATATAGATCAGTTGATTGATGCCACGTCTGGGTTCGCTTTGCTGAGTTTCATGGATGCCTTTTCGGTATACAATTAGATTTCGATGTACAAGAAGGATATCCCGAAAATAACCTTTATCACCCATCGAGCGATTTATGCTTATAAGAAGATAACTTTTGGGTTACTGAATGTTAGTGCTACTTATCAAAGAATGATGAATTATGTATTCCGGAAGCATTTGGGTTGAAGCATGGAGGTGTATGTAGACGACAAGATCGTCAAGAGTTTATCCATTCGGGAGCATCTGGATGATCTAGAAAACTGTTTCCAGACTATTCGAGATTATAACATTTGACTCAATCCAACCAAGTGTACTTTTGGTCTAGGTTCAGGAAAGTTCCTCGGATATTTGGTGAGCAAGCGTGGAATTGAAGCTAATCCAGAGAAGATCAAGGCCATATTGTACATGAAATCCCCTCAGACTTTCAAAGATGTGCAGCGCTTGACTGGTCGGATTGCGGCATTGAGAATATTCACGTGTAAGTTTGTAGAAAGGTGCCTACCATTTTTGACACCTTGAAGGGGCCGAAGAATAAGAAGATGTCTCAGTGGACTTCGGAGTGTGAAGACTCTTTCCAAGGGATCAAGAGATAGGTGTCCTCGGCTCCACTATTATTGAAGTCGATCCCTTCGGAACCAGTGTACCTATATTTGGCGGCTAGTTCACTAGCTATTAGAGTGGTTTTTGTGCGAGTGGCGCGAGGAAAACAGTTCCCCATCTATTATGTCAGTCATTCCCTTCGGGATGCGGAGACGAGGTACCCGATTTGACAACCCGAATTTTTAGAAATTATTAAAATAAGAATTTAATAAATAAAATTCTTATTATGTGATGTTTTGAGTTTGAGTAGATATCTATATTTGTTATATATTTTGAAATATGGGATTTCGTGTGAAAAGTGAGTATAGAAGAGGAATATATGTTCATACATTGGGAAAATAATGTTTAATAGTTAATTTAACTATTGAAGAAATTAAATAAAATTATTATGAAAAGAAAATTAATAGAATAATATTAGTTAATTTGATTAAGTTGAAAATTATATTATAAAATAATATAATTTGATTAATATGTCTTGTTGGCAATGGAATTGTTATGAATTAATTTCATAAATAATGTGAGTAATTCACTTAATTTAAATAGTGAATTAATGTAAATATATTTATTTTAACTAAATGAGGAAGTAATATATATTACATATAAATGTAATACGATTGTGAGTTTCGTAATTAGTTAAATATTTATTGAATAAAATAAATATTTTAGTTGAAATATTTATCGAATAAAATAAGTATTTGATGGAAATATTCTAATTTAATTAAATAATTAAATTGGAGGATTAATAATTTGTTGAATAAAATTATAATTATATTAGCTAACTAGAAATTATAATTTTGTTAGTAAGGTTTAATTGGATTTATTAATGAATTGAGATTAATTCAATTTAATTAGTTAGTGGGTGTGACAAGTGCATCATATGATAGGAAGGATTATTAAAATAAATTGAAAAGGAAGCTATTTAGAGCAAGCCAAACAAGGCCTTGAGGTTTTGGCATTTTTATCAGTTAAAGTCTTTTAGTTTTGTTAACTGATAAGGGTAATAAAGTTACGTAGAGAGGATTTGTCAGTTTATTTGTAAGGCTGTGAGAAGTAGAGAGGAAGGGAGAAATTGAGAGAAGAAATTCTCTGTGTATTGAGATCTGAGATAATCAAACAAGGAAGAAAAAGAAGATTTCTCATCATCTAATCAAGTTTAAGAAGAATTAAAGGTATTAATCTAATCCTAAAGCTTTAATTTATATTTTTCAAGTTCTTCATTTAAAAGCTATTTTGGTTGGGTGATTTGATGAGATGTTATATAATTATGTTTATGGGTTTGTGTAATCCATTTTATATCATCTAAAAGTGGTTTTAGAGTAATCAAATTCATAAGAATGTGTTGAAAGATGAAGATTAGAGTTTTTGTTGAAATATATATGATTTGGTCTATTATGAGACTAAAATTAGCTATGAATCCATGTCTAAAATATGAAATTTATGGTGGATTATGTTGGTGCTCGAAAAGATGAAAACAATGCAAGTTAAACGGATTGAATCGGTTGATTAACGAATTCGTAGTGAATGATTACGCTAAAGGTGTCATAATATAAAAATTTGGTGAGAACTTGAAATTTGAGAGTTTTAATTTGGATGTTTAGTTGCTTATGTTGTTAGAATCATGTTATATATACTTGGTTTTGTGTTTATGAAGTTTATAAATATTTGGGTTTGCCTAAATTGGAGTTTTGGTGAAGAAATTGGGTGTTTTGGCTTTGTACTGTGCTATTCATGAAGCTGCAGATTTTGGTTCTGCTAACTGGCGCAGCTGCGCCGGGCCCTAAGTCATTTCGAGCGCAGGTCTGCTTGAGCAACTGAGTTTCAGTGACAGCGCAGCTGCGCCGGTAGCCAAGTTAAACCAAGCGCAGTTGTGCTGGTCCCTAGTAAGGCACAAACAGGAAGGTTTATGAATATGGTTAAGGAAAATTGATAATATTACATTTTAATTAACATTAAAAACTTAATGTGATATAAGGAGAAACGTAAAAGACATAACTTATTGTTAAGTAACAAATTAAAATAGGGATTGTAAAGCATGATATGAATGTAACTTAATAATTCCTATTTAACATTTTCACATAAGGTGATATAGTGGAGAACTTAAAAGAACTTAACTAAGTGTTAAGTGAAGATTAAAAGATGTAATTTAGAAGTATGATGTGAAGGTTTCTAATTAAATTTAAATAAATCTAATATATATCTTATGTGCTGTGAAAACAAACTTTAACGATTTAACTGAATGTTAAGCGACGGTTATAGAGAAACGTAAAGGGACCTAAGACGAAGGTTAACTTAATGACTTAACTAAATATTAAAGGTCAAAGAAAGGGAAGTGTGAAGGAAGATAAGATAAAGGTTTACTTAATTAACCTTAATTAAGTTTATTGAACATTAGGCTCATAATATGAGGTAATGACAAACCTTAAACATTATAATGAACATCGAGTGATGATTAGAAGGAAATGTGTTGAAATGAATGATCAAGACTAAGAGTCAATGTAATCTAATTGATTTCATTGTATGTGTAACTGATGCATGTGTATATGAACTTCTAAATTGTTGTAGGACAAACGAAAGACAGTTAAGGTGTAGTTGGTAATCGATGAACCAAGAAAGTCTTTCAGTTCATATGTGCTATATGAACTTGATGATTGATTGATTTAAAAACTGAATTGCACAGAGTATGATAAATTATATATGTTATGAATATGAAATGCGAACGTCAATATATGATATATTGATTGAGGTAAGGAAGTTAATCTCTATACTTCTTATGTGAGATGTAGCATGTATAACATGTTAGGATGATTATGATTGTATAAACTGAGTATGATATTATGTGCTATGTAATGCGTGAAAACTATTTGATTTGCTGACCTGTCAAGCTCATTCTTGCAAATAAAACCATTTTACAGGTTAAGGATACAATGAGATATTATCTGCCATTTGAATAGTAATGATTAGAAGGCATGCAAGAAAACAAACTTGCTTTATCAATAATTTATTTATGATGTCTGTAGTTAGTAGTTTATGTGTTTATATAATGATAGAATGTAATGTTGTATTATCCGAATTATTAAGGATATTGTAACGAGACGTGTAAACTTATATTATAAGTTTGTAAAAGTGAATCATAAATTAAACATGATTCTAAGTTATGTAATCGTAAAGGTCGTGATTCAGGAAAATAAAAAAAGAAAATAGAAAAGTTTTAATTATTTCGCATTTTTTAAATTAAGTTTAGCATCAATTAATGATGTAAAGTTAGAGTGTGAATGTATTGTTAACGAGCAAAGTCAGGGGTGAGATTGTCCAGATTTTGGGGTCGTTACACTAGAACCTAGAAAAGTTTGCCTACGCATTGATAATGGCTAGTAGAAAGCTTCAATACTATTTCCAGGGCTGGTTAATAGTGGTGTATACAGATCAACCATTGAAGAAAGTACTGCATAAGCCAGATGTTTTGGGAGGACTTTTTGCTTGGGTCATAAAGTTAAACTGTGATAAAGGGTCAGGCTTTAGCCGACTTTGTAGTGAAATGCTATTTTTCTAAACCCGACCCAACTGATCAGCCAGACACGGTCGTGGGTTCGGTTTCAGATGTTTGGCTGGTTCAAGCTTCATGGACACTCTATGTTGATGGATCGTCAACTTTCGATGTCAGTGGGGCAGGGTGATTCTAATAAGCCCAGAGGAATTCAAGGTTCAATATACCATCCGATTCAGGTTCAAAGCAACTAATAATGAAGTTGAGTATGAGGCAATATTGGTCGGGTTACGTTTGGCCAGGAGTTTGGAAGTTCAGCATCTGATCATCTTCAGTGACTCTCAGTTGGTGATCAAGCATATTTTGAGAGAGTATGATGCTCGGGGGGCAATGATGACTAAATACTTAGTCGAGGCTAAAGATCGACTCTACTATTCAATTCTTATACTTTTTAGGGGTAGATCGATCGAACAACACTATTGCAGATGTAATACCCGTGAAATTTATAAATAATATAAATATTGAGATTAAAAATGTTTGAATATTTATGATTGAATACATATATATTTATGTGTGGCATGAAATGTGATAATTCAATTAAATTGAATTAAGTATGTGATAAGTAAGTAATGTGGTGGAGATAATGATAAGCTTCAGTTAAGCTTAATGTGATACGCCTAGTGTAGCATGATGATGGAATAAGTAATTGTTTAATTAAATAAATGAAGAAATGATTAAATAAGGTGCTATTATTTAATTAACTGTTGTTATGTGCAATTACATGTGTTGTGTGGTTATATAAATATTGAATACAATAAAGTTACCCCATGCATACAATATAAAATGTGATATTATAATGTGAATAATTATTATAAGACCATATTATAAAAGTAAGCTTGAATTATGTATTTTACTAAGTTGTATAAAGGAGCCTTGTGTGGCCTTATGGTTCATGGTAAATTAAATGTGCATTTTAAAAGTATGGAAGAAAGTTTATTTTTAGAAAATAAATATGTGATATTAATTATCATTATAATATTTGGCTGTAATTGAAATAATAAGTTTTATGGAAAATAAAGGGTTGTTAGTACCCAACTAAATTATATTCCAACCCAATTTCAATTATTATTTGGATTAACCCAATATACATGGATTATATGCATATATTTAATGTATGAGTATACTTGCATGTATGTGGGTGTACACACACACACACACACACACACATATATATATATATATGGGTATATATGTGCCCATAATTTAGCACAATGTAGAAATAATAAGTCATTTAAGTTGCCTTGTAAGCCAATAAGGAAATAACCTTAGTGTATTAGTAGCCTTTTTGCTAATGCAGTAAGCTAAATAGCTTTTCCCATATTGTTAGTCCCATTCTATTCCATCAGCCGTGTATAGGCCAATGGCCTACTTTCCCTCCTTTGCTGAAAATCAGAGACTTCATAGGATGGGAATGATGCTGAGAGTATGGCAAAAAGGGAACAGTTGGAGTTGTTACACCAAATCTTCATTGTCCATCATCTTCTTCTTATTCCTTCTAGTCTAAAACATTGGGCAAAACCCAGCCATTGGACAAATGCTCTTCTATAAATAGGAGCCTCCCTTCATTCTTCAAGGTTGCTAGAATTTCTTGATAAGTTCCATATAGAGAGTGAGTTACAATTTGAGTGAGCAATCTGAACTTGGGGAAAAAATCAACAACACAGCTTCAAGAGGTAGCATTAATATTTAGTATGTTTTGAATTTTAAGTTGGATAAATTCTTAAAAATTCATAAAATTACTTGTTAATTGAATTGGAAAGGAATGCCATTGTGTTAACTGAGTTTATATGTAAGTATGGAATCAATGTGGTTGGCCTGAGCATGTTGAATTGAAGTATACATGTTTTATTTCTGGGATTCTTTTGAAGTAGAGACGTTCCTGGAACTGTCCAGGAAGGGTGCAACTGCGCCCCTTCTGCAGTTCAAAACTGTGCAGCTGCACCTGGCACCAAAACTTAATAGTGATTTTTTCTATAACGTGGTATCCTAAGTATGTTAGTTTGACTTAGTTATGCATAAAAAAAAGGTCTGACATGTAGTCTAAAGTTCCTTTATAGAACATGAGTCGTTTTAGCTTGTTTTAGTGTACATTTTCTAAAGGAAACTTAGAGTTTTGAAAATAAACCTTGACAAACCTTGAGTCCTATGAGAGATGATCTTTTAATATGTGTATATGACTAAGTTATGTGTACAAATGGGTATGAAATGTGATTCAAAGTTGCTTTGCTTATAATAGGTTGCTTTAACTTAGTTTAGAATGACTTTTAGAGGCTAACTTAGACATTTTGCAAACTAAATTTTATGACCATTTTGTTAGTTATGTTCTCAACTTATAAGATTGTATGTTAGTACTCCTTATATCACTAAACATGACCTATATGTGCACTCACCTAGTTAGACAGAATATAAGTTATTCAAGCATGATTTTAAATGAGTTTTCAAGTAATGAACTAGACTAGCTATGTGTAAATGCGTTGAATACATATGAGCATGCGTGTCGAAGGTTGTTTAACATCATTGCGTGGTTTAATCATTACATAGTCGGTCCCTTGTTGTATGAACTCACTTAGCCTTGAATAAATAAAAATTTTCAATATAAAACCATAATGTGGGAAAGTAACTTGAATGACCTAGGAAAGGCCAAACCTAGCCTAAGACCTCTTAACGTGTGTATATGTTATATGTTAATATCCATGCATGCTAAAAACGAGATGGGAATCAGGAAACTTCAAAAATAACTCTGGTATGGCCAGGGAGCTGCACAGCTGCGCCACTCCCAGGCCAATCTATCGCACAGCTGCGCCACAGGGCAGTGTTATCTGACCTTTTAAACTGTGATTTGAGACTTGTAACATGTGTATAATACTACATTAAGCTATAATACCTGATAAAAGTGATGTTTTAAGTATGCAAGCATGTAATGGCTATATAGGATCAAGACTTGATAAGATTTATTATAGTTTTCAAAAGCAAGAACAATGTGAATTATGCATCTATGAGTTTTAAATACGTATCGAATACATAGCTAGGCTAGTGTCTGATAAATATATGAGAATGTTGATATATATGGCATGTATGTGTGGCTAATTTATACCTATACATACTTAAATAGGATAATATAGTTCATTGAGGTGATATTAAGCTATAAGTTGGTAATCGACGTAAAAGGCAAGTTCCCTAACTTACACAACTTTGGATATTGTGCAAGTTTTGAATTATTGTTATATCAATCATATCTATATTGAGAAAATATTTGTACTCGTACAAATCTCTATTCATATTCTGAAATTTGATTAAATTATATTCTTGAATCATGACGTAAGCATTGAATTATAAATTGCTCTCAAATGCATTGTGAAAGCTGTCTAAGATATTTGATTCGGCTAGACTAATATCATGTGTTAGAAAGCGATCCAAACCAATTGCTTTGGTGCAGAATCTTGTAAATCTGCTAAGATGAACAACCCTCATAGAAGAGGATATATATACTATGTTGGGAGACCAACACGCGTGAACAACATGTGTAAATGTTATGAATAACGTAGGGTACTTTAGGCTGATCACCTATTATACTTGTTTATATTGAATTGTCAGTGTAATACTGTTAATTCTAGCAGGATTTTGTGGTCCATAGTGACTACTCAGTGTTTAATCTCTTTAAACTTTAAAGTGTTGAAATCTTTAAAATTTGTTAATAATCTTTCGATCCATAGCAACTCTTATTTCAATTCAAAGGAAATGATTTGGAACAATTGATATTTCTTTGCTTCCAACATTATTCTTTTAATTCCTGAGCTATTATGTACCATTATACCCTTAAGATTATGAACTTTATATTATACTTGTTCACCCTTCTAATTATATTACTTGCTGGAAAAATTTATTGCTCATTCTTACTTTCTTAAAACTTTTCAGTTAAGACAGTACAGTGCGGACCCTCAAGAAAGGATAAAGGCAAGGGCAAGACTACGGCGTAACTTTGTTTTTCTTGATAAAAGTTAATTATTATGTTGTATTAAGACCTAACTATGGTTATGTATTAAGACTTGATTAAGGTTATGTAATAAGTTATGTCTTAGATCTTATTATGTAATGTATTGTGTTAATAATGGTTGCGAGACTTGGGACGAGAATATTTAGATTATATCAATGTAAATTATTCTATTATTTCGTTGTTCGAGTTATTATTATGATTTAGAGTTAGAACGTGAAGAACCAGATTCGAGGTACATTTACTAGAATTTAGGGGCGTCACTGGTTGGTATCAAAGCTTTAGGTTATAAACTTTAGGAGCGAAAATCCTTAGACTATAACCTTAGAAGAACTTAGAGAATAGAAAGAGATAAAACTCATGTAGATTTTTCTGGGAAGGTTATTAGTGTTATGAAATATATCTTCATTCCATATAATGAACATATGTTTTATTTTGATATACTAATGGAGTTTGTTTGTTTGTTTTGTGTTGGTGGTTGTACGATGTCGGAGCTAGGAGGACCTAGTAGGGCTGTAGAGGAGGAGCTATGCACGTGACATGCACGTGGTATATGAGGCATCTTTGGTAACTGAACCCATTTCGACAGTAGCCCCCGCCGAGTTCAACGATGATAATGAGGAGATGGAAGTAGAATCTGACCTAGAAAAAGAACCCACGAAGGATGAGCCTGTGGAAGATTCCGATGGGGTACCACACGATGGGACCACATTCGAGGATTAGATACTGGGAGAGTATGCTAATAGGATCATTGAGTTAGAAGATAGAGTGGAGGAGTTAGAGATCGAGGCTCGGGAGAGGCATGCTGAGATGCAGAACCTAAAGACTGAGGCCCATGAGAGGCAGATTGAGATGCAGGAGATGGAAATAGATATTGCTTATCATAATGAGACGGGTATCCAGTGGGGAGCTTTAGAACACCGCTTATTGGCTAGGACTATGGAGCCAATCGGTAGACTTGAGTAGTCCGAATAGAGGGAGTTGAGTGAAAAGACTGAGAAAGAGGCTCTTCGCACACAGCTGGAGTTAGATGTTATGGAGAGGATCCACTTTGAGGAGAAGTAGGAGGAAGCCAATGATAGGGCTAATGACTTAGAAGGTGAAGTTCGGTGCAAGAGGAGAAAAATGAACCGGATGGGCTATGCATTTCGCATAACGATGGATCGGTGGATTGATGGCGTGTACCACTATTCGACGGAGAAAAGATAGTCCCATCACACTTTAAGTAGGAATTTGATGGCGCATATGGGACAACTCGAGTATAGGAGTGCTGTGGAGCGCGGAATGTTGGGTTGGGATTTACTAATTAGGATTCTAGTAGTTGTAGTTTGTGTTTATTAATGTATTGTTATGTGAATTCCCATCTTTTGTGTAAGATGTGGGATAATTTATGTAAACCCCAACTTTTATTCTTATTAGAGGGGTAGTATGTTAGTATTCCACATATTTTGTGATAGTATAGGATAAATGATGGCATTTATAGAAGTATGCTAGGAAATGATCATGTATGATGTATTAATTTTGGCATATGAATATACATGATTTTACTAAGAAGGTGTTATGTAATTGTTGCATTAAATAAATACTTAAGGAATATAACGAGATAAAAATATGAAATTTTGTGATGCAGATAATGCCACCCAGGCGTAGGCAACCAACACTCGAGGGATCCGTCAATAACGAAAGGGATCAAGTAGACCCATGTAACGATTAACAGACTTTATAGAAGAAGCCCTTCGAGGAAGAAGCAATGAACCCGTGCGTACCAATCCCCAAACAGTTCCGATAACCAATTTCAAAGACTTTAAGAGTGTAGGACCTCCAGAATTTATAGGAACTACTGATCCTATCGAGACACAAATTTGGATCAAGGAGATGGAGAAAGCATTTATCATTGCTCGTTTGGGAAATGACCAAAAGACCGCGTACGCTACCTATATGATGATGGGCGAAATAAACTTCTGGTGGGAAGCAAATCAACAAAGAGCGGGAGAAGAAATTATACAGTGGGAGAGGTTCATAAAGCTGTTCTTTGAGAATTACTTTCTAAAGAGCATGCAAAACCGCATGTAGGTTAAGTTTTTGGAACTGAAGCAAGGAGATGACCGTGGCTGAGTAAGCGGCAAGATTCAACGAACTCGCACATTTTGCGTCACACCAAGTAGATACGGAAGAGAGGAAGGCTCGACTTTTTGAACTAAGGCTGAAACCTTGGTTGTTCAACAAAGTGTTAGTTCTTCAAATCGATTAGTTTGCTACACTGTTGGAGACAGCTATCATTGCTGAAGGAGGTAGCGAGGCTCTGAGCCAATAAAACAAAGAGAAGAAGAACAAGAATAGCGGAGGAGAAAGTCGAGGAGGACGTAGTAGTGGAGGAAGCAACTTAGGAAAGATGAAGAGGGATAATACTAACAACAAAAACAACAATCAAGCGGGAAGTCACCAGGGAGGATTTAAGAAACGTACTGAGGCGTGTCCAAAATGTGGAAAGAGTCATCAAGGGGAGTGTTGGAAGGGGTGCAACGTCTGTTATAACTATGGCCAGGAGGGGCATATTTTGTCAAATTGCCCAAAATCGAAGAAAATCAAAGGTTGTTTTGCTTGTGGATTGACATAGCATCAGTATAAAGATTGGTGATTGGTGGACTAGCGCAACCTAACCGATCGACTGCCAGAACATTTAACACGACGGTCCAGGACGCAGTGGCTGCAAAGGACGTGGTGTCAGATATTATCCCAATCAATAATATAAATGCCCATATATTATTTAATTCGGGTGCTACATGTTCTTTTTTGTTTGAAGAATTTGCTAAATGACTAGACTTACCCCAAGAACGATTAGGAAATCCTTTGAACATAGAAGTTGCGAATAAAGAAGTAATCCCCATAGAATTCGTTTATAGAAATTGTTGCACATAGATTAGGGGACATAAGCTAAGCGTAGACTTGATTCCAATAAAATTTGGGAGAATTAGATGTAATATTAGGAATGGACTGGTTATATAATCACGCTGCGATAATTGACTGTCAAAAGAAAATTGTGAACCTTCAGACTCCAAATTTGTCTAAGGTAGTGTTTTGTGGTAGCTCATCGCTTAGGCAATCGTGTTGTCTTACGATGGTGTAGGCTAAGAGGTTATTGAGGAAAGGATGTGTAGGTTATTTAGCCTATATTGTAGATACTCAGAAAAAGGGAGTAAAAATGAAAAATCTATCATTAGTGAGAGAATTTCAGGACGTATTCACAGACGATCTGCTCGGCCTTCCGCCAGACAGAGAAATTGAATTTGTAATAGATTTAGCACCTGGAACTGCACTGATTTTGAAATCCCCATATCGTATGGTGTCGATAAAAATGAAGGAATTGATGATACAACTGCAAGAATTTCTAGACAATGGATATATTCAGCCGAGTGTGTTTCCCTGGGGAGCACCAGTGTTGTTTGTCAAGAAGAAGGACGGATCGATGAGACTTTATATCGACTATCGAGAGTTAAACAGAGTACCGATTAAGAATAGATATTCATTATTGAGAATAGACGACCTTTTCGATCAATTGAAGGGAGCGAAGTGTTTTTCAAAGATAGATCTGCCAACGGGTTATCATCAGTTGAAGGTACCAAAAGAAGACATACCGAAGACGGCGTTCCAAACCCGATATGGGCACTAAGAATTTTTGGTGATGTCATTTAGTTTGAATAACGCCCCATCATCATTCATGAATTTGATGAATCGAGTTTTCAAACCATATTTAGATAAGTTCGTGGTAGTTTTTTATTGACGACATTTTGATTTATTCAAAAACCAAGGAAGAGCACGCTGAACATTTGAAAGTGGTATTAGAAGCGTTGAGAAGGGAGAAGATTTACGTAAAATTTTCTAAGTGCCAATTTTGGATCGAGAAGGTCCAATTTTTAGGGCATGTGATAAATAAGAATGAAATTTTGGTAGATCATGCAAAGGTGGAGGCAGTGAGTAATTGGGAGCAGCCGAAGACGCCAACGGAGGTACGAAGTTTCTTAGGGTTAGCCGGGTACTATCGAAGATTCATCCAAGATTTTTTTAAGATAGCAACCCCGTTGACCAATCTAACGAGGAAGACAGTGAAGTTCGTGTAGACGAAAAAGTGCAAAGAAAGTTTCAAGGAGTTGAAGAAGAGGTTGAGCGAGGTGCCTGTATTATCATTACCAGATGATACGGGAGGTTTTGTGGTGTATAGTGATGCATCGCACAGAGGTCTTGGCTGTGTGTTAATGCAACATGGCAAGGTCATTGCGTATGCATCACGATAGTTGAAGGATTACGAAAAGCGATACCCTACCCATGACTTGGAGTTAGCGGCGGTAGTTTTTGCGCTAAAAATTTGGAGGCACTATTTGTATGGAGAGAAATGTGAGATATACACGGGCCACAAGATTCTAAAATATATCTTCACACAAAAGGAGTTGAACATGAGACAAATGAGGTGGTTGAAATTAATCAAAGATTATGACTACTAAATTCTTTATCACCCGGGGAAGGCAAACGTAGTAACCGACGCATTGAGTAGGAAAGGAAGGGAGAAATTGTTCAAACTAACAGTTCAAGAAGAACTAATAAGAAAAATGAAAAGATTGGAAATAGAAGTGAAGGACCCCGAAAAGTCAGAAGGTAAATTGTTTGTAACAGGAGCTCGTCCGACGTTGTTGGATAAAATAAAAGAATCACATGAGAAGAATGAAGAGTGCAAAAAGATAAAGAAAAGGATAGCAGAAAATGGAGAAGAAAAGATCAAGATGGATAAGGATGGAATATTAAGATTCGAAGATCGAGTATGGGTGCCAACAATAATTGAATTGAGAGGGGAGATTTTACACGAGGCACATAATACGGCATATTCTGTTCATCTAAGAAGTACGAAAATGTACCGGGATCTTCGATAACACTTTTGGTGGCCCAAAATGAAACGAGAAGTTTCAAAGTATGTAAGACCCCAACTTTTATGAATAAAGATTTAGTTTCTTTATATATTATTTCGAAATAGTAAGGTGTTGATTTGATAAATATGAAAGTTATGGGTAAAATGTACAAACATTTTTAAAATGAGCAAGTGGTTATAAAATATTCTTGTTGTCGGGGAATATTCGTTTGGTCGTGGAATATTCTTGTTGTCGGGGAATATTCGTACGACGGCGCAGCTATTTGTGGGCCCCCACAACGGAATAACTGTCGGATATAGAAAGCGACAGAAATAACTTTTTTTACAAAATAACGGCGTGGTTGTTACCGTTAGTACTGTTGAAATACCCGGTGGTTAAAATACAGTGATACACGGTGTTGCATAGTAGCACACGGTATTGCACAGTATTTCGAATTATTGAGTCTTTCGTGAGAAGGAACCTACTCAATTATTGTTACAGTATTTACTGTTCAATATTTTATATTATTGACTCAATAATTGCTACGTTGATATTTTATATTATTGACTCAATAATTGCTGCATTGATATTTTATTGACTCAATAACTGCTACGTTGCTATTTTTTTATGATTGATTCAATAATGGCTACAGTTGATATTTTGTAGTATTGATTCAATAATTGTCATTGCACAGTATTTCACATTATCAACTCAATAATTCATATTATTTGAATAATATTATTAGATAGCATTATTGACAATGTCTAAGGAAGTTCTGTCTAGGAGGGGCTATTTAATTGCGCGCCAATAAGGAGAAGTCCTTATCGGAAGGCCCCCTCTGTCCTGGGAACGACCTGGTTGTTAATATTGTGGTTCTATAATATTATTTGTGAATAATTAATTATTGATTTATATGATAAGGAAATATTTATTTTGTGGATATTAAAGAAGGAATTGGCGCTGGTGAGTTTTTATCAATATTTTGGTGTGAGAAATCATCTGTTTTTGGATATCGGATAATTTATGTTTGGAATTTGGAAAAACTTCCTTCTGCAAAGTTGTAGAGAATTAAATTTCCTATGGAAGGACATAGAATTTGTATTTTTCTGACAAAGGGACTATTTGTTATGAATTATTGAAGTTTCAGAAAATATATTTTTTTTTATGGGCGGGCCCCACTTTTGTTGGAAAAATATTTTAGCCGCCAGGCGGCGGAAATTTTGAAAAAATATATATTATTTTATTCATTTAGTCTCCTTTGGCATCCTAAGCTTTTTCTATAAATAGGGTGCTTAGGTTAGAATTGAAAATCACACCAGAATCACAAGTTTTCTCTCTCTATAATATCGAGCGTATTTTTGTGAGTATTTCAATACTTTGAGTATTACTATTCAGTACAAGCTTTCGTCGGTATTATATCCGATATTCCAGTCAGAGATACTGTTCTTTTGAGGTAAGGGATGTTATTTCTTTCGTAAATGATGTTATTCTTCTCAATATCATTATACAAAAATATTGTCATGGATTTTATGTTGAAATTCTTACTTTTTCCGTCGGGGTTACTATTCACGTATACGGCACTATTCACGGGAAAATTTATTTTTTTTCTATTTGTCCAAATTGTCTGTTAAGGTTACTATCTTTGATTGTATCCAAGTTTTGGGCTTTATTCTTGAATTTTGCTTCACAAAGTATTATTATGGATTATTCTTGAATTTGAATAAACTAAATGACGAATCCCTAATCTTTGTCTTTTATCTCACTGGATTCGTTCTTTAAAATATTTTTCATCATCCTCAGTCCTAAAAGGTGATGTAACTGAATATCTTTGGCCTGTAGAGCAAAGATGAATGATTACCTGATGAATATCTTTGGCATGTAGTGCAAAGATGACAGGTGTTGAGATGAACATGACCACTGATGATACAAATGAATATCTTTGGCCTGTAGTGCAAAGATGAATATTTGATGAGATGGATATTGATTGATGTTACAGGGATAAAATATTGATGATGAACGGTTATTTCCGCTGCGAATATTGATCTAAAACATGTTGTCAATAATATTTTATCTGAACTGTTGAAGGCTAATGATAATTTATTTTTCATTATCTTAGTCATAATATTCTTTACTGGGCTAGTTGAGCTCACCCTTTTCATCTGTTGTCCTCTTCAGGAAATGAGAATGTTGCGGGGACTAGTCGGGGGACAGAGTGATGGTCCGAGTTAGAGCAGTAGTAGTCCTCACAATTTCTGATAAATAGTGTGATAATAATTGTAATGAGGACTTAGTTTGAATCTTAATATTTTCTACATATTTGTATTGAGACTCACAGTTGTGTGGTCGTATTTTGCACGACCGTATGATATAAAGTTTGTATTTGAATTCTGTACCATGTATTTGGCGACTCAGAATGGGTTGGGTTGAATGGACCTATTCTGGGGGCGTCACAGAGTACGTCAGTAGATGTCTTACTTGTCAACGAGTCAAAGCAGAGCACCAGTGGCCGAGTGTTCTACTTCAATCGCTGGAAATACTGGAGTGGAAAAGGGAGCACATTACGATGGACTTCGTGGTGGGACTTCCAACCACACAGAAGGGTTATAATGTCATTTAGGTTATCGTAGATCGACTAACGAAGATAGCTCATTTTCTACCAATCAAGATTCGATACAATTTAAATTAGTAAACAAAGTTGTACGTAAAGGAAATCGTGTTGGGACATGGAGTACCGGTGTCAATTGTCTCTGATCGAGATCTGTGTTTCACGTCAAATTTTTGGAAGAGCTTGTAAGAGATAATGGAAACACAGTTAAGATTGAGTACTGCTTATCATCCTTAAACTGACGGGCAGAGTAAATGAACAATTAAAACGCTTGAGGACATGCTGAGAGCTTACGTGATGGATTTCAAAAGGAACTGGGATGATCACTTACCCTTAGTAGACTATGCTTATAATAATAGTTATCATGCGAGTATCGATATGACACCGTATGAAGCTCTCTATGAAAGGAAATGTAGAACACCATTGTGTTAGGACGAAGTCAGTGAACGATGACTTTTGGAACCCAAACTAGTCCAACAAACGGCAGATGTGGGGACGACAATAAGAGCCAAACTGGTAGTAGCTTAAGATCGATAAAAGAAATATGCAGATTTGCATCGTCAGGGCCGAGATTTTGAAGTCGGTAGTTTCGTGTTTTTAAAAGTGTCTCCCTGGAAGGGAAAAATAAGATTCGATAAAAAAGGAAAATTAAGTCCGATGTTCATAGGACCATTCAAAGTATTGAAGAGAGTAGGCGAAGTGGCGTACAAGGTAGATTTACCTCCTGAACTAGAACACATCCACAACGTGTTTCATATTTTCGTGCTACGACCGTACAAGCCTGACTATAAGCACGTGATATCCTATGAGCCCATTCAAGTAGAAAAGAATCTGTCGTATAAAGAAATTCTTGTCCAGATAGTAGATAGGAAAGAACAAACATTAAGAAATAAAGTTATATCCTCTGTAAAAGTAATTTAGCGAAACCACAACTCTAAGAAGGCTACGTGGGAATTAGAAGATAAGATGAGGAGGGACTATCCCCATTTGTTTGTGTAACCTTGTACCAATTCCAAGGGCGGAATTTTTATAAAGGGGGGATGATATAATACCCGTGAAATTTATAAATAATATTAATATTGAGATTAAAAATGTTTGAATATTTATGATTGAATACATATATATTTATGTGTGGCATGAAATGTGATAATTCAATTAAATTAAATTAAGTATGTGATAAGTAAGTAATGTGGTGGAGATAATGATAATCTTAAGTTAAGCTTAATGTGATACGCTTAGTGTGGCATTATGACGGAATAAGTAATTATTTAATTAAATTATATTTCAACCCAATTTCAATTATTATTTGGACTAACCTAATGTACATGGATTATACGATTATATGCATATATTTAATGTATGAGTATATTTGCATGTATGTGGGTGTACATATATATATATATATATATATATATATATATATATATATATATTTGTGGGTTTATATGTGCCCATAATTTAGCATAATGTAGAACTAATAAGTCATTTAAGTTACCTTGTAAGCCAATAAGGAAATAACCTTAGTATATTAGTAGCCTTTTTGCTAATGCAGTAAGCTAAATAGCTTGTATTGTTAGTCTCATTCTATTCCATCTGACGTGTATAGGCTAATGGCCTACTTCCCCTCCTTTGCTGAAAATCAGAGACTTCATAGGATGGGAATGATGGCTGGGAGTATGGTAAAAAATGAACAGTTGGAGTTGTTCCACCAAATCTTCGTTGTCCATCATCTTTTTCTTCTTCCTACTAGTCTAAAACATTGGGCAAAACTCAGCCATTGGACAAAAGCTCTGCTATAAATAGGAGCCTCCCTTCATTCTTCAAGGTTGTTAGAATTTCCTGATAAGTTCCATATAGAAAGTGAGCTGCAATTTGAGTGAGCAATCTGAACTTCGGGAAAGAAATCAACAACACATCTTCAAGAGGTAGCATTAATATTAAGTATGTTTTGAATTTCAAGTTGGATAAATTCTTAGAAATTTATGAAATTACTTGTTAATTGAATTGGAAATGAATGTCATTGTGTTAACTTAGTTTATATGTATGTATGGAATCAATGTGGTTGGCCTGAGCATGTTGAATTGAAGGTATACATGTTTTATTTCTGGGATTCTGCAGAAACAGAGACGTTTGTGGAACTGTCCAGGAAGGGAGCAGCTGTGCCCCTTCTGCAGTTCAAAACCGCGCAGCTGCGCCTGGCACCAGAACTTGATAGTGATTTATGCTATAATGTGGTATCCTAAGCATGTTAGTTTGAATTAGTTATGCATGAAAATAGGTCTGACATGTAGCCTAAAGTTCCTTTGTATAACATGAGTTGCTTTAGCTTGTTTTAGTGTACATTTT
Source organism: Panax stipuleanatus (assembly GCA_020205555.1). Classification (NCBI taxonomy): domain Eukaryota; kingdom Viridiplantae; phylum Streptophyta; class Magnoliopsida; order Apiales; family Araliaceae; genus Panax; species Panax stipuleanatus. The sequence goes on from JAINUT010002541.1 coordinate 338,509, forward strand.
CTAAAGGAAACTTAGAGTTTTGAAAACAAACCTTGACGAACCTTGAGTCCTATGAGATCTGATCTTTTAGCATATGTATATGTCTGAGTGATGTGTACAAATGGGTATGAAATGTGATTCAAAGTTGCTTTGCTTATAATAGGTTGCTTTAGCTTGGTTTAGAATGACTTTCAGAGGCGAACTTAGACATATTGCAAACTAAATTTTATGAGCATTTTGTTAATTATGTTCTGGACTTATAAGATTGCATGTTAGTACTCCTTATGTCACTAAACATGACCTATATGTGCACTCACCTAGTTAAACACAATATAAGTTATTCAAACATGATTTTAAATGAGTTTTCAAGTAATGAACTAGACTAACTATGTGTAAACGAGTTGAATACATGTGAGCATGCGTGTCGAAGGTTGTTTAACATCGTTGCATGGTTTAATGATTACATAGTTGGTCCCATGTTGCATGAACTCACTTGGCCTTGAATAAATAGAAATTTTCAATATAAAACCATAATGTGGGAAAGTAATTTGAATGACTCTAGGAGACGCCAAACCTAGCCCAAGACCTCTTAACGTGTGTTTATGTTATGTGTTAATATCCATGCATGCTAAAAATGAGATGGGAATCAGGAAACTTCAAAAATAACTCTAGTTTGGCTAGGGAGCTGTGCAACTGCGCCACTCCCAGGCCAATCTGCCGCCCAATTGCGCTGCATGGCAGTGTTGTCTGACCTTTTAAACTGTGATCTAAGACTTATAACATGTGTATAATACTACCTTAAGCTATAATAACTTATAAAAGTGATGTTTTAAGCGTGCAAGCATGTAATGGCTATACTGGATCAAGACTTGACAAGATTTATTAAGATTTGCAAAAGTAATAACAATGTGAATTATGTATCTATGAGTTTTAAATACGTATCAAATACATAGCTATGCTAGTGTGTGATAAATGTATGTGAATGTTGATATATATGTCATGTATGTGTGGCTAATGTATACCTATACATACTTAAATAGGATAATATAGTTCATTGAGGTGATATTAAGCTATAAGTTGGTAATCGACGCAAAAGGCAAGTTCCCTAACTTACACAACTTTGGATATTGTGTAAGTTTTAAATTATTATTATATCAATCATATCTATATTTAGAAAATATATGTACTCGTATAAATCGCTATTCATATTCTGAAATTTGATTTAAATTATATTCTTGAATCATGACGTAAGCATTGAGCTTATAAATTTCGCTCAAATGCATTGTGAAAGCTATCTAAGCCATTTGATTCGGCTAGACAAATATCATGTGTTAGAAAGCGATCCAAACCAATAGCTTTGGTGCAGAATATTGTAAATCTGCTGAGATGAACAACCCTCGTAGAAGGGGATATATATACTATGTTGGGAGACCAACATACGCGTGAACAGCATGTGTAAATGTTATGCATAACGTAGGGTACTTTAGCCTAATCACCTATTGTACTTATTTATATTGAATTGTCAATGTAATACTGTAAATTCTAGCAAGAGTTCGTGGTCCATAGTGACTACTCAGTGTTTATCTCTTTAAACTTTAAAGTGTTGAAATCTTTGAATTTTGTTAATAATTTTTCGGTCCATAACAACTCTTATTTCAATTCAAAAGACATGATTTGGAACAATTGATATTTATTTGCTTGCAACATTATTCTTTTAATTCTTAAGTTATTATTTACCATTATACCCTTGAGATTATGAACTTTATATTATACTTGTTCACCCTTCTTGTTATATTACTTGCTGGACAAATTTCTTGCTCATTCCTGCTTCCTTAAAACTTTTTAGTTAAGGCATAATAGTGCGGACCCTCAAAAAAGGTTAAAGACAAGGGCAAGGCTACGGCGTAGCTTTGTTCTTCTTGATAAAAGTTAATTATTATGTTGTATTAAGACCTAACTATGGTTATGTATTAAGACTTGATTAAGGTTATGTTATAAGTTATGTCTTAGATCTTATTATGTAATGTATTATGTTAGTAATGGTTGCGAGACTTGGGACAATAATATTTATATTACATCAATGTAAATTATTCTATTATTCCATTGTTCGAGTTATTATTATGATTTAGAGTTAGAACGTGAAGCACTAGATTCGAGGTACAGCTACCAGAATTTGGGGATGTCACGGCAGATGCTTTGTCCAAGTTGGCTACGATGGAGGCAATTTCTTTTGGCGGTTTGATATACTTGGAGGTTTTGGATGCCCCAAATGATCAGAGGACAGAAGTACTGGTGATAGAGAGATCGGACTGTTGGCTTACGCCTTATATAGAATATCCAAGTGATGGGGTGCTACCTTCTGATCAGATGTTGGTGAAGAAGATAAAATATAAGAGTTTGAATTTTTTCTTGATAGATGGGGATTTGTATCACCATACATTCTCTTCACATTTACTAAAGTGCGTGGTACCATCTAAAGCCGATTACGTTCTTCGGGAAATTCATGAGGGAATATGTGGTGATCACATAGGTGCGAAGGCGTTAGCATATAAGGCGGTTCGGCAGGGATATTACTTGCCCACAATGTTTCAGGAAGCTAAGGAATATGTTATGAAGTGTCCAAAGTGCCAGTTAAACAACCGTGTTCCTCATCAACCACCTGAGGAGCTGTTTGCAGTCTTGTCCCCGATCTCGTTCGTTATTTGGGGTATTGATATTTTGGGCCCATTGCCGAAGGCCAAAGGACTGGTGAGCTTCGTGATAGTAGTAATTAATTATATGACAAAGTGGGTGGAGGCCAAACCACTTCGGGCAATTACGAATCAGGAGTGTTTGAAGTTCTTTAAATAGCGTGTATTGTTTCGGTTCGGCATCCCTATGGTTTTAGTATCTAATAATGGAAGGCAGTTCGTGGGATCTAAGTTTGAGGAGTTTTTAGAGGATTTGAGCATTCCGCATCGAAATACTTCCGTAGCCCATCCTCAATATAACGGTCAGGTGGAAGTTACTAATCGGACCTTGCTCAATAGGATTAAGATGAGGCTAGATAATGCAAAAGACGGTGGCTCGAGGAGTTGCTTAGTGTCCTATCGGCGTTTCAGACTACTCCTCGAATAACAACAGATGATTCGCCGTTTAGGTTGGCATATGGAACTGATGCCCTTGTTCCGATAAAGATTGGGTCTCCTTCACTTCGGGTCAACCAGTATAAGAAGCTATATAACGACGAAGGGCTTTGGCTTAATTTAGATTTATTGGAGGAAGTTCGGGAATCAGCATTGTTAAGGCTAGCAGTCTACCAACGAAGAACAACCCGATATTATAATAAAGGTGTCAAGCAAAGGAGGTTTGAAGTTGGGGATTTAGTTCTTCGGGAGGTGAAGGCTTATATGCCCCAGAATATTAGAAAGTTGATGCCAAACTAGGAGGTTCCTTATGAAGTTGTTAAGGTGCCGAAGCCAGGAACTTAGCAGGTTCGGGCAATGGATAAGTCAGAATTCAAAAACACTCGGCATGATGGAAGACTCAGGAAGTATTATCAATGATACATGTTAAGTTGTTTCCATTATGGCATTGTAAATTTATCATGTTATTAATGAGAATGAGCATTCAGTTTTGCCAAAAGATGTTTTCATTTATTATAGGTGTTTGTATAAGGAAGTTGGATTATATTGTTAAAAAAGAGAGGAAAATACATATAGTGGTTACTCCTCATCATCTGAGGAGTCCAAAATGCTCGGGTCCAATACAACTATCTTTAATTTTTCTTTGTCCTGATCCCTGGCACTTTGATGGCCATCTACGAATTGTTTCATTACTTATACAGTCAATTCAGGGGAGTTTCTGTATTCCAAGATTAGTTGGCATTTAATTTTCTCGGTCAGTGGAGGAATTAGAGCTTTATAATCGGTAAATTCTTTCTCTAGAGCGTTGTTGGAATTTATCATCACACTGGTCTTGTTGCGCACGATTTTAAGTTGCTTCCGCGCAGCCAAGATCCCCTCTTTAGCTGCTTATTCTCGTTTTTCATTTCAGCTTGATATGCTAAGAGCAGCTTTTTAAGTCCGTCTAGTTCGAACGCTATCCACTTCACGATTTTTAGCTCTGCATGCAACTCCTAGCAGTAGTATGTAGTGTTGGCATGCAAACTATTCTCTTTCTCAAGGCCGGACATAGCTGCCTGCAGCTTGAACTCAAGTCAACTGACTTCGACTTCAAGTTCTTTTTCCCTGGTCGTTATTTGGTGAAAATGCAATAGGATTCGACCGGTGACAACAACAACTTGTACTGAAGGTTAAAGGAGTTAGAAGACGATTTAATAAAAAGGAGAAGATAAAATTTTTTAAAGCAGGTTGAAACAGGAATACTTACCCGGCCTTGCTGCACGACATTGGCGTATATAAACCCCTTGATGCTTATATCATCGAACCTCTTTTCATCACAAAGAAGAAAAAAGTTCTCAAAAAGCTCGTGGGGGTAATCATCCGGTTCTTTGGGCCATAACGTCATTGAGGTACCAGCCTCTTGGATATGGCTGAAAGAAGGTGGCGAATTTTGGGGAAAAAGTGGAGGGGGTTGGTGTTCAGCTGATGGTTCGGTATGGGTTTTTTTGGCTGGAGGTTTGGATGAGGGGCCTTGAGTTCTTTCCTTTTTTGGGAAAGTTGGGGTTCAGTGGAATCTATGGTTGGGGTCGGTTCAGTGCTAGTAGTTTGGATGGGTTTGGAGGCAAAAATATCTTCTGGTTAGAAGATAGGAGGGGGATCAGAGAAAATATTTTTTGATGGTTTGGGTGTGGGTTCAAAGAGGACGCTTTCACCAAACGCCTCCTGTTCAAAGAGGACGCTTGCGACAAAAGACTTGAACTCTTCGGCCCATTTTTTGTTGAACTTGGGGGCAGCCAAGTTTCTTTATGAGGGATCGGCCCAGTCGAGAATCAGATAGGTGTCGGGGGCCCTGATGAAAAACTATTAGAAATGTCACCCCTTGTTGTTGGAAGGGTTTTCCACCAGATCTGGGTCTTTGGGTGTTCGTTCAGCTGGCGGAATTCGGGCTACTTTGATTTTCGCAAACTGAACATGGCGAGAAAGAAGTCCATACTGGGAGGGACTCCACATTCTGTGCAAAATGTGATGAAGCAGATTAAATAGATGTATGACTTCGGCACCAATTGGGCTAACACGATGCCGACAAAGCTCAAGAATGTAGTGATTAAGGTGTGGAGGGGGAATCGGAGCCCATATCTCATAGCATAAAGAGGGATGACGGTTCAACCGTCAGGAATGTGGTACATCTGATCACGACGTTTGGGGGCTTTGAGCTTATATATGTGGCGGGGATGTTGAATTGTTGGCGTATTTCTTGAAGTTCTTAAGGGGTGGTAGTGGATGGGCTATTAATGTGGGTGTAGGCCTTTTCTGAAGAATACTCTTCTTGCATTTTCAGAATGGCCAATTTAGCGTCGGTGCGTATGGGGGAGGGAGCCCCTTCAATGGCAGAGGATGAGGTGGTGGAGTTAGAAGTGGTGGTGACTGTGACGAACGAGAATTTTGTAATTTAATCTTAATATTTATTGAATTAAATAAATATTTTTGATAATTTATTTATTGAGTTAAATAAATATTTGATGGAATTGTGGTAGATCAATTTAATTATATGTGTTACATTGATTAAATTAATGTGGATAATTTTTATAGTTCAAAGTATAAATTTAATTGAGTTTATTCGATGAAATGAATTATTTAATAAGCATAATGTTATTCTAATTAATTTAATAATTAATTAGAGATTTAAAGATTTTACATAATTAATAAATGAGAAGTTTAATTATGTGATAATGTGATTTAATGTGGAGTTATTACATTTTATTTAATTGAACTTAAATAAAATTATTCAATTAATTGAGTGTGACAATTAAAACTATGTAATAAACATTTAATTAAATTAAAGGAAAATGAGAAGGAATAAGAGCCAACCAAACAGGGCCTTAAGGGAAGTTGGTGCAGTTAACCCATTATAGGATTAATTAACCATTAACTTACCAGTTATATTATACGTATAATATATTATATACACTATATCAGTATACTATATTCATATAATGTATATCATATCTGTGAGAGAAGTTCAGAGAAAATGAGAGAAATTTGAGAGTAAAATTGAGAGTTGAAGAAGAAGAGTTATAGATTCTAAAGTCTATATCATCATCAAACAGAGTTAGCAAGGGTATGATTCTTCATCCCAAGTTCTTAATTACGTTAGTTTATTTTTCCCAACAAACCCAATTTCAAACTCTCTGTGACTAATTTTGTTGACGATTATTGGATATATGCTTGTTTACTTATAAGTAAATGTGAATAACATGATTTACAACAATTATAATCTGTTTTAGAGTAACTAATTCATGTAATTAAGTCTTAATTAGAATTTCAAAAGTTACAGAGTAAAAAAAACACGTATTTGGCCCTTATGTACAAATTGTATGCTTTGAATTATTTGTTTAACTTAAAATTGATAGTAGATTATGATTATGCATGTTTAAACGAACAAGACGAAATTTAAACGGACATATTCGGAGTTATAACGAATGTGTAACGTTGAATTTCATGTTTTTCCTCAAAACTTTACAAAATATCAAAAACAGTAAATTATATGTTTTAATTTGAGTAATTATGTGATATTAAGTGTTAGAAACATGCTAGAAACGTTGTATAATATTTCAGTGAAGTTTATTAGTTCATGAGTAACAGAAAATTTGCTGTGTTAGTTTAATTTGGGATTTATTGGCTTATTACTGTGTTCCTCGCGAGTTGCAGAACTCGAATCTGGGAACCTGCGCCTCGGCGCAGTTTCCTTATACGAAATTGCGCCCCGGCAAACCTGCGCCCCGACACAGTTTCCTTCTACAAAAACGCGCCCCGACGAGAATTGCAGAAAGGAAACTACTTTGTTTTTTTTGAAGTTTTCAGTCATGGCATGTTAGTTTAACTTAGTCTAATTAACATAATAGTGTGTTAAGAATATAACAAGAGGTTATAACAAATTGTTAAACATGTATGTGATGATTTCAAATTCGTATAAGAACAATTGTATAGAACTTAAACTTGTGGTTCGTGAAAAATTGACAATTGTTTTGTGGTTAGTTAAACACGTAAATTGATTTATGTTACGTGATTAATGTGAATGATCAAAAATAAAAACTATGTTAATAAGTCAAAATGGAAGTGTTACTTAAACCCATAAGACTAACATTAGTAAAACTAATGAATGTTGTGATCCCAATGGGATATGTAGGACTATTTGGGGAACGTGAATAGTATTTGTTTAAACTACGCATGAGGCAAGTTTCCTTACTCTAACTCGATTTTGATTATGCAAGTATTCTAAACTCAATCAGTTATTGAACAAGCTTTCGATTATCAAACTATTATCATGATACAAGTTCTTATTCTTGTCCATTCAAGTTAAGTTTCATATGAGATATTATAAGTTCTTTAAATTATTACTTCAGTTATACAATACTTATTCGATTGTATACTCTTGAGATTTATTATTCGATTTAATTATTAATTATTGTTGAACCTTGTAAGACTAGTGAACCCTTACTGATTCGACTAGTCTATAGTTGATGAACGTTCTAACTTCTAGAGCTATTATTGAGCTTATCCAAACCAAACTTCTTTTAGTGCGGACTCTGATGTCAAACTGAGATGAACAACCCTGTTATAGGGGATTATTTACGCTTTAGCGTTGAGAGATTGTGCATAGTATGGTAATAAGGGTTGATCCCCTTAAGTCTGAGTAGTAGAGTCCATATAGTCTTATGACTGTTAAAGGTTTAAAGTAGAAATACTTAACAACCTGGGACATAGTTCAAGGTCTTATGACTCTTAGATGTTCTTTTGATTCTTGCTATTCATTCTTGATTTAAAAGCCGAGTTTTCTTTATTCAGAAGTCTTTGATTCATTCGCATGTTATTATATTATTATATTTATATACTTGTGGGTAATCGTGCTCACTCTTGCATAATAACATTGCAGTTAAGAACGAAAGACCTGACGAGCCTTCCACTAGCAAAGACAAGGAAAAAGTTAACAAGTGTTAAAGACTTGTTATTTAATTGAGAATGTTTATGTTTAAGACTTGATGTTGTTTAAGACTTATTATCTGTTTATGTTTCCGCATAGATGTTTAAGGTTAGTATGACTTGGGATTGTATTTATTATTCAGATGTTGTAACCCCATAAGGGGAGATGATGGAGTTATTTCTATGTATTTTATGGTTTGCATTTATTATGGGTAGATAGATATATGATATTTGTACAATGAACACCAAATCCCATGAAAATTAAAGTACCCAGATTTGGGGGTGTCACAGTGACGGTAGTGGGTATTGTGGAGATCACTGTGGTGGAATCGGGGATAACCAAGATTGAGGAATTGGTGGTGGGTACGGTAGTTGTAGTGGTGAGAATGGAGGTGGAGATGGTGGAAGCCAGGGTGTTGGGGATGGGGTTGGTCTCAGTGGTGGCGACGATGGTTATGGAGGCGGTAAGCATAATGGAATTTGAAATGTTGTTGTCGACCATTGTTGATCGAGAAATCGTGAATTTCTGTTGAAGCTTTACCGAAAAAAGAGTTTGCAGAGGGAAAGGACGGTTGAAAAGGAGGCAGAGAGAAGTAATTTGAAATCTCAGATCTGAAAAAGTAGATGTTGATTTTAAGCGTGGGGGACTTTTTGAGGTGACCGACCTTTTATCTTTACATGTTTCCTTAATTACAGCGCATTAACCGGTGTGGTTGAAATGATGGTAGGGTCCAACAATGAATGTAGGATACGAAACCAATTTTTCTAGCTTCGGTCTTCGTGATCATTCATTTAATGTTAATTATTCGGGATTTTTGGAATTCCTTACTCTTTCATTATATAGCCTATTATAACAAAAGAGTGGGGGAGAGGGCAATGTTAGGGAATGATTAATTGGGCCCGGGTGAGTCGGTGGGCCATAGGCCATGTGGAGGAATATTTCTCACGTATGAGTATATTTTGGGCTGTAGGGTGGACTTTAAGTAATCTATGATTCCTGGTTATATTTAATTTCCAATTTCTATGGAAAGAGTCGGAATAATATTCGACGTCCTTTCTTTAAGGAGATTCATTTTTATCTCATTATGGTATCTACCATGATGAGGAATTCTATTCCAATTCGATGACAAGGTGTTTAAGAAGGTGTGATCATTATAAATACAATTACTATAATTCACAGGTACACGATATTACTTTGAGCACTAAAGCATTAAGTCTCCATTGTTAACCTAATTTCAACCAGTACTTAATTTCACACCAGAACTATCCCCCGGCGGCCCAAACCGTCAAGTTCCTACGTGTGATTTCGTTTCTGTGCAGGATTGGACGTGTTGTTGATGATTGGACGCATGGACAAATCTTGGTGTTAATAGTAAGATTTATTTTCTCTTTATTACGAGGTTTGTATTTTCACACTTTATGTGAGATATACTTCATGTTGAAATTTTCAAATTGTTGAAATTATTATGTAATTCATTAATTATACTCGTACTTCTCTCTCCCTCTAAAATAGAGGCATTAACAAAAAGTTTTAAAATTATCGCTTTAGAATTAACACATAAATTTGGATCAATTGGAAGCTATGGTGCAATAAACCAAGCCATTAAACATACTAACACTTGGTGGCACACACATTACGTGTGTAAATTATGTGAGATAAAATAAAAATTTTAAAAAATTTGAATAATTAAATAGAAAGATAAAAAAATATATATAAATTGAAGAACACTTTTGAAAGAGCCAAAAAGGTTTCAAAATTTGTTTACACCAAACTCGGCTCTCCGACTTTATATATTAGATATGACCAATTCTAGAACTTTGAAGTGCAACTTGTTAATATGATATTATAAATGGTAATTAAGCTTGGTCTTTTATATAACATCAAGTTTGAATTTTCAAAGTTAATATATACTATTTTCAAAAATAAAAAATGTGATTCGTTTATTTTTTAAAAATAATTCAACTTGTAAATATTAGTATTTTTAAATATCTTATAAGTTTCATAATTGTATTATCTAAAATTAAATGAGTTCATATTAAATTTGAATTTGTGCATATAACAAGAAGGAAGGTCAGAAGCATCGTAAATAATTGGGTAAGTTATCGCACAAAAATAAAATTATTTTATATAATTGAATATATAAAAAATTTATTATCTGCCTTCCATAAGTATGTCAACTTAATTAATAGGTCAAAATAATCATAACCAAGGGAATACAAGTAAGAGGAAGAATCTTTACTGAAGAAAATCTTCATTTGAAAGATTGAACACATTTTATACTATCTTGTAAGTTTTTTGGAGGGAGAGAAAAATAATTAAAATTTCTTTAAATATCATGTTTGTGAGTTTTTTTATGCTGCTTTTGTGAGTTTGGATAGATGAGATGTGATAAGAAGGAAAAGTATAAGAGGAGAAGGGATGAGAAGAAATTATAATTTTCTATTGTCATATTTGTGAGTTTTAGAAAAGAATGAGATTTTAATTATATTTTTTTTGTTTGAGTTTAGGAGTGAAGAGAAGAGAAAATATTTTTATTTTAAACTACACTATTACTATATTACCCTTACATATTAATATAATAAATTACATGATTTATTTTTGAAAGGTTAATTAAGTTGATATAAAATATATAACTTTCTCATCATTTCCCATCTCTCCAAATCCTCTCACTTTTTTCTCTTTTTTTTTGGTGGGTGGGGGGTGGGGGGTGGGGGGGGGGGGGGGGGGGAGGGAATTTTGAGTCAAAAATAAAATCAATTTTACCTCAAAATTCCTTCCATTCTTCCCTAAAAATACTCACAAACATGAAATTTAGAGAAATTTTAATTATTTTCCCTTCCGTTCTCTTCTCCTAAAAAAAACTAAACACTGTCCGGGAGGAAGGGAAGAGATTTGGTGATAAAGTTTATTTCATTTTTGGTTCAAAACTTTCTCCCCAAAAGTGAGAGGATTTGGAGGGATGAAAAATGATGAAAAAATTAAATATTTTATATTACCTAAAGTAACTTTTCAAAATAAATCATATCATTTATTACATTAATATATAAGGGTAATATAATAATAGTGTAGTTTAAAAATAAAAATATTTTTCCTTTCCTTATAATTATAATCTATTTTCATCCCTTCTCATCTCTTCCGCTCCTATACTCTTATTTCCCATCTCATCTCTCCAAATTCACAATCCCAACGAAATTCACAATCCCAACGTTATAGTCACTTCTTTTTCATCTTATTCTCAATCAATCTCATATAGAGACAAGGTATTCCACTGATAAAAAGAATATTTCACTTGGAAAATAGCAGTAAAAAGATTTAACAGGCATAATTATTTTCTTGATTATATTGCCACTTTTATAGGCAATTGTTCTTCGTGATTACTTGGAACCCACCAGCATAAGTAAGGATGAAGCCATAATTTATATTCAATGGGATCAAAATTAAGATAAAGGCTATAAATAATTTAGTGAGGATTTAGGGTAGCATCTCCTAGCTAATTTTTTTAAATAATTTTATACTTTGAGTTACGTATATAAAACATATATTTAATTATAATGATAATATAATAATTGATAATATATATATATATATATATATATATATATATATATGCATATATATACATCTTATTATTGACCCCTAATAGATTTTTTTAAAGACAAATTGTTTATAAATAATTAATTTCTTAATTATTATTTCAAAAAAAGTAATGTAAAATAGATTATTAATTAGTTTAAGAAGATTATATGAATATACATATATAGAGGAGGTAAGAATGATATGAGATTGAGATTTAAGTGAAAAAGTTATAAATTTTTAATTTGATTCCTTATATAAGAAATTTTATAAAATTTCAGCGGGATCAATTTATATATAACATTTAATTTTTTTAAAATTTGCTATATACTATAAAAATAAAATGTTGGGCCCCTGTGTGGCTTCGTCCCTGAGCATAAGGCCGTCTTTCTCTTACCTCTCTCTAAAACCTTGTCATATACTTCTGTTGAAGTTTGTAGCATTATAGTCTCTTCAATACCAAATATAAGACCATTATTCATATTTTAAAAGTGATTAAAAATATTTTTAATTAAAAAATAATATAAATTTATTTAATTATAGTGAATATAATGATAGATATTATAAATTATTTAAACAATATATATTATTAAGAAAATTAATACTCCCTCTGTTCCAAATTATAAGATTAATAATCTTTAAAAAATTAATTTCAAACTCAAAATTGGGATGAATTTATTTAGTTTATGTCTATACAATATGACTATCATAAACTACCTAAAAAATATTACTAGTTATAAGATTTATTGTTTTGAAAACCTAAATGAATCATATCAATTTTAAATTTAAAAATGTTTCCGATTGACTTTTAAAAAGTCAATAGTGGTCTTATAATTCAGAGGAGTATTTTACATGGAAAACTGATATCTTCACGTGACTCTCTTTCACATGAATGTGAGACTCACTCACTATTCATGTGAGATATATCATGTGAATATATCATTTAATTTCTCGTGTGGAACTATTAGTTATTACTAATTGTAAGATTTCTTGTTTTATAATTTTTAATGAGTCGTCTAAATTTTGAGTTTGAAAATCTGAAATTGACTTTTACAAGTCAAAAAAAATATTTTAATTAGAATATAAATGAATTAGTTAATTGTGAATTTGTTTCGATTCGTTTGACTTTAATTCGACTCGACTTGGCCTTGGCGTTGTCGGGAGGCTGCCTAGGCGCGTTGGGCACTGTCTGGGCATGGGCGCCATTTAGGTTTTAACAAGTTTTATTCTAAATAAAAGAGTTGAGCTCGAGTTATGCTTTGTTTCGTTTGAGTTCGACTTGTCATTGACTCAATTCGTTAAAACTCGATTCAATTAGTTTCACTCGACTTACTTAAACTACTGAATTAATTCGACTCAAATCACTTAAACTATTGAATTGACTCGATTCAATTCACTTAAAACAAAAAGCTCAAAATGGTCCCAAACCATCTCTATTATCATGACTACCATCAAACAAGTCATATAAGCAATGATGCACTAAAGTAGTTTTCTATAAATTTAAACTATCCATATGATTATTTCAACAAGTTAAAGTCCAACACTGTTGGACTGTGGATTCCTCCACTAGAGGCTTCTTCATTTTACATGGCGGTCAACCCTTGTGTTTCCATCTTTTTAGCAACTATTAAGATGCCATTCACATGTGTTCCATGTTCCAACTATACTTGATAAAAAATAAAAATAAAAATCAGATATACCCACTCTCTTTTGGGATAATCTGGTAATTTCACATCATCCCAACATGATTGGTTGTAGACTATCTTAACTGGATTGATCTATCTAATCTTGATTAGAGGATTAATATATGAATTTTATTTCCGATTAGGTTAATGATTTGTGTTTAATTATAATTGAAATTTCCTAATTTGGCTGAGCAACTCCTTAATGAAATAATTATCATTGAAAAGATAGAAATACAATATTAATAGGGGGGTATTAATTAACAGCCTTGCTTAGACTCTAATGCTTCTTTTTATAATTGACACACTCTTTGTAGCAGCTACAACCATAAACCATTTTAGTAGACTAAGTTGTTCTTCTATCTATATATTTATTTTCTTTTGTTTGTTATTGTTCATTTTCATGCATTTTTTATATATATAAAAATGTAAAATTGTTCATCTATCATTTTCCATTGATAACAAAACAATTTCTATTAATTGAACTTGACAAAAAAATGCTAACGTATTATTATGTCACATAAATTAAGGTTATTATAGTGCTAACAGGCGTGTCATCATATTTCCAACGTGGCAATCGAATTATTCGCTCCGTTTGCAACACTAATTTAAACCCTAGCGACTACTTGTAACTTTAATTTCATAAAATACGATTTGGTTGAGATGAATTTTAGCACTAATTTAAAACCCATGGTTTGATTCAAATGAATTCAAACTCTAGTTTGAGACCTCTTAGCTCACATTTGTTCTGTAAGACCCCAAAATTTATAAATAAAGATTTAATTTTCTTTATATATTATTTTAAACAGTAAGATGTTTTCTTGATAAATGTGGTAAGTTATGGGAGAAATGTGCAAATTTTTCAGAATAAGTAAGTGGCAATAAAATATTCATTGTGTCGGGGAATATTCGTTTGGTCGGGAAATATTCTTTTTGTCGGGGAATATTCGTACGACAGCGCAATCATTGGTGGGCCCCATAACGAAAAAATGACGGATGAAGAAAACGACAAGAATAAGTTTTCTAAAAATAACGGCGTGGTTGTTACTATTAAAACTGTTGAAATACCCGGTGGTTAAGATACAGTAATACGCGGTGTTACACAGTAGTACACGGTATTGCACAATAATTTTAATTATTGATTCTTACGTAAGAAGTCACTACTCAATAATTGTTACAGTAATTACTGTTCAATATTTTATATTATTGATTCAATAATTGCTACATTGATAATTGTATAATATTTTATTGATTCAATAAATGTTATTGCATAGTATTTCAAATTATCAAATCAATAATTCATATTATTTGAATAATATTATTAGATAACATTATTGGCAATGTCTAAGAAAGTTCTGTCTAGGAGGGGTTATTTAATTAAGCGCCAGTAAGGAGAAATCCTTATCGGAAGGCCCCCTCTTTCTTGGGAACAACCTGGTTGTCAATATTATAGTTCTGTAATATTATTTGTGAATAATTAATTATTGATTTATATGATAATGAAATATTTATTTAATGTGGATATAAACGAAGGAATTTTAGCATGGGATAATTGTTGAAAGTTTGGCATATTTTATGTGGAATTACAATTATTTCTTCGATAAAATATTCATTCAAATATATTTTTATAATATATTATAATTATTTAAATAATATTATTATATATATATATATATATATATATATGCATGTGATAAGTGATGGTTGGTGGTGGAGTGATGCCTGCAAAGATGTGTTTTTCTAACTTTTGTGGCCTCAAAGATGGAAAATAAGAAATTTGGCAAAGAAGAAATGGAAAGAGTAAGGAAAATGTTTCTCCTGCAATGAATTTCTTGGTTGCCAAATTAGTGGGCCCCAAAAAAGGAAAAATGAAAGTTAGACAGGAGAGGTTTGGCAGGATTGGTCAGGCAGAACGCTTTGTTTTAGTCCTCCGTGCTGCACTATAAATAAGGGGTAGCCCCTCTTTCCTAAAACACACTATTTCAATATCAGAAATTCTTATTCTATAGTATTGTGAGTATTTTTCTTGAGTATAAGGATACTTTGAGTGTAACTTTTTGTGCAAGATTTTCTCAGAATAGTATCTGATATTCCAGTCAAATTCAATTTCTACTAAGGTAAAGGATATTACTTTATTGCAATACTCGTAAGAATATTATTTTCTTTCATATTCCATATTATGAAAACGATAATAATTCTTTTCATATACCCAAATTAAAACTTACTATAGTAAGTATTGCTTCTATAATTCCTGAAATGATCAGAAATTCTTCGAATTTTGTATTTCATCTAGTATCATTTCATTGGAAATGTTGGTATGAATTTTATTATGAAATTTTTACCTTTTCATGTCGGAATTACTATTCACGTATACGGCACTATTCACAGAAAAATTAAATTTCTTCTATTTGTCCAAGTTAGCTATTATGGGTCCTATCTTTGATTGGATCCAAGTTTTGATCTTTATTTTTGAATTTTGCTCCACAAAGTATTATTATGGAGTATTCTTGAACTTGGATAAATTAGATTACGAATCCTTAATCTTTGTCCTCTATCTCACTGAATTTGTTATTTATATTATTTTTCATTGTCCTCAGTCTTAAATGGTGATATAACTGAATATCTTTGGCCTGTAGAATAAAGATGAATGATTACCTGATGAATATCTTTGACCCGTAGTGCAAAGATAAACAAGTGTTGAGATGAACATGACCAACTGATGATACAAATGAATATCTTTGGCCCGTAGTGCAAAGATGAATATTTGATTCGAGATGTATATTGATTGATGTTACAGGGATAAAATATTGATGATGGACTTTTAAATCATAGAAGATAGTAGACTTCATTCTCTACTTAACTCTTCTAATGAATTGTTATTTCCGCTGCAGTTGTTGATCTAAAACTTGTTGTCCATAATATTTTATCTGATTTGTTGAAGACTAACGATAAATTATTCTTTATTATCTTAGTCATAATATTTTTTACTGGGCTAGTTGAGCTCACCCTTTTCATCTATTGTCCTCTTCAGGGAATGAGAATATTGTGGGAACTAGTCGGGGATCAGTGTGATGGTCAGAGTAGAGCAGTAGTAGTCCTCACTATTTTTATAAAATAGTGTGATAATAATTGTAACAAAAGAGGACTGAATTTGAATATTTATATTTCGTATTATATACGATTTGTATTGAGACTCACAGTTTGTGTGGTCGTACTTTGCACGACCGTATGTTATAAAAGATTGTATTTGAATTCTGTATCATGTATTTGGCAACTCAGAATGGGTTGAGTATTGAGCCTATTTTGGGGGCGTCACAGTTGGTATCAGAGCTTAGGGATATGATCTCTGGCGGAGATCTGGGAATAGAACTAGGAGGGGAGAGACGAGTAAAACCTTCGCTAGTGTGTCCTACCTAAGCTTATTTGTTCTTTAATTGGTCGTTTGGAACATAGAGTTAATATGTGATATGTTAATTTGTTTGATTAACCCTTGTTTTGTAGCAGTATTTGAGAATGGCTGCTGAAAATCTAAACAATGGAGTGAATGAGACCGTTGTGACATCTTTAATCACCAACCAGGAGAATGTGCAACAGGAAGGCTATATTCCTCCTGTAAACAACCCTACCGAAGAAACGGTGAATGGTGGGATGTTTAGAAGCTTTTTACAGTTCATGCAAAACCAGACGAGGGAGACTCGTGTTCATAATATAGGTGGAAATAATAACTCGCGACTTGTCATTGCCAAGCAGTTTGGGACCACCAGAATTTCAGGGAAAGCCAGATCTGATCAAGGCAGAGATGTGGGTTAAGTAAATTACCAAGATATTTGATGTCTTGGGATGCACGGAGGAACAGAAGATTCCATTCGCCACCTTTATGTTCCGTGGAGAGGCAGATTACTGGTGGAAATCTGTGAAGCGTACCTAGCCTGCCGCACTCAAAATGTCTTGGGAGGAATTCCAAAAACTATTTAATGACAAGTACTTTTCAGAAAGTATTCGTCACATGAAAGAGGTAGAGTTTATCAAACTGGAACAAAACAACATGACGGTGTCCCAATGCGAGGCTAAGTTCGCGGAGTTATCCCGGTTTGCACCTCATTTGGTGGAAAATGAGGAACGTATGACGCGGATGTTTCTGAGAGGTTTGAAACTAGGAATTCGTCAATACCTCATTTCTCACAAATTTTCTCTATATTCGGATGTAGTGAACAGGGCCTAGTTATTAGAAGGAGATAATGATTATTTTCAACCAAGGAACAACAACCAAGGTCGTATCGGTGGCAGCAGTCATCGGAACAATGACAACCAGCAGGGAGGAAAGTATCATGACAGAAGCAGTAACCACTCCGGTGGTAGTCGTGGCCATGATAATAGAAGGAGTGAGTCGAGGGGAGATTTCAAGAAGAGAAGGTACAACAATGAGAACGTGAAAACATCGACAGCAGCACCAACATCAACTGTTTCTAGGGGAAGAGAACGACCTCCGGTCGTATGCTATAAATACGGGCAAGAGGGACATATCAGTCCCAACTGTACACAGCAATCCAAGGTGTGCTATAACTGTGGAAAGGAAGGACATATAGCTCGAGTGTGTCCTGTAGCGAAACCAAGTCCAGCGGGAGTGGTGATTCTTAAGGCAGTTCCGGACAAGTCAAAGTCAGTGGTTCTTGGAAGAGCTTTTGTCGTAACTGCCCAACAAGCGAGGAACCCGAATGAGGTTATTATGGGTAAGCTAATCATAAACTCTTGCGAATTCTATACCTTATTAGATACTGGTGCTACCCATTCTTTTATTTCACCTGCTTGTGCTCAACGTTTGAACTTGACTCCTGATAAATTAGACTTTGACTTTTCTGTTGAAACTCCATTGGGAGAAACCTTTGTTATATTTACAGTTTACAAATCTTGCTTGATTCAAATTGGTACCCTCACCCTACCTGTTGATCTTATTTCTTTGAAAATACTTGCATTTGATGTGATTTTAGGAATTAACTGGTTAACCACTTATCATGCCAAAATTGATTATTTTCGTAAGGTTGTTAGTTTTCATATTTCTAATCAACCTGTTGTGCGAATCTAAACCACCAAACCACTAAAATCAGTCAATGTCATTTCAAGTCATAAAGCTATTCGTTTATTGAAATATGGATGTCAAGCTTTCTTAGCACATGTCACTGATCTAAACCAGAATACGTTAGGTTTGAATGATATTTCTGTTGTTAATGAGTTTCCTGATGTATTTCCTGAAGAACTTCCCGGTCTACCCCTAGAACGTGAAGTTGAATTCTTTATTGACCTTGAACCCGGTACAAAACCCATTTCTAAAACCCCATATCAAATGACTCCTATTGAACTTCAGGAGTTAAAGGTCCAACTACAGGAGTTATTAGACATCGATTTTATTCGTCCTAGTACATCTCCTTGGGGTGCTCCTATTTTATTCGTAAAGAAGAAAGATGGGAGTATGCGACTTTGTATTGACTATCGGGAGTTGAACCATGTTACCATCAAGAATAGGTATCCGCTACCTCGTATTGATGACCTGTTCGACCAGTTGCAAGGTGCACAATTCTTTTCAAAGATCGATCTTCGTTCTGGATATCATCAACTGAAGATTAAAACTGAGGATATTCCAAAGACTGCTTTCAGAACTCGATACGGGCATTATGAATTCTTAGTCATGACTTTTGGATTGACTAATGCTCCTGCTGCTTTCATGGATATGATGAACCGTGTATTCAAGGAATATTTGGATCAGTTCGTGGTTGTCTTTATTGATGACATCCTCATCTATTCCAAAAGCCGTGAAGATCATGAGCACCACTTGAAACTGGTACTCCAAAGGCTTCGTGATAACAAGCTATATGCCAAGCTGAAGAAATGCGAGTTTTGGCTTAAGGAGGTAGCATTCCTTGGGCATATGGTATCAAAACGTGGAGTATCTATTGACCCGGCGAAGATTGAAACAATACAAAGTTGGGAGCAACCGAAGTCGGTGACCGAAGTACGTAGTTTTTTGGGCTTAGATGGTTATTATCGAAGATTCGTGGAAGAATTTTCTCGAATCGCTACTCCATTAACTCAGCTGACTCAGAAAGATACAAAATTCGTATGGAACGAGGAATGTGAGAAGAGCTTCCAAGAGCTCAAGAGGAGACTCATTTCGGCACCTGTTCTAACGATACTATCTGGTTCGGATGGATTTATCATCTACAACGATGCTTCAGGCAAAGGGTTAGGATGTGTTCTCTTGCAACATGGAAAAGTCATAGCCTATGCCTCACGGCAACTCAAAGAATATGAGAGGAATTATCCTACTCATGATCTAGAGTTGGCAGTTGTTATTTTTGTATTAAAGATCTGGAGACACTACCTGTATGGAGAGAAAGTGGAGATCTATACGGATCATAAAAGCCTCAAATATTTCTTCACTCAAATGGAACTCAACATGCGGCAACGACGTTGGCTTGAGCTGTTGAAAGATTACGATCATACCATCCAATACCATCCTGGAAAAGCGAACGTGGTAGCTGACGCGTTGAGTAGAAGATCATATGCGGGAACGAATGCGATGCTATCAAGGTCTATTTTGTGTGATTTACAAAAGATGGAGATAGAGTTCAAGACTCCGGGGACCCATGTGATGATGTCAAGTATACGCATAGAACCAGCTTTGATTGATAAAGTTAAAGTTGCTCAAGCTGCAGACCCGGAGCTCATAAAGATGAAGAAGAAAGTGCAAGAAGGTGCTATTCCAGAAGCAAGTATTGATGAACAAGGAATACTTCGAGTCAACTCCAGACTTTGTGTTCCTAACGATTCTGAGTTGAAGTATACAATCATAATGGAGGCACACAACACACCGTTTGCAATCCATCCTGGGAGTACCAAAATGTATCGTGATCTTCGATATACATTTTGGTGGAGCAATATGAAAAGAGAGATCGCGAAGTTCATCTCAAGGTGTTTAACGTGTCAACGTGTCAAGGCGGAGCATCAAGTGCCAAAGGGTCCATTGCAACCACTTGAAATTCCAAAATGAAAGTGGGAACACATTACCATGGATTTCGTTACGGGTCTTCCCAAGGTTTCTCAAGGTATAGATGCGATTTGGGTTATTGTCGATAGATTAACCAAGTCTGCTCATTTCTTGCCGATACGGGAGACTTATTCCCTTAAACGTCTCGCTCGTATGTACGTGAATGAGATTGCATGGCATGCCAGTATCCATAGTTTCGGATCGTGACTCCAGATTTACTTCATGATTTTGGGTCAGTTTGCAGAAAGCTATGGGCACAGATTTACGATTCAGTTCGGCATATCACCCTCTAACGGACAGACAATCAGAAAGGACTATTCAAACTCTGGAAGATCTATTGAGACTTTGTGTTCTAGACTTCAAAGGGAGTTGGGATAAGTACTTACCATTGGTGGAATTCTCTTACAACAACAGTTATCAGGCAAGTATAGGCGTGGCTCCATTTGAAGCGTTGTATGAACGAAAGTGTCGCTCTCTAGTATGCTGGGATGAGGTGGGTGAAGCAACATTTTTGGGACCGGAGTTAGTACGTATGACTACGGAAAAGATTCAAATAATCCGGCAACGGATACAAACAGCACAAGATCGACAAAAGAGTTATGCGGATCTTCATCGAAAGGACGTGGAATTTAATGTTGGGGATCATGTATTGTTACGTGTTGCTCCGTGGAAGAGAGTTACGAGGTTTGGCAAGAGAGAAAAACTCAATCCACGATTCATTGGTCCATTTGAGATCCTTGACCGAGTAGGAAATGTGGCCTATAGACTCGCTTTACCGCCTAGCATGTCTCGTGTTCATAACGTTTTTCACATATTCATGCTACGTAAATACGTGAAAGACCCAAACCACATTATTGAGTTAGAACCAAACGAGATAGCCGAAGATTTAACATACGAGGAGGTACCTGTCAAGATCTTGGATAAGAAGGAATATGTTCTACGCTCAAAGGTTATACCTCAAGTCAAAATTTTATGGAGAAACCATGAAATTGAAGAAATGACCTGGGAGTTAGAATCGGAAATGAAAGCAAGGTATCCTCACCTTTTCGACATACCAGGTACGTACGTCAATTTCGAGGACGAAATTTCATAAGGAAGGGAGGTTGTAAGACCCCAAAATTTATAAATAAAGATTTAATTTTCTTTATATATATTATTTTAAACAGTAAGGTGTTGTCTTGATAAATGTGACAAGTTATGGGAGAAATGTGCAAATTTTTCAAAATAAGCAAGTGGCAATAAAATATTCATTGTGTCGGGGAATATTCGTTTGGTTGGGAAATATTCTTTTTGTCAGGGAATATTCGTACGACGGCGCAATCATTGGTGGGCCCTATAACGGAAAACTGTCGGATGAAGAAAACGACAAGAATAAGTTTTTTAAAAATAACGGCGTGGTTGTTACCATTAAAATTGTTGAAATACCCGGTGGTTAAAATACAGTAATACGCGGTGTTACATAGTAGCTGTGACGCCCCCAAATTCCAGGACCGCCACTTGGTCTCTCGAATTCGGTTCATCACGTGCTCATGGTAATACATCACAATAATAATAATTAAATATCATACGATCACAGCGGAAAATCTATTCTAGAATAATTTACAATGATTTATTATAATTATTCCCCCAAGTCTCGCAACCTACAGTACTTAATAGATTACATAATAATATCAGTTAACGACTTATTACATAATCTAACTTAAGCTTAAACATAATCAAATCCAGTCTTACTACATCATCTTCATACAATATTAATATATTTAAAACATAACAGACATAAGCTAGTTGGTAGCTTTGCCCTTGCCCTTATCAACGCCCGAAGGTTCACCATGCTCTGCCTTAACTGAAATGTTTTAGGGAAAGCAAGAATGAGCACAAATTGCCCAGCAAGTAATATACAATAAGGGTGAGTAATAAGATTCTCAATTCTCGAAAGGGTATAACAAGGTTTGATCGTTCAAGGATAACAAGAATATCAACAGTTCTCAATAACAGTCGCTAAGGACAGAATAATATCAATATGATTCAATAATACGTCAATTCAAAATTTTAAATAACTGAATACTGAGCAGTCACTAAGGACTATGAACTTCTACTAGAATTGACAGTAATAAACTGAAAATCCAATAAAAACAGGTACAACAGGTGATCAGCCTAAAGTACCATCGTTATGCATAACAATCAATCATACTCAAGTGTGCACGTCGGTTCTCCGACAGTTTTATATTCCCTTCAAAGAAGGTTGTTCTTCTCAGTCAAATACAAGATCCCGCACCAATCAATTAGTTTGGGTCATTTTTCAATAACATAAGTCTAGCCGAATCAAATGGCATAGACGCTTTCACAATATTCAAGAACAATACTAAGTTCAACATGAATAATAGCTTTAATGAAATAAGAGTTCAAGTATGCAAATTCAATTCAAACAATTAAGTAGGAAACTAGTTCGCAATATACAAAGATAGAATACTTGTATCCAAAGAGATAAGTTTTAGATACTCGCTTACGATATCCGTTGAATAAAGTAATGCAAGGGTTTAGGATACTTGCCTTATGCGTAGTTTACTCACGTAAAGCTAGTCAACACTTTTGAATCTCTATCGTAATGATAGTCATTAGTCATATAATTTAACTTCACATTATATCTTCGAATATACGATCAACACACAAGCTAAGTTTTACCCTAGCTACACAATTATTTAGTATCTAATTTCTATTCTTAACTTTCTCTTTTCTCAAGTTGATCATATTCATACATCGTTACTATCATGTGAGACTACCATAATTAGCAAACATATTCGCATATTATTAATATCACATAAGACTACAATCAATACTAAATATATTTCATTTTAGCAAGTTATGGCATTCTCATAAGTTAACCGTCAAAATCGGGTTCAAGTGACATCATATAATATCACGTAGCATGTATACATTTTTAAAGGATACTTTTATGTTTGTATACAATCTTTCCTCGTTCTAATCATTTATGATTTTGTTTTAATTCACGATCCCTAACGACTTAGGGTTATACAATGTCATGAATTCACATAAATTGTCATGCTTATCATTTAGACATATAAAGTAGTCATATATTTTATTGATACGCATGTTCATATGTTTCTTATGTCATGGATATGTGATTCTAGCACTATTACTAGTTCATGACTTAATCAAACTCATGCTTGATTAACTTGCATTACATCTAACAAGTACGTACATATATGATGCCTTCAAACTACATTCAATCATGTTGAAAATATCAGAATGTAGAGTCCTAATATAACATGTCAAAGTCCACATTTAAAGCTTATGTTGTCATTAGTAAAGCTTGCTAATAAGGCCTAACATGCTCATGCTATCTAGATTCATATGTTAACATATTTGACCCGCATTTCAAGGTCACATAACATGCTTGAAAAGTCAGAATGTATACATGGTCTTTACATGTCAATATCAACCTTCAAAACTTGTATTTTTGTTAGAAAGGTGCACTAGTTGGGTTCACATGTTCATATTATATCACGATACATATATACTTAAGTCAATATGCATTCCATGTGTTTCTAGGTCATACAAACGTGTCTCAAAAGTTAGAATACTATTATGGTATTTATATATCCAAGTTCCTCTTTTCATAACTTTAAGTTTTCTTTGAAATATTCAACTAAAACAACTAGCATAGATTGCTATAACCTAGTACCCTTATTCCATATGTTAATGTGAGTTATATGCATATCCTAACAGTACATCATGCTCAATACATCAGAAGATATAAAAGAAATCATCAACAAATTCTGCAGTGGCGCGCGGCCGCGCCCAAATTGTACTAGGGAGACGCGCGGCCGCGCGGCTCCTGTTCCAGTCCAGAGAGCAGCCTGCAACGGCACATATCAAATCCAACTCACGAAATTACTTCACAAAAACTTTTCTAAGCAGCCACATTATGGTTTAAACATGTTTATAAGTCTATATAACAACTAAGAACATGTTCTAATCCAATCTAGCATGAATTGTAATCAAAATCAAGAATTTGGGAACTTTGACAGTAAACAAAGTGATGAACCAAGAATGAAGGATTTATACCTCTTGAGCTCAAACTTGCACAAGACTTGTTCTCAAATTCAGATTATAACTCACAATACTCTCTCTATATCAACTTAGCACAAATTTTAGCAACATAGAAAATGAAGAGAGGCTTGGTATTTATAGGAGAATTCAATATCCATACAAAGCAATTGCCCCAAGGTTTGAAACAATGGGGGAAATGAAGAACTAGAGGATTGAGGGGAGTTGATGGAATAGTGTCCAACCACCCCCATCACCCACATCCTTCTTCATCATGAGCATCATTGGCTAGCTAGGAAGTTGACATGAGGGAGTAGCTTAGGCCTTTGGCCTTTCACGTGGGAGAAGAGATAGTGACTATCATTTAGGGACAAGGCAATATGAAACTCAGCATTTGCAACATGAAGTGTATCAACACTAAGGCCATATATACATATACACTCAGGCTATTATATATTTATTCATGCTATATTTTATAATTAACATTATAATGTAAGTCACATGCTTAATATTTCAAGGTAGTAGATGTGATATGGCAATGTAACATACATATCATCCATGTACATTTATTAATACCGGATATAATCACATCACATTATTTCCTTCATTAAATTCTACAATCAACAAGTGATTTCAATATATTCATGATATATCATTTTAATGTATACTTACATACACATTGTCACATAGGTATTAATCATGTAGCTCGCATAGTTTAATTAATCTTAATACATGGTCCATATGTGTAATATATTCACATTGCATTATATAGCATAGTTTATGTATACTTGTATGGTCACACCTAAGTGTTTCTCTACACTATATAATATAGTTGTATTATATATTATTGCATGCTTGTACATAACAATCAATATAATCTTATTATATTAATAACTTACTTATTTGTTTTATTATTCATAATGTCAAATAAATAAATTATTTATCTTATCAATTAATTAACAATAATATTAATAAATCCATTCCTCATCGATTATTAATAACACCTAATTAATAATCATATGATTCATTATCACATTAACAAGTATAAATCTCAGCACAATTATAAACAAGTGGTTTATCATTATTATATTTCTTGCAATAATAATAATAATCACGTATTATTAATCAATCACAGTTAATATTCCATAACCATCAACTAATATTTTACAATAGCAATTAACAATTAATATAGATTAATTGTTTACTTAATAATTCATTCGTTAATTAATATAATTATTAATATTTTCCATCACTGTGCCACACTAGGCTCTCAACGAGTTTATCGTAAACTCCACATTTTTCTCAATTGTCATAGATATTCAATTTAATATAATTGAATTTAATCATTCTCATAACACAAAATCATTTATATTCAAATAAATTCTCATTTCCATTAATATAATTATTTAATAATAATAGGAAATTCTCGGGTATTACATCCTCCCCCCCTTATAAAAATTCCGTCCCGGAATTGCTACAAGGTTACACAAACAAATGGGGATAATCCTTCATTATCCTATCTTCTAATTCCCACGTTGCCTCCTCGACATCGTGGTTACGCCAAAGTACTTTTACAGACGAAATAATTTTGTTTCTCAAAGTTTGCTCTTTCCTATCTAATATCTGGACAGGAATTTCTTCATACGCCAAGTTCTTCTCCACTTGAATGGGCTCGTAAGAAATCACATGTTTGTAGTCGGCCTTGTACGGTCGCAACACGGAAATGTGAAATACGTTGTGGATGTGCTCCAACTCGGGTGGCAACGCAACTTTGTATGCCACTTCGCCCACTCGCTTCAGTATTTCGAACGGTCCTATAAATCTTGGACTCAATTTTCCTTTCTTGCCGAAACGGATCTTTCCTTTTCATGGAGATACTTTCAAGAATACGAAACTGCCGACTTTGAAGTCTCGGTCCTGTCGATGCAAATCTGCGTATTTCTTCTGGCGATCCTGAGCTGCTACTAATCGGGCTCTTATCACTGTCACCATGTCTGCGGTTTGTTGTACTAACTTTGGTCCGAGTATTTGTCGTTCTCCGACTTCGTCCCAACATAATGGCGTTCTGCACTTTCTTCCGTAAAGAGCTTCAAACGGTGGCATGCCGATACTCGCATGGTAACTATTGTTATATGCAAATTCAACTAAGGGTAGATGGTCGTCCCAATTTCCTTTAAAATCCATCACGCAAGTCCTAAGCATGTCCTCCAGCGTTTGTATTGTTCGCTCACTCTGTCCGTCTGTCTGAGGATGGTAAGCAGTAGTCAACCTCAACTGCGTTCCCATTCTTTCTTGCAAACTCTTCCAAAAATTGGACGTGAAGCGCGGATCTCGATCAGAGACAATAGATACCGGCACTCCATGTCGTGAGACAATTTCTTTTACATATCGGCTTGCTAATTGGTTCAAACTGTAGCGGATCTTGATTGGTAGAAAATGTGCGGTCTTCGTTAGTCGATCCACGATAACCCAAATGGCATCATAACCTTTCTGTGTAACTGGAAGTCCTACCACGAAGTCCATGATAATATGCTCCCATTTCCACTCTGGTATTTCTAACGGTTGTAGTAAACCACTCGGCCGTTGATGCTCTGCTTTAACGCGTTGGCAAGTCAAACATCTACTGACGCACTCTGCGACTTCCCGTTTCAAATTGGGCCACCAAAAATGTTGCCTTAGATCTTGGTACATCTTTGTGCCTCCCGGATGAACGGAATATGTCGTATTGTGTGCCTCGTGCAAAATCTCTTCCCTCAACTCGGTTACCGCTGGTACCCACACTCTCCCTTCAAATCTCAAAATACCGTCTTTATCCATTCGAAATTTTTCTTCCTCATTTTCTGTGATCCTCTTTCGGATTTTCTCACACTCTTCATCCTTTTCCTGAGCTTCCTTTACTCTATCCAACAATGTCGGACAAGCTTCCATTACAATTAACTTCTCACCAGACTTTTCTGGTCCTTTTACTTCTATCTCCAATTTCTCCATCTCTCTTATCAACTCTTCCTGAGTCGTCAAATTAAACAACTTCTCCCTTCCTTTCCTGCTCAGAGCGTCGGCAACCACATTTGCCTTTCCCGGGTGATAAAGAATATCGTAGTCATAGTCTTTGATTAATTCTAACCACCTTCTCTGCCGCATGTTTAACTCCTTCTGTGTGAAGATATATTTCAGACTTTTGTGGTCCGTGTATATCTCACATTTTTCTCCGTATAGATAATGTCTCCATATCTTTAACGCAAAAACTACTGCTGCTAACTCTAAGTCATGAGTAGGGTATCGTTTTTCGTAATTCTTCAATTGTCGTGACGCATATGCAATAACCTTGCCATGTTGCATGAGCACACAGCCAAGCCCCTTGTGCGATGCATCACTATACACCATAAAATTTCCCGCATCATCTGGTAATGATAACACAGGTGTTTCGCTCAATCTCCTTTTCAGTTCTTGAAAACTTTCTTCGCATTTGTCGGTCCATACAAATTTCACCGTCTTTCTAGTCAAATTGGTCAACGGGGTTGCTATCTTAGAAAAATCTTGGATGAATCTTCGATAGTACCCAGCTAACCCTAGAAAACTTCTTACCTCCGTCGGTGTTCTCGGTTGTTCCCAATTACTTACTGCTTCAACCTTCGCAGGGTCTACAGAGATTCCATTCTTATCCACCACGTGGCCTAAGAATTGAACCTTCTCCATCCAAAATTCGCACTTAGAAAATTTTGCATACATCTTCTCCTTCCTTAGTGCCTCCAAAATAATCTTTAGATGTTCGGCGTGTTCTTCCTCTGTCTTCGAGTAGATCAAAATGTCGTCGATAAAGACCACTACAAATTTATCCAAGTATGGCTTGAAAACTCGGTTCATCAAGTTCATAAATGCTGCCGGAGCATTAGTCAATCCGAATGACATTACCAAAAACTCGTAGTGTCCATAACGGGTTCGAAACGCAGTCTTTGGTATGTCCTCATCCCGTACCTTCAGTTGATGATATCCTGTTCGTAGGTCGATCTTTGAGAAACACTTTGCTCCCTTCAGTTGATCAAATAAGTCGTCTATCCTCGGTAACGGATACCGGTTCTTGATCGTTACTCTATTTAATTCTCGATAATCGATACAGAGCCTCATCGATCCGTCCTTCTTCTTAACGAATAGTACTGGTACTCCCCAAGGAGAAACACTCGGTCGAATGTAACCCTTATCCAATAATTCTTGCAATTGTATCATCAATTCCTTCATTTCTACTGGCGCCATACGATATGGAGCTTTCGAAATCGGTGCCGTTCCCGGTGCTAAGTCTATTACGAATTCGATTTCTCTGTCTGGCGGAAGACCAGGCAGATCGTCCGGAAACACATCTTGGAATTCATTAACTACGTATATATCCTTAATTTCTACTCCCTTCTTCCGAGTATCAACGACGTAAGCTAAATATCCTCCACATCCTTTCCTTAACAATTTCTTGGCCTGCATCATCGTAACGCAACACGACTGCTTAAGCGATGAGCTACCATAAAACACTACCTTAGACTTACTCGGAGTCTGAAGGTTCACACATTTGTTCTGACAGTCTATTATCGCAGCATGGTTATACAACCAATCCATTCCCAGTATTACGTCAAATTCTCCCAGTCTAATAGGAATCAAGTCTACGCTCAGTTCATGTTTACTAATACTTGCGCGACAATTTCGATAAACGTATTCTACAGGGATCACTTCCTTATTTGCAACTTCTATGATCAAAGGATTTTCTAATAGTTCTCGAGGTGTACTAAGTCTACTAGCAAATTCTTCAGATACAAAAGAATAGGTGGCACCCGAATCAAATAATACATAAGCATTTATATCATTGATTGGGATTATACCTGACACCACATCCTTCGCAGTCACTGCGTCTTGGACGGTCATGTTAAAGGTCCTGGCGGTTGGGCGGTTGGATTGTGCCGGTCCACCGATCATCAGCTTGTTGCCTCCTTGCTGATTACTACCTCCGCCACTTCCCTTCTTTGGGCAGTCCTTAATTCGGTGCTCCGTCGAGCCACAAGCAAAGCATCCTTGTATCTTCTTTGGTTTCGAACAGTTGGGCGAGATGTGCCCTTCCTGTCCGCAGTTGTAGCAAGTGCCACGTCCCTTCCAGCACTCGCCCTGGTGATTCTTCCCACACTTCGGGCATCCTTCAGCCCTCTTCTTGAAACCTCCACGAAAATTCCCTGATTGATTATTATTGTTATTTTTGTTGTTGTTGTTGTTGTCCTCCCACTTTCTCTTTCCCAAATTACTTCCTCCACTGCTGCTTCCTCCGGTACGATTCTCTCCTCCAGCATTCTTTCCTTTCTTTTCTTTGTTATACAGACTTAAGGCCTCACTGCCGCCTTCCGCAATGATTGCCTTCTCCAGTAATGTTGCAAAGGAATCAATTTGAAGAACTGATACCTTATTGAACAGCCATGGCTTCAACCCTTGTTCAAAGCGTCTAGCCTTCCTCTCTTCATCACCAACTTGGTGCTCCGCAAATCGCGCTAGTTCGTTAAACCTAGCCGCGTATTGCGCCACCGTCATCTCACCTTGTTTTAACTCTAGGAATTTCACCTCCATCCTATTCTTCATACTCTTCGGGAAGTAATTCTCGAAGAACAGCGTCTTAAACTTGTCCCAAGCTATTATCCCTTCTCCAGCTCTTTGTTGATTAGCCTCCCACCAGTAGTTCGCTTCTCCCTCATCATGTACGTGGCAAACACCGTCTTCTGATCTTCGCCTACGCTAGCTATAGTGAAAGCTTTTTCGATCTCTTTGATCCACGTTTGTGCGACGATTGGGTCGGTAGTTCCCTCGAACTCCGGGGGTCCTACACTCTTAAAGTCTTTAAAGGTTGTTACTGGCACAGTCTGAGGTCGGGCGAACGGGTTCATTGTTCCTTCCCCTTAAGGCTTCTCCTAACAAGTCTACCAGTTTCTGGATCGGGTCTACTTGTTCCCTCTCGTTGTTAACAGATTCTTCAGGTGCTGTCAATCTACGTCTGGGCGGCATTATCTGCATCACAAGTTTTCATTTTATTATTATTCAAGTATATTACTTAAGTATTTCCTTCTTTTTTTTTTTAACTAAAAAAAAAAAATTGTAACATATTTCTGAAATAAACTTCATTTATATTCATATGCCAAATCGTTTCATTTTCATTACATGATTTCCCCAGCATACTGCTATAAATGTTATCACATATATCCCCTAATATCACAAAAGACGGGGAATATACCAACCTATTACCATACTA
Source organism: Panax stipuleanatus (assembly GCA_020205555.1). Taxonomy (NCBI): domain Eukaryota; kingdom Viridiplantae; phylum Streptophyta; class Magnoliopsida; order Apiales; family Araliaceae; genus Panax; species Panax stipuleanatus. The sequence continues at coordinate 369,206 of JAINUT010002541.1, forward strand.
CCCCTCTAACAAAAGCTAACTCGGGGTTTACATCATCATCCCACATCTTACACAAAGATCGGGATTACAACATAGTATATATAATTCATAAGGACACAACTAGTACTACCACTAGACTGACTAAGGAAATCTCATCCCATCATCCCGCGCTCCACTGCGCTCTTGTACTCCAACTGTGCTATATACGCAACCAGCTCTCGGCTCAAGGTATGTAGAGTCTGTCCCTGTTCTGCCGGGTAGTGGTACACACCATCAATCACCCTTTCAAAAGCTGAACGAAACACATACCCCATCTTGTTCATCTTTCTCTTCTTGCACCTGACCTCGTCCTCAAGGTCGTCAGCTCTCTCATTGGACGCTTCCCACTTCTCCTCGAAGTGTAACCTATCCATCACCTCCAACTCTAGCTGAGTACGGAGTGCCTCTTTCTCAGTCTTCTCACTCAGTTCCCTCTGCTCAACCTCTTCTAGCTTCTCTGCCAAATCTACATTCCTAGCCACTGACCTGTGAAACAGAGTCCCCATCTGGATTCCTGCCTCCCTACGGTAGGCAATCTCCACCTCTAACTCTTGCATAGCCAGCTTCCTCTGGTGGTCCTCGTCCCTCAGCTTCTGGAACTCAGACTCTCTCTCGTGGGCCTCTGCCTCCAGCTCCTGAACTCTACAGTCTAACTCTAGGATCCGCTCCTCATATTCTCCTAGCATCTGCTCCTGTATAGTAGCCTCATCAGAGTCCTCTACTGGCTCATCCTCCATCGGCTCCTCCTCTGGATCAGTCTCTATCTCAATCTCGATCTCATCCTCGTCATCAAACTCAGATGGTGCAACTGCCTGCACTGGCACAGCCTCTAGAGGTGCCTCGTATACTACGTGTATATCCCTGGGCTCCTCCTCTGCTACTCTACTAGTTACACCTGTGTCTGTCATCCTAAAATCACAAACACCAGGCAAACAAACAGCAACTCCATTAGAATGTTAAATAAAACATAAGTTCATTGTATAGAATGAAGTTACATTTCATAACAGACTAAGTTTCTCAAGGAAAACTCTACATGAGTTTTATCTCCTTCCTAACTTCTAAGTTCACCTAAGCTATAGTCCAAGGACACTCGTTCCTAAGGTTTATAACTACAGCTTTGATACCAACCTGTGACGCCCCCAAATTCCAGGACCGCCACTTGGTCTCTCGAATTCGGTTCATCACGTGCTCATGGTAATACATCACAATAATAATAATTAAATATCATACGATCACAGCGGAAAATCTATTCTAGAATAATTTACAATGATTTATTATAATTATTCCCCCAAGTCTCGCAACCTACAGTACTTAATAGATTACATAATAATATCAGTTAACGACTTATTACATAATCTAACTTAAGCTTAAACATAATCAAATCCAGTCTTACTACATCATCTTCATACAATATTAATATATTTAAAACATAACAGACATAAGCTAGTTGGTAGCTTTGCCCTTGCCCTTATCAACGCCCGAAGGTTCACCATGCTCTGCCTTAACTGAAATGTTTTAGGGAAAGCAAGAATGAGCACAAATTGCCCAGCAAGTAATATACAATAAGGGTGAGTAATAAGATTCTCAATTCTCGAAAGGGTATAACAAGGTTTGATCGTTCAAGGATAACAAGAATATCAACAGTTCTCAATAACAGTCGCTAAGGACAGAATAATATCAATATGATTCAATAATACGTCAATTCAAGATTTTAAATAACTGAATACTGAGCAGTCACTAAGGACTATGAACTTCTACTAGAATTGACAGTAATAAACTGAAAATCCAATAAAAACAGGTACAACAGGTGATCAGCCTAAAGTACCATCGTTATGCATAACAATCAATCATACTCAAGTGTGCACGTCGGTTCTCCGACAGTTTATATTCCCTTCAAAGAAGGTTGTTCTTCTCAGTCAAATACAAGATCCCGCACCAATCAATTAGTTTGGGTCATTTTTCAATAACATAAGTCTAGCCGAATCAAATGGCATAGACGCTTTCACAATATTCAAGAACAATACTAAGTTCAACATGAATAATAGCTTTAATGAAATAAGAGTTCAAGTATGCTAATTCAATTCAAACAATTAAGTAGGAAACTAGTTCGCAATATACAAAGATAGAATACTTGTATCCAAAGAGATAAGTTTTAGATACTCGCTTACGATATCCGTTGAATAAAGTAATGCAAGGGTTTAGGATACTTGCCTTATGCGTAGTTTACTCACGTAAAGCTAGTCAACACTTTTGAATTCCTATCGTAATGATAGTCATTAGTCATATAATTTAACTTCACATTATATCTTCGAATATACGATCAACACACAAGCTAAGTTTTACCCTAGCTACACAATTATTTAGTATCTAATTTCTATTCTTAACTTTCTCTTTTCTCAAGTTGATCATATTCATACATCGTTACTATCATGTGAGACTACCACAATTAGCAAACATATTCGCATATTATTAATATCACATAAGACTACAATCAATACTAAATATATTTCATTTTAGCAAGTTATGGCATTCTCATAAGTTAACCGTCAAAATCGGGTTCAAGTGACATCATATAATATCACGTAGCATGTATACATTTTTAAAGGATACTTTTATGTTTGTATACAATCTTTCCTCGTTCTAATCATTTATGATTTTGTTTTAATTCACGATCCCTAACGACTTAGGGTTATACAATGTCATGAATTCACATAAATTGTCATGCTTATCATTTAGACATATAAAGTAGTCATATATTTTATTGATACGCATGTTCATATGTTTCTTATGTCATGGATATGTGATTCTAGCACTATTACTAGTTCATGACTTAATCAAACTCATGCTTGATTAACTTGCATTACATCTAACAAGTACGTACATATATGATGCCTTCAAACTACATTCAATCATGTTGAAAATATCAGAATGTAGAGTCCTAATATAACATGTCAAAGTCCACATTTAAAGCTTATGTTGTCATTAGTAAAGCTTGCTAATAAGGCCTAACATGCTCATGCTATCTAGATTCATATGTTAACATATTTGACCCGCATTTCAAGGTCACATAACATGCTTGAAAAGTCAGAATGTATACATGGTCTTTACATGTCAATATCAACCTTCAAAACTTGTATTTTTGTTAGAAAGGTGCACTAGTTGGGTTCACATGTTCATATTATACCACGATACATATATACTTAAGTCAATATGCATTCCATGTGTTTCTAGGTCATACAAACGTGTCTCAAAAGTCAGAATACTATTATGGTATTTATATATCCAAGTTCCTCTTTTCATAACTTTAAGTTTTCTTTGAAATATTCAACTAAAACAACTAGCATAGATTGCTATAACCTAGTACCCTTATTCCATATGTTAATGTGAGTTATATGCATATCCTAACAGTACATCATGCTCAATACATCAGAAGATATAAAAGAAATCATCAACAAATTCTGCAGTGGCGCGCGGCCGCGCCAAATTGTACTAGGGAGACGCGCGGCCGCGCGGCTCCTGTTCCAGTCCAGAGAGCAGCCTGCAACGGCACATATCAAATCCAACTCACGGAATTACTTCACAAAAACTTTTCTAAGCAGCCACATTATGGTTTAAACATGTTTATAAGTCTATATAACAACTAAGAACATGTTCTAATCCAATCTAGCATGAATTGTAATCAAAATCAAGAATTGGAAACTTTGACAGTAACAAAATGATGAACCAAGAATGAAGGATTTATACCTCTTGAGCTCAAACTTGCACAAGACTTGTTCTCAAATTCAGATTATAACTCACAATACTCTCTCTATATCAACTTAGCACAAATTTTAGCAACATAGAAAATGAAGAGAGGCTTGGTATTTATAGGAGAATTCAATATCCATACAAAGCAATTGCCCCAAGGTTTGGAACAATGGGGGAAATGAAGAACTAGAGGATTGAGGGGAGTTGATGGAATAGTGTCCAACCACCCCCATCACCCACATCCTTCTTCATCATGAGCATCATTGGCTAGCTAGGAAGTTGACATGAGGGAGTAGCTTAGGCCTTTGGCCTTTCACGTGGGAGAAGAGATAGTGACTATCCTTTAGGGACAAGGCAATATGAAACTCAGCATTTGCAACATGAAGTGTATCAACACTAAGGCCATGTATACATATACACTTAGGCTATTATATATTTATTCATACTATATTTTATAATTAACATTATAATGTAAGTCACATGCTTAATATTTCAAGGTAGTAGATGTGATATGGCAATGTAACATACATATCATCCATGTACATTTATTAATACCGGATATAATCACATCACATTATTTCCTTCATTAAATTCTACAATCAACAAGTGATTTCAATATATTCATGATATATCATTTAATGTATACTTACATACACATTGTCACATAGGTATTAATCATGTAGCTCACATAGTTTAATTAATCTTAATACATGGTCCATATGTGTAATATATTCACATTGCATTATATAGCATAGTTTATGTATACTTGTATGGTCACACCTAAGTGTTTCTCTACACCATATAATATAGTTGTATTATATATTATTGCATGCTTGTACATAACAATCAATATAATCTTATTATATTAATAACTTACTTATTTGTTTTATTATTCATAATGTCAAATAAATAAATTATTTATCTTATCAATTAATTAACAATAATATTAATAAATCCATTCCTCATCGATTATTAATAACACCTAATTAATAATCATAGGATTCATTATCACATTAACAAGTATAAATCTCAGCACAATTATAAACAAGTGGTTTATTATTATTATATTTATTGCAATAATAATAATCACGTATTATTAATCAATCACAGTTAATATTCCATAACCATCAACTAATATTTTACAATAGCAATTAACAATTAATATAGATTAATTGTTTACTTAATAATTCATTCGTTAATTAATATAATTATTAATATTTCCCATCACTGTGCCACACTAGGCTCTCAACGAGTTTATCGTAAACTCCACATTTTTCTCAATTGTCATAGATATTCAATTGAATTTAATCATTCTCATAACACAAAATCATTTATATTCAAATAAATTCTCATTTCCATTAATATAATTATTTAATAATAATAGGAAATTCTCGGGTATTACAATTCATGTGATGGCTGAGTTGTACAAACCTTTGTATGGGCAGGGGTTTTGTGCTTGGTCTAACGACTACTTAGTTTATCACATTGATAATCATTGAAATGTTGGTGTCGCGCTATTCGCTATATGTATGTTGAGAAGGTGATTCTTTTCTCATGTGTATAACTAGATAAGTGGAGAATATAAGATTAGGTACGAGTTCTTAAAACTCATACTTATAGTAAGTTCGTGACTCATAATCGAATGGTGGAACCCCTCAGCGAATGGACGACTTTGGTCTGACTAGGATAAGTTCCTAAACTCATATGATTGTGGTAAGTTCCTGAACTCATAACGTATGGTATGTTTGATGAACTATACTGGGGTATAGAAAAGTTATGGATGAATAATTGAGGATTTGTTAATAGATAGAATTATTAAGCAATTGATCATTAGAGGAATTGAAGTTGATGGTGGAAGCATAGGTATTCCAAATCTTCTAGCTGTGCTAGACTTCAAATTTTTGACATCACGCTAAATTCGCACTGATGTGCCTTTAAAAATAAAAATAAATTTTTGTTATCAGCAACACATGGTTACAATTGTGTAGAAGTGGGTTTCGTACCACTAACTCATCATTACCTGTTGCGGTATGATAACACTAAAAATGATTTTCAATGGTTTTGAGCGGTTTAAAGAAGAGTCTACGCTAATTGTTTCGGCTAGACAAAAAAAAATTAATTTGTGATATCAAAAGGTATTTTATATATCATTGATGCATCATGGAACCTTATGCTGAAATGATAAATATGATGGAGTTATCAATACAGAATTACCTAGTGTTGGATGTGATCTAAGGATCGTCAGCCCACTATGGTGTGATGTAGTATGACAAAGTCATAAAATGACGAAATCCTCAAACGGACTGTAAATACAGTGCGGTATCATGACGTCATAAAATGAATTTCATAATTTTAAAGAAAAGTTAAGTGCCAATTTGATTTGGCCAGATACATGTTTCGATTGATATTCGAATTATTGGTATGTCTATGCTAATTGATTCAGTTAGACAAATGTTTATGAAAATTCAAGTATCTCTTTGAGAATTTATCCTGAACCAAATTGTTGTGGTGCAGGTTCTTATGCTAAGTCTGAGGTGAACAACCCCGAATATGGGGGATATTCCGATTGGATAAAATAATCCAATCTAGTGGCGTAATTAGTCGCTAAACAAGATTGATACGTTATGCATGACGTAAGCGTACGATAGGCTGATTACCAAAAGTACTAACATCGGTAGTTTACCTTGTTTGTGATTATAAACATACCTAATAATTTACTATTTTTCGGTGTGAATACCATTAAAACTATGTGTTCATGGTCTATATGACCCCTTAGCATGATTTGAAAAGTTTTAACTCCTTATAGAGAAGTCATGGAAGAATGTGATGATAGAAGAGCTCCTCGTAGTAGGAAGCAATATGTACTCATTAAATTGATCATGAAATCCGATAAAGGTTAACTTGAAAACCTAGTTTTGATGAATAAAATGAGTAGTGATTAGTAGACTATAATTTCGAGGACGAAATTCTTAGAAAAAGGGGTGAATGTGACAACCCGAGAATTTACAAGATTTTAAATGATTAGAATAAAGGTTAAAAGAATAACACCTAGATGGGAATTTGAGGAATAATTTAAAAAATTTAAGAAGAACCTATAAGGTTTACTATTTGAATAAGAATAAAGAAATATAACCTAATATATATATTAGGTAGGGTAATTAAATACTCTAAGGTATTTATTTTGTACATTTTAAATAATTAATTTTATAATTTAATTATAGCAAGTCTAATTGGGTTATGGAATTAAAGATTTATGAGTAAGAGAATTATTTATAAAGGTTTGTAATGGAACCCTAATTAAATGATGGAGAATGGATAAAAATTAATGAGTATGGAACTAAGTTAATTTTATGGCCCAAGGAATTAAATATGTAGCCCAATTATTTAATTAAGCATTGGACTTGTAGATAATTTGATTTAATAGCAATTAAGTTATTAAACTAGCCCATTATATCATGAATGGGACAAGTGTAATAATAGTATAATTTAATTAATGGTGGAAGCCCAAGTGCATTTTTGCTACTAAGTAAATTAAGAAAAAGATCCAAGCCCAAAAAGGAATTACTAAGAAGCCCAAACTAAGCCCACTTGGGAAGGGGTTAATTAGTCATTATATAAAGTGTAAAAGAAAACAAAAAAATGATATGGGAGAAATGGGCCAAGTGGCCGAAATTGGTGGAGGAAGAATGAGTGGTGTATGTGATGATCACTTTATTTTGTGGATAAGGTGGGAACTAGGTGTCATCCATGTATGGATCCAACAAGTGAAGCATTAATAAAATAAATGGATGGGCAAAAAGAGGGCCAAGTGGCCGGGTGACACAAGGAGAGGAGAAAGGGAGATGCAGTTGATGATTACTTTTACTTTAGTTAGTAAATAACTTTTTAGGTGTTGCTTTTGTATGGTGCCAACACTTATGGGATTGCTTGTAAGTTTTAACTTGCATTATGAGAGAAAGAAGGGATAAGATTGGGGGAAGATATGATAATATCTACTCATTTCTCTTGCTAGCCACTTAATTGTCACACTTTATTTATTTTTGTAAGAAAAGCTAAAAGAGAGAATAAAGAGATAAGAAAGAAATAACAAGAAAATAAAAGGGAAAGGAAAGAAACAGATATGAGAGGAAGAGGAAGAGAGAGGGTTCGGCAGCTCTAGAGAGAAAAAGGGGGGGGGGTTCAATTCCTCCATAATATATAGCTTCATCTCTTACTTTAGAGGGAAGAAGAAGAACCATAAAAGCAAGGTATAACACCCTAAACAAGTTATTCCTCCTATTTAATTTGTTTTGATGGGATGTAGATCCTAGGTTTCAAAACCTTAGCTCTACATAATTTAGAGTATGTGGTGTTTAGATCTAACCATTTGGTGTCTAAATCAAAAAATAGAAAATAAGTTTTTCAAAAGTGAGAAACCTAATTTTTCTAGCCTTGATTGTGTTTATTTTGTTATTGGTGATTTTTTTTATGAATTAGATCATGGATCATGATAGATCCATGAATATAAGAGGTATTAGTATGTATTATGATGGTTTATGGTGGCTAATGTTGGATTAATCAATAGATCGTGAAGTTTTCTTACAAAACACAAAGATTAGAAAAACTATTTTTGGGAAAAACGTAACCTGAAATTCAAAAGAACATATCTCTTATTCTATTTTGAATTGTTGAGTGTGGTCAATTTCTAGAGTTAGATCTATAAGTCTTCTAATTTTTCAAGTGGAATAACTGAAATAGGAGTTATATATTTCCATGTGGACTATTTTGAGCAAAGGACGCCAAATCTGAAAAACATAAAAAGTAGGCTGTTCGGATTTTTGAAGGGCAATTTTGTCCACGTATTTTATGAAATAAATTCTGGCCTTTTGGGATATGAAAATATATGGGATAAAGTAACTTGTGTTCAAAAATGAGCTCATTCCTACTTGAATTGAGCAAGTTATGAATATTTCAATAGTTGTGTTTTTTCGACAAAATTGCTATAATCGGAGTTGTATAACTCCGATGGCCACGAAATTTAAACTGGAGGCTCAAGATAACATGTATAAGATCCCGCCAAGAGTTGGAAATTTTTGGAGTTAAGCGTGAGGTAGTTATTTTCTTAAAGAATTAACTAGAAATGTATTTTTGAAAAATAGTTAAGAAAATTGAAAAATTCTAGAAAAATTATTTTTGTGTATGGAATACATGTATTTATGTGTGGACAAAAGAAATAATAATAATAATAATAATAAGATGATTTGGTTAAAAAGGGGGAATCCAGCTTGTTGGATTGCAATCTAGTTTATTGGATTGAAGAATTAGTGAATTAAGGTTGCTGGATTAAAGAATTAGTGAATCAAGGTTGCTGGATTGAAGTATTAGTGAATTCAGGTTGCTGGATTGTAGGACAGTACATCTGCAAGTTGAGAGGGATCTGTCTTATGAAGAAGTTCCTATTCAGATAGTTGACAGGAAAGAACAAATTCTCAGGAATAAAGTAATACCTTCTATTAAGGTAATATGGAGAAACCACAACGTTGAAGAAGCTACGTGGGAGCTCGAATTCAAAATGATGAAAAGCTATCTTGAGTTATTTGTTTAATCCATGTATTTCGATTTTGGGGAAAGAATCCTTGTAAGGAGGGGAGAATATAATAGATGTATTTTTTAATTGAGTTGTGATTTTGGGGACAGAATCCTTTTAAAATGGAAGGATGTAACGATCGAGAATTTTGTAATCGGTTATAAATATTTATTCGAATTTAATAAATATTTAGTTGATTTATTTATTAAATAAAATAAATTTAATGGATGTTATTATGTAGTAATTTAATTAAGTGAGGCGATGTTTAATTTAATTAAATAATTAAATTAGAAGATTAATTATTTATTAAATAAAACTTATAATTATTGGCTAAGCAAATATTATGTTGGCTAAATAAAGATTGAGCTTTGAATTAAATGGAGTGTCATATAAATGTATCATATTATAAGGGAATATTAAAATAAATTAGAAAAGTTATTTTGGTTGTTAGCCAAACATTGCTTTGTGACCCTTGGTGTTTGTAACTGCTGAGACGTTCAATTTTGTAACTAGCTAAAATAGGCTCTACATAAATTTTATGTCAATTTATTTTTTTGCAAAAAATAGAGTTTGGGAGGAGGAGAGCTCTAGAGATAATTTGAGAGAGAATTGGAGTGCTTGGTAAGAATCAGAAGAATGAACTTTTGAAAATTAAGAAGGAAGTAGCAATCAAAGCCTTTCTAATCATCTTTGCTAAGTTTAATCAAGAATCAAAGGTAATTCTAAAGTTCTAGTTCTTACTTTCTGTCAAAATTACTATTCTATAATTGGTTGGTTGGCTAATTTGTTAAGTGAATTTTTATATATATGTTCTTGGTTAATTCATTATATATCATCTATAGTTGAGTTTTTAGTAATTAAATTGATGAACACATGTTTAGAAAAAGATTTGAGGTTTTGGTTGAATATGTTCAAAATGGCTTATTTTGGAGTCAAAATTGATAGTTAAATCATGTTAGAATTTGTAAATTGATAGTTGTTTGTGTTAATAAGTCTTAGATAGAATATAAACCAGATGTATAGAAGAATTGGGCTGCTGCGAAACTCCTGATCATCAACAGAATGGCAGAAAGATGCTGAAATAAAGGTCTCCTCCAAGATAAGGGGAAGAATGGTGAAGTCATCTCTGAGAGCCCTGACAGCCATCGACATCCATACATCCAGATGATCAGCATAGAATGGCATATACATGTAAGACATGACACATATGATCAGGGCATTTACCCGTGTAGTCAGCCATCTCACCTCTAAAATGGAGAAGTCTCTTCGATGAACAATAAAGCTGTCGGTAGAAGAAAAATGGTCTATTAAGTAGTCTATGGAGATCATATGGCTACCTCCCACCTCAGTTAGGACGATCGCCCTCCTCAAACCAGTGACAGACATGAACTGTCGGAGCATGTGCTCTACTGCCACTCTAGCACAGGGCTCCTCCATCAATAAGCCTGAAATGCGACCAAACTCCTACAAAGTAAGAGTCAGCTCATCCAAGACAAACCTGAAGACATGTCTCTTAGGGATCCAATGAGCAAGCATGCCATCAACAAATCCCTCTGGCACTTGGAAGGATAATAGAGAGATGGAATGATCTAGAATGCGGCCAACTATAATGCGATTAAAATCAGATAGACTTTCATGCCAAGATCTCAAGCTGGTAGCTATCCGACTAGGCGGAAGGTTATCCAAGCGAGCAACAGAAGAATAGGCCATATGTAAAAACTGTCTCAAAAAGACCATATAGTCCATCTCTATCCAATCATTTATATGTATATAAAGCATGCATCGTAATGAGCGAGAATACATCATATAAAATGAATAAATGAAATACATTAGTTTTATATATACATCAATGTTATATCCATGATACATGTGAAAAAATAAAAATAAAAAGTATAGGATAATCGGCACAGGAGCCCAATGACTAATAAGATACCTATAAATGGAGGCCTAGACTATCCAAAAAGGTACTGGAGTCATCGAACTAATCAACATATGCCAGATAATCCTAAGTGGGCATATCCTGCATATCCGGGCAATAGTCAAAGGGATCCGCTCCATCAGCAAAGCCACTAGTGCCTGACAATCCAGCCTCATGTCACATGGAATCAAAAGTACCAGCCAATAATGGATCCCCGCCCAAATGGCGAACATACATCGATATCCTGTCTAACTAATATGTCAAATCCATAATTTAAGATACATAGAAAGGCTCTCAAAATATGCTATCCAATCGGTCATCATGAGAGACCCCGGAACCACACATCCCCCATAAAATGGGTATCCCAGGTCTGAGCTCCGATAGTCTGAGGCCCCTACCAAGCAGAAAAGTCATCTGAAGTGATCGGACCATCTGATAGGTAAAATCCCTCATATCCCGCTGTAGGAATCTCTACAATCGGCTGAGCCAAAGGCTAGAACCATTGGGGCGGGGGAAGGAAATGAAGGCTGATCGGTGGTGTTGTTTACCTGAGGAATATTGTCTTCCTGTTGCACATTCTCCTGATTGGTGATTAAAGGTGTCTCAACAGTCTCATTCACTCCATTGTTTAGACTTTCAGCTGCCATTCTCAAATACTGCCATAAAACAAGGGTTAATTAAATAAATTAACATATCACATATTAACCCTATGCTCCGACCGACAAAATAAATAACAAATAAGCTTAGGTAAGACACACTAGCGAAGGATTTACTCGTCTCTCCCCTCCTAGTTCTATTCCCAGATCTCCGCCAGAGATCATATCCCTAAGCTCTGATACCAACTGTGACGCCCCCAAAATAGGTTCAATACTCAACCCATTTTTAGTCGTCAAATACATGGTGCAGAATCTAAATACAATCTTTTATATCATACGGTCATGCAAAATACGACCACACAACTATGAGTGTCAATACAAACATGTAGAAAGTATAAACACTCAAACTAAGTCCACATTACAATTATTATCACACGATTTTACAAAAATAGTGAGGACTACTACTGCTCTTAACTCGGACCATCACTCTGTCCCCCGACTAGTCCCTGCGATATTCTCATTTCCTAAATAAGACAATAGAGAAAAGGGTGAGCTCAACTAGCCCAGTAAAGAATATTATGACTAAGATAATGAAGAATAAATTATCATTTGTCTTCAAAAAATCAGATAAAATTTTATGGACAACAAATTTTAGATCAACAATTGCAGCTAAAATAACAGTCCATTAGAAGAGTCAAGTAGAGAATGATGTCTACTATCTTCTATGATTTAAAAGTTCATCGTCGATATTTTATCCTGGTAACATCAATCAATATATTCAAATCAAATATTCAACTTTGCACTACGGCCAAAGATATTTATTTGTATCATCAGTGGTCATGATCATATCAACACCTGTCCATCTTTGCACTACGGGCCAAAGATATTCATCAGGTAATCATTCATCTCTGCACTACAGCCCAAAGATATTCATCAAGTATCACCATTTAAGACTGGGGGTGATAAAAAATATTTTAAAGAACGAATCTAGTGAGATAAAGGACAAATACTAGGGATTCGTAATTTAATTTATCCAAGTTCAAGTATATTCAATAATAATCTATTGTGGAGCAAAATTCAATAATGAAGTACAAAACGTAGATCCAATCAAAGATAGGAACCATAACAAACAACTTGGACAAAGGAAAGAAAATTTATTTTTTTTTGTGAATAGTACCGTATTCATGAATAGTGCCGTATACGTGAATAGCAACCCCGACATGAAAAGATAAAAATTTCATAATAAAATTCATACCAATATTTTGATGAAATGATACTAGATGAAGCGCAAAACTCAAGGAATTTTTGATCATTTCAGGAATTATAGAAGCAATACTTACCGTAGTAAGTTTAAGTTTAGGAATATGAAATGAAATATTATTTCTTCCATAATATGGAATATGAAAGAAAATAATATTCTTTATGAGTATTGAAAAGAAATAACATCGTTTACAAGAAAAATAGTATCCCTTACCTCAGTATAATACTTGATCTGACTGGAATATCGGATATTATGATGAGAAAAACTTGCACTATTATCAACACTCAAAGTATCTAAATACTCACAAAAAATACGCTCAATATTATAGAGAGAAAATTTTCTGATTCTAGTGTGATTTTTATTTCTTAACTAAGCACCCTATTTATAGGAAAGTGCAAGCACACCAGGATTGACAAACCTTTCACTAGTGGCTTCTCAGCACACCATTCTTTGAAATTTCTTCAGCCACCTTTTTTTGAAAAAAGAATTCAAAGCCACCTTGTTTATTTATTTATTTATATATATATATATTAAAATATTTATAATTATTAAAATAATTCCAATTCCATTTTTTTCTCTTCCATCTCATTTTATTTTTATACCGTAAAAATAATGTCATCATTTAAAAAATAAAATTATATTATTATATTATCACATTAAACTATTATAAAATAATATTATAATAATATATTTGAATAAATGTTTTATCGGGGAAGATAAAATGCCAACTTTCAACAAATGTCTCATACTAAAAATTCTTCCCTTTATATCAAAATCGAATAAATATTTACTTATCATTTTTTCAATAATTAATTATTATTCAAAAATAATATTACAGAATCACAATAATGACAACCAAGTCGTTCCTAGGAAAGAGGGGCTTTCCGATAAGGATTTCTCTTTACTGGCGCGCAATTAGATTAACTAACCCCTTTTATAGACAGAACTTCCTAGACATTGCCAATAATGCTGTATAATAATATTATTTAAATAATATAAATTATTGATTTGATAATGTAAAATACAATGCAATGGTTACTATGACAATTATTGAATCAATAATATAAAATATCAACGTAGCAATTATTGATATAAAATATCAACGTAGCAATTATTAAACCAATAAAATATTATGCAATTGTAGCAATTATTGAATCATTAATATAAAATATTAAACAGTAATTACTATAACAATTATTGAATGAGTGACTTCTTACGTAAGAACTAATAATTCGAAATACTGTGCAATACCGTGTGCTACTGTGTAATAACGCGTATTACTGTATTTTTATCACATGGTATTTCAACAGTTTAACGGTAACAGTTTTACCATTTTTATAAAAGGTTACTTCTGTCGCTTTCTACATCCGACATTCATTCCGTTGTGGGGTCCACCAATGACTTCGTCATTGTACGAATATTCTCCGACAAAAAGAATATTCTTCGACCAAACGAATATTCCCCGACACAACGAATATTTTATAACCACCTGCTTACGTTGTAAAATTTGCACATCTCACCCACAACTTATCACATTTATCAAATCAACACCTTCCTATTTCAAAATAATATATAAAGAAAATTAAATCTTTATTCATAAAAGTTGGGGTCTTACAACCTCTCCTCCTTATAAAATTTCGTCCTCGAAATTGGCATACGTACCTGGTATGCTGAAAAGGTGAGGATACCTTGATTTCATTTCCGATTCTATCTCCCAGGTCATTTTCTCGATATCATGGTTCCTCCACAAAACTTTAATTTGAGGTATAATCTTTGAGCGTAAGACATGTTCCTTCTTATCCAAGATCTTCACAAGTGCCTCCTCGTACGTTAAATCTTCGGCTATCTCGTCTAGTTCTAACTCAATAATGTGGTTTGTGTCTTTCACATATTTATGAAGCATGGATATGCGAAAAATGTTATGAACACGAGACATGCTTGGAGGTAAGGCGAGTCTATAGGCTACAGTTCAGACTCGGTCAAGGATCTCAAATAGACCGATGAATCGTGGGTTGAGCTTTCCTCTCTTCCCAAATCTCGTAACTCCTTTCCATGGAGCAACACGTAATAATACATGGTCTCCAACATTCCACATCCCTTCGATGAAGATCAGCGTAACTCTTTTGTTGATCTTGTGCTATTTTTATACGTTGCCGGATTATTTGAATCTTTTCTCGTAGTCATACGTACTAACTCCGATCCCAATAATGTTGCTTCACCCACCTCGTCCCAGCATACTGGAGATCGACACTTTCGTCCATACAACATCTCGAATGGAGCCATGCCTATACTTGCTTGATAACTGTTGTTGTAGGAGAATTTCACCAGTGGAAAGTACTTATCCCAACTTCCTTTGAAGTCTAGAACATAAAGTCTCAATAAATCTTCAAGAGTTTGAATAGTCCTTTCTGAATGCCCGTTCGTTTGAGGATGATATGCAGAACTGAATCGTAAATCGGTGCCCATAGCTTTCTGCAAACTGACCCAAAATCGTGAAGTAAATCTTATGTCACGATCCGAAACTATGGATACTGGCATGCCATGCAATTTCATAATCTCACTTACATACATACGAGCAAGACGTTTCAGTGAATAAGTCTCTCGTATATAAAAGAAACGATCAGACTTGGTTAATATATCAATAATAACCCAAATCACATCTATGCCTTAAGAAACCTTTAGAAGACCAGTAACGAAATCCATGGTAATGTGTTCCCACTACCATTTTGGAATCCCAAGTGATTGCAATGGACCCTTTGGCACTTGATGCTCCGCCTTGACACGTTGACACGTTAAACATCTTGAGATAAACTCTGCGATCTCTCTCTTCATATTGCTCCACCAAAATGTATGTCGAAGATCACGATACATTTTGGTACTCCCAAGATGGATTGCAAACGGTGTGTTGTGCGACTCCATCATGATTTTATACTTTAAATCAGAATCGTTAAGAACACAAAGTTTGGAGTTGACTCGAAGTATTCCTTCTTTATCAATTCTTGCTTCTGAAATAGCACCTTCTTGCACTTTCTTCTTTATCTTCATCAGCTCCGGGTCTATAGCTTGAGTAGCTTTAACTTTATCAATCAAAGCTGGTTCGACGCGTATAATTGACATCATCACGTGGGTTCCCAGAGTCTAGAAATTTTTCTCCATCCTTTGTAAGTCATACAAAATGGGCCTTTGTGTTGACAGCATCGCACTCGTTCCCGCATATGATCTTTTACTCAACGCGTCAGCTACCACAATCTCTTTTCCAAGATGGTATTGAATGGTATGGTCATAATCTTTCAATAGCTCCAGCCAACGTCGTTGCCGCATGTTGAGTTTATTTGAGTGAAGAAATATTTAAGGCTCTTATAATCCGTGTAGATCTCCACTTTCCTCCCCATACAGGTAGTGTCTCCAGATTTTCAACGTGAAAACGACTGCTGCCAAATATAGATCATGAGTAGGATAATTCTTATCATATTTTTAAGTTGTCGTGAGGCATAGGCTATAACTTTCCCATGTTCCATGAGAACACATCCTAACCCTTTGCCCGAAGCATTGCTGTAGATGACAAATTCATCCGAACCAGATGGTATTGTCAGAACCGGTGCTGAAATGAGTCTCTTCTTGAACTCTTGGAAGCTCTTCTCACATTCCTCGTTCCATACGAATTTTGTATGTTTTCGAGTCAGCTGAGTTAATGGAGTAGCAATTCGAGAAAATCCTTCCACGAATCTTCGATAATAACCAGCTAAGCCCAGAAAGCTACGTACTTCGGTTACCGACTTAGGTTGCTCCCAACTTTGTATTACTTCAATCTTTGACAGGTCAATAGATACTCCATGTTTGATACCACGTGCCCAAGAAATGCTACCTCCTCAAGCCAGTACTCGCATTTCTTCAACTTGGCATATAGCTTATTATCACAAAGCCTTTGAAGTACCAGCTTCAAGTGGTGCTCATGATCTTCACGGATTTTGGAATAGATGAGGATGTCATCAATAAAGACAACCACAAATTGATCCAAATATTTCGTGAATACACGGTTCATCATATCCATGAAAGAAGCAGGAGCATTAGTTAATCCAAAAGACATGACTAGGAATTGATAATGCCCGTATCGAGTTCTGAAGGCAGTCTTTGGAATATCCTCAGTTTTAATCTTTAACTGAAGATATCCAGAACGAAGATTGATCTTTGAAAAGAATTGTGCACCTTGCAACTGGTCGAACAGGTCATCAATACAAGGTAACGGATACCTATTCTTGATGGTGACATGGTTCAACTCCCGATAGTCAATATAAAGTTGCATACTCCGTCTTCTTCTTTACGAATAAAATAAGAGCACCCCAAGGAGATGTACTAGGACGAATAAAATTGATGTCTAACAACTTCTATAGTTGGACCTTTAACTCCTGAAGTTCAATAGGAGCCATTCGATATGGGGTTTTAGAAATGGGTTTTGTATCGGGTTCAAGGTCAATAAAGAATTCAACTTTCACGTTCTTGGGGTAGATCGGGAAGTTCTTCGGGAAATACATCAGGAAACTTATTGACAACAGAAATATCATTCAAATCTGACGTATTCTGGTTTAAATCAGTGACATGGGCTATGAAAGCTTGACATCCGTTTTTTAGTAAACGAATTAGCTTTATGACTTGAAATGACAATAATTGATTTTAGTGGTTTGGTTGTTTGAATTCGCACAACAGGTTGGTTAGGAATATGGAAACTAACAACCTTACGAAAATAATCAATTTTGGCATGATAAGTGGTTAACCAGTAAATTCCTAAAATCACATCAAATGCAAGTATTTTCAAAGATATAAGATCAACAGGTAGGGTGACGGTACCAATTTGAATCAAGAAAGATTTGTAAACTATGGATGTAATGAAGGTTTCTCCTAACAGAGTTTCAACAGATAATGCAAAGTCTAATTTCTTAGAAGTCAAGTTCAAACGTTGAGCACAAGCAGGTTAAATAAAAGAATGGGTAGCACCGAAATCTAATAAGGTATAGACTTCGCTAGAGTTTATGATTAGCTTACCCATGATAACCTCATTCGAGTTCCTCGCTTGATGGGCAGTCATGCCAAAAGCTCTTTCAGGAACCACTGACTTTGACTTATCCGGGACAGTCTTTGGAGTCACCATCCCTGCTGGACTTGGTTTAGCTACAAGACACACTCGAGCTATGTGACCTTCCTTTCCACAGTTATAACACACCTTGGATTGCTGTGTGCAGTTGGGACTGATGTGTCCCTCTTGTTCGCATTTATAGCGTGCGACCGGTGGTCGTTCTCCTCCCCTAGAAATAGTTGTTGATGCTGATGCTGCTGCCGACGTCTTCATGTTATCATTGTTGTACCTTCTCTTTTTAAAATCCTCCCCGACTAACTTTTCTATTATCATGGCCACGATTACCACCGGAGTGGTTACCGCTTTTGTCATTATACTTTTCTCCCCGCTAGTTGTCATTATTCCGATGACTGCTGCCACCGGTATGACCTTGGTTGTTGTCCCTTGCTTGAACATAATCATTATCTCGTTTTAATAATTGGGCCCTGTTCACCTCATCTGAATACATATAAAGTTTATGAGAAATGAGGTACTGACGAATTTCGGGTTTCAAACCTCTCAGAATCATCCGCGTCATACATTCCTCATTATCCAGCAAATGAGATGCAAACCGTGATAATTCTGCGAACTTAGCCTCGTACTGGGACACTGTCATGTTGTTCTGTTCCAGTTTGATAAACTCTACCTCCTTCATATGACGAATACTTTCTGGAAAGTACTTGTCATTGAACAGTTTTTGGAACTCTTTCCAAGACATCTTGAGTGCGGCAGGCTGGGTACGCCTCACAGATTCGCACCAGTAATCTACCTCTCCACGGAACATAAAGGTGGTGAATGGAACCCTTTTCTCCTCCGTGCATCCCAAGTCCTCAATTATTTTGGTGATTTTCTTAACACACGTTCTGCCTTGATTGGATCCAGCTTTCCAAAAACTCTGGCGGTCCCAACTCTTTGAATTGCAAGGCAGTGACAAGCCGCAAGTTGCCATATTTCCACCTATATTTTGCACACGAGTCTCCCTCGTCTGATTTTACATGAACTGCAAAAAGCTTCTAAAACATCCCATCATTCATCATTTGATCGGTGGTGTTGTTTACAGGAGGAATATTGTCTTCCTGTTGCACATTCTCCTGGTTGGTGATTAAAAGTGTCTAAACGGTCTCATTCACATCCATTGTTTAGACTTTCAGCTGCATTCTCAAATACTGCCATAAAACAAGGGTTAATTAAATAAATTAACATATCACATATTAACCCTATGTTCGACCGACAAATTCAATAATAAATAAGCTTAAGTAGGACACACTAGCGAAGGATTTACTCGTCTCTCCCCTCCTAGTTATATTCCCAGATATCCGCCAGAGATCATATCTCTAAGCTCTGATACCAACTGTGACGCCCCCAAAATAGGTTCAATACTCAACCCATTTTTAGTCGTCAAATACATGGTGCAGAATCTAAATACAATCTTTTATATCATACGGTCATGCAAAATACGACCACACAACTGTGAGTGTCAATACAACATGTAGAAGTATAAACACTCAAACTAAGTCCTCATGACATTTATTATCACACTATTTTACAAAAATAGTGAGGACTACTACTGCTCTGAACTCGGACCATCACTCTGGCCCCCGACTAGTCCCTACGACATTCTTATTTCTGAAGAGGACAATAGAGAAAAGGGTGAGCTCAACTAGTCTAGTAAAAGAATATTATGACTAAGATAATGAAGAATAAATTATAATTAGTCTTCAACAAATCACGATAAAATATTATGGACAATAAGTTTTAGATCAACAACTGCAGCGAAAATACAATCCATTAGAAGAGTTAAGTAGAGAATGATGTCTACTATCTTCTATGATTTAAAAGTCAATCATCGATATTTTATCCCTGTAACATCAGTTAATATATTCAAATCAATATTCATCTTTGCACTACGGCCTAAAGATATTCATTTGTATCACCAGTGGTCATGATCATATCAACACTTGTCTATCTTTGCACTACGGGCCAAAGATATTTAACAGGTAATCATTCATCTTTGTACTACAGGCCAAAGATATTCATCAAGTATCACCATTTAAGACTGAGGATGATGAAAAATATTTTAAAGGACGAATCTAGTGAGATAAAGGATAAATACTAGGGATTCGTAATTTAATTTATCCAAGTTTAAGTATATTCAATAATAATCAATTGTGGAGAAAAATTCAAGAATGAAGTTCAAAACATGGATCAAATCATAGATAGGAACCACAACAGACAACTTGGACAAAGAAAAGAAAATTTAATTTTTTTTGAATAGTACCGTATTCGTGAATAGTGCCGTATACGTGAATAGTGCCGTATACTTAAATAGTAACCCCGACATGAAAAGGTAAAAATTTCATAATAAAATTAATACCAATATTTCGGTGAAATGATACTAGATGAAGCGTAAAACTCAAGAAATTTCTGATCATTTCAGGAATTATAGAAGTAATACTTACTGTAGTAAGTTTAAGTTTAAGAATATGAAATGAAATATTATCTCTTCCATAATATGGAATATGAAAAAAAAATATTCTTTATGAATATTAAAATGAAATAAATCGTTTACAAGAAAAATAATATCGCTTACCTCAGTATAATACTTGATCTGACTGGAATATCGGATATGATGAGGAAAACTTGCACTGTTATCAACACTCAAAGTATCTAAATACTAACAAAAATACGCTCAATATTATAGAGGAAAATTTTCTGATTCTGATGTGATTTTTATTCTTAACTAAGC